>VYZX01019198.1:29376-73132 GCA_013401335.1 Brachypteracias leptosomus
AAAAATTGTATTATATGACACAAGCACAGGAAGATTGATTTTTCCTACCTTTAGGTACTTGACTTCATAGCCTTACAATGCTCATTAGTGCTTTCTGTGTGATTGCATGAATTCACAGACTGTATCAGTCAAAGTACTGATGGAAAAAAGAAGGTTCTGAGAAGACCTTATAGAGGCCTTCCAGTACTGGAGGGGGCCTACAAGAAAGCTGGGGAGGGACTGTTTACAAGGGCATGTAGTGATAGGATGAGAGGAAATAGTTTTAAACTAGAGAAGGACAGCTATAGATTAGACATTAGGAAAGAGTTTTTTACTATGAGGATGGTGGAACACTGGAACAGGTTGTCCAGAGAGGTGGTAGAGGCCCCATCCCTGGACACATTCAAGGTCAGGCTTGATGAGGTCCTGAGCAACCTGATCTAGCTAGAGACATCCCTGCTGACTGCAGGGGGTTTGGACTAGATGACCTTGGAAGGTCCCTTCCAATCCAAACCATTCTACAATTCTGTGATTCTATCCTACTGAGTAATCCACTACAAAGCTATCTGAAGGTACAAGGAAGAGGTGTGTGTGAGAAGATTTAAATGCCCAGATTAAAAATCCTTAACATCTTCAGTTTCTATGTTCCAGTCTTTAATGTTTAGGCTTCTTTCACAGAGATGTAACTTCTATCAGCATCATTCTTCACCTACTAGCATCCTTTAATAAAACCAGATTACAGGCTCTACAAATACCTAGACAGACACTGTTTTCAGTGTCCAAGTATCGAAGAAAAAGGATGACAAAATCACGTTCATAAGTCAGTGCTGAATGTTTCAGGTTCAGAACAGGGACACTTTTGCCAGAGATAGCAAAGTCTGCCACCCTCATCCCTTGTTCTGAGTGACTGATTTACTGCTTTCCCAGTCTGTAATTTGCAGATTATCTACAATTTGAATAAAGTTAGCCCCATTCACTTTCCTCATTGCAACCTTCATCCAAGTATACATAGAAATCTCAGTACTCGTGCATGTCAGTTTTGGCTTAAATTTTTACTATGTTCTTCATGCTACTGATATAATGACATTTCCCACCCACATTAAGCAAGGGGCAAACCTAACCATACCATTTAAATGTGAAATTAAACTTTAGGGGCAAAAGTTAGACAAAAAGTTGGTAGTACATTTCATTACAGAACTTCCTATCTTCATTGTATGGAGAGTTGTTCAGATTCTCTTATCCCTAGCTTTCTAAAACAAGCTTTGAGCTTTCCCCTACTAATGGAAATTAGCTTGTGTCAAGAGCAATGTTATTTTTTTCACTGATTAGAGTATTTTGATCACAATATTAAATGTCATTTTACTGGTTTTATATTAGATCCAATTTTCAGAGGTTCATAATAACAGAAAGCCTTTAAAATTGTGCAGGTTATATGATCACTTTTCTGTAAGTAAAATGCACAATGCACTAACACATCTTGTGCTGACAGTTTAACTCCTGCAATATCAGATGCAAATGAAATTTGTTTAGCATCTGGTAGCAAATCTTGAACAACACAACACTACTACCATACGCTGCATTACACTGAAGTTTTCCATCACGGAGTGTGCATTACTAAGACATTATTTAAACTTGACTGATTAAAAAAATGCTGTAGGAATGGCTGCTTAAGATGTGCTTTGTAATCTTGTAAATAATGTTCTAAGAAGTAGCTTTGCTGTGTACAAAGACATAATATAGAAAAAGGAAAACAGTACTTAAGGAGGATTAGGTAGCTCAGGAGGTGTATCATAGTGGAAAAGGGAGCCTTTCATCACTTCTTAGTTGCCTCTTAAATTCAGTCCTGTTCAGTAGTGACTGAAAGTCATTGCTGCTTAGTGACATATGAAATGAGTTTGGGTTTTAGCCCAGATCGTAACTGGAAAGCATCCACATCATGAAAGGCAGAACTAGAAATGTCTTTAATCTGCACCCTTATTGACAATTTTCCCAGATCTGACCTAAAGAGTGAATGTGCTTAGAGAGCTTAACTACTCTCTTAGCTGAAGAAACAGTCTCTTAATCTTAGGGCAAGAGCAGGATGGCAGAACAGGGTGGGAAAATGCTATTCTAGTCACAGAGTATCTGTATTGGCTGAGTACCTTCTTCCTTAGAGACGCTGGCTGAACATCTTTCATGGTAATAAAAACAACTTAAAAATAAACCTTATAGGCTTGAGACATGTATACCAGTATAAATTCAGGAAAGCAAGGTCAAGGAATGCACCATTAGCATCAGGCAACACTCTCCAGATTTTTAGTTCCATCTTTAAGTTTTCAGACTTAGCTAAGTTTACGTCACATTCATAATAGCTGGATAAACTGATCTGAGCCTGCTTATCTGCCACTTCTGATAATATGGCATCATTCTGCTTTATCTTTCAAATCAACTTTTCACTGTTACAAATGACTACATCAGGTGAAAAGCCACGATAAATTAGGCATATACCTGCATGCAGGATTTTTTTCTGAAAAAAAGAAAAAAAGGATAGCTCATTTATTTTTTTCTCAAAGACAGAGGATTTTTTTTCTTTCTTATTATTTTGATTTTTAGCATAATTCAGAATTCTCAGAACACTGGTGGCATGTTTTTAGATTGATCTTAATAGAGTAGGATTCCAAATAGAGGTTGAAAGCATACACACATTATAAAGTGAAATAAAGATGTAAGAATGCACAATAATAACCACTAGCAATTGTATGTAAAAGAAGAGACAGATTTCAGATGAAACCTTGTCCAGATGGCTTCTGAATATCTCCAAGAAGGGAAACTCCATCACCTCCCTGGGCAACCTGTGCCAGTGCTTGGTCACTCTCAGAGACTGATGTTTAGAGAGAACGTCCTGTGTTTCAGTTTGTGCCCATTGCTTCTTGTCTCTGGGTACCAATAAGAAGAGCCTAGTCCCATTCTCTTTGCACCTTCCCTTCTGGTATTTATATACATTAATAAGATACTCCATCAGCCTTCTCTTCTCCAGGTTGAACAGAGCTCTACTCCCAGCTCCCTCAGCCTTTCCTCATAGGAGAGACAGTCCAGTCTCTTATTCATCTTCATGACCCTCTTCTGGACATTGTCCAGTAGCTCCATATCCCTCTTGTGCTGGAGAGACATGGAGCTGTTCTCTTCATATATAATTCTACCAAATCTTTTAGGTTTTGTACAAGTTACATGTAAGATGCTTTAGGACATATTTCCACACCTTTTCTTCTAACTAACTAACATCAGACAATGGTAATACTTTCTTAGCATATCTTGATCCTAAGACAGATCAAAAGATCATGGCAGAGAGGCTGTTAAGTTTTTTTCAGCTTTCAGGCATTAACATAACAAAGATATCCAGCCAAGGCCCCCACTCTATAGTTACCTACTCTGTGCCAAACTATAATTTCTGAGACTTTTTTACAGTTACAGCATTCAGTTATCATTGTTCCACAAAGGATTAAGAACTGATACGTAGTTTTGCTAGTGTTAATGGAAAAATAAACAGCCATTTGCAAAAGCAGTGTTGAATTTGTGTGCCTTCACGCAGCTTGCATGCAAGTCTACAGGGGGCTCCAAAACTCTTTGCAGTGAACCGTTTTGGATTAAAGTAGTGTAATGCAATTTACATCAAAAACAATTTCTGAACATATCTATTTCTCTTCCTATACTCAATCAGGAATGAAAGAATGAGGAAAGGGAAGGGAGGAAGGAAGAAAAGGATAATATTGCATTCATTCATTCATCATTCATCATTTCTTTTTCCATTTTTATTCTGTGAGATTATTTCATCTGCTCTCATATGAATTATAATTAATAGCATTAATAAGGTGCTTAGCCTACACTGGAAGAAAATTAATGCTATTAGCCAGAGAATAACTCTCTAAGGCACGTCACATGCAGAGACATTATAACTGTGAATGCTTTATACATTGAATTCTGTTATACACACATCAGTATGCAAAAGCAGTAGACATACATGGTCCCAAAGCTTATCCAGAACTTTGTATTTCGTATTTTTGACATGGACTGTAATCATCCTCTTCAGTATTGGTTTAACAAGTTACAAACATGAAATATTCAAAGGAATATTTTATTCACGTGTCTTATAGTTTTTTCTACTTCTAGCATGGAGATTGCCCTATAATTGAAATATTGACCAATTAGTTAATTGATTCTCAATAAATAAAAAAATGAAAATGGCATTTTCTTTTATTTAGAAATCTCAGTCTGAGTGGACTTCTGTCTTACTAGAAAGGCTGGTGCTTTTTGTCTTGCAAATGGCAGCTGAAGTTTTCTTTCTGATTCCAGCTGACCTCTCAATTCAGGAACAGTATTTCATTTGCATTTCATAGTCCAATCTTGATATAACTTTTTTAATCACTGGTACTGGACAGTCCTAACTTCTACTTCTATACTTCTACTTGTAATTTCTCTTCTTTTTCTTTTTTTAGTCATCCACAAGGTTTTTCCTAGTCAGCAGATAATACATTGTAAATTTCTTTTAGAATGGAGTTAAAGTTCGCATTTCTTTTCTTACCAGATGACAAACATTTCTGATGTTGTACTACAATGCAGTTTTCCATACACTCATTTTTGCTTTCTATGGTTGTGTTGTCTTTAATTAGAAGGTTTTGCAGACTCTCATTATATCTGGGTTATTTTGTTCTTATTGCTTTTGCAAGTTATGTTCACCTATGTATAAATACTAATTTATGTCTAGTGAATGATAAAACCTCCCTTTGTGGAAATCTTATGATTTTAAATTTTTCAGCTTTTCCAGACAATTTTTTTTTACTTTTCTACTGTAACATCTTCAGAGGCATTCCAAGAAAATACTGGTTTCTGACATCAGTAGTGCAGTGAATAAATCTACTTTGCAGAGATCGGTACTGGGACTGGTCCTGTTTAACATCTTTGTTGATGATGTGGACAGTGAGATTGAGTGCACCCTCAGCAAGTTTGCCAATGACACCAAGCTGTGTGTTGTGGTTGACACGCTGGAGGGAAGAGATGCCATCCAGAAGGACCTTGACAGGCTTGAGAGGTAGGCCCATGCCAAACTCGTGAAGTTCAACAAGGCCAAGTGCAAGGTCCTGCACCTGGGTCAGGGCAACCCCAAGCACAAATACAGGCTGGGCAATCAGTGGATTGAGAGCAGCCCTGAGGAAGAAGACTTCAGGGTGCTGGTTGACAAAAAGCTCAACATGAGCCAACAATGTGCAAGTGTCACCCAGAAAGCCAACCACATCCTGGGCTGCATCAGAAGAAGCGTGGCCAGTAGGTTGAGAGAGATGATTCTCCCCCTCTACTCCATTCTTGTGAGACCCCAGCACAAGAAGGACATGGACCTGTCAGAGAGGGTCCAGAGGAGGGCTACAAAGATGATTAGAGGGCTGGAATACCTCTCCTATGAAGATAGGATGAGAGAATTGGGCTTGTTCAGCCTGCAGAAGAGAAAGCTCAGGGGAGACCTTATTGTGGCATTCCAATATATGAAGGAGGCCTACAAGAAGGCTGGAGAGGGACTTTTCACAAAGACCTGCAGTGATAGGACGAGGGGAAATGGGTTCAAACTGGAAGAGGATAGATTTAGTTTGGAAATTAGAAGGAAATTCTTTACTCAGAGGGTGGTGAGACACTGGAACAGGCTGCCCAGGGAAGTTGTGGCTGCTCCATCCCTGGAGGTGTTCAAGGCCAGGTTGGATGAGGTCCTGGGCAGCCTGGTCTAGTGGGAGGTGTCCTTGCTGTGGTGGGGGGTTGGAACTATATGATCTTGGAAGGTTCCTTCCAACCAAAATCATTCTATGATTCTATGATTCTATGACAGTTGATACATTAAGACTGGAATTTTCAGTGGAGATTAATGGAAATAAGTCCTCTGTTCAATTGAAAAAAACCAAAACAACCCACAAAAAAACCAAAAAAAAAGCTATATTATTCCTCCAGACTCCTTTGTAAATGCCAGCCATAACTTTTTTCATTATTCTAATAATGGAGAAGAAAGTAGCAGAGGAACTAAACACATTTTCCACTTCTTGAAGCAAATTTGCCATTTGTCAACAGAGGAGTCTTACAAGACATAAACAAAACCAAGTAACCAGACCCCCAGCTGAAATAAAATCTGGTGCTTGCATACTAATAAGTGATACACAAGGATTTGCTTCCTGATTAAGGTAATTCCACTGACCCAATGCTCCTGTAATGAACTGTAAAGGACAACAGATGAGGAAACTCATGTATTTCTTCTGAGTTTGTTTGAAATTCCTATGTTATAATCACTAAATTTGTATCTCTGATTTATCCCACACTTTTTTAATAATATGTTTTATCTTTGGTTTGTTTGACATATCTCCCAAAAGCCTGTGGTCATTCTGGAAGAGAGCAGTGGTTTTCAATCTGCTACCACCTCTGAATCACTAGATAGCCTGGAACATCAGCATGTCAGCTACCTTGTTTTCCAACCTGCTGTTTAAACCCTGGAGGTACTCTCCCGAAGGAGCAAAATATAATGGCAGCACCAAATGACCAATTAGGCTGGAATAAGCTGTATATCATGGAATAGAAATAGTAAAGTCAAACACAGACAGTAAGACCAATTAATGCTCAGTAGTTTACTACAATATGGATGTAAACAGAAATAACAACATATTCATACTTTTATCTAATGCAGGCACTTGATTGACCAAATGCTGGTGGCCACTGACAAGTGATAAAGATTCAGGGTGTAACACAACTAGAATGAAAGCCACTTTCTCTTTACAAAACCTGATTTACAAGAGGTTTTATTTCTGCTTCCCTTCCTAAGTGTATCACAGTTTCCTACAAGGGTTTTCCCCAGTTCTGCAAATACTGCAGTAGATACATTACACATCACTAGATGTGCTATGTTGTCTTTTGTTCTACAGCTTCTGCAACTAGACTTCTTGATGCAAAATAAGAAATATACATGATGTTTAACTGCACGTGTTTGCATAGTTTAAAAATACGTATGTACCAAAGCAACATTTTCTTGAAAAAAGCCCATTTGCACTGAGTTGTACTGAGAAGAGAGTTGACTTGGGGTATATGGAAAGGAGTGTAAGATCATGGGGTTGGATTTAACTACTCTACTTCAAATGTCCATAGTTATGGTGTCCATAGCTCTGCTAAGTCCATGCTGTATAGACTAAGTTCATAGTCAAATAAGAGAGCAGGCAGTTGTAGGACACAATAAATTTGATCAAAAGTAGATATTATAAGAGATCAGATTATTGTGCCTTTTAAATGACTGTTTCTTTCCCCTGGGTATAAAGGACAAATAAGTCACACCATACATATCCAAACTGCATTTGGTGGATGTGAATGTACATCTTCCAGGAATTCCCTCCATTGCTATTAGAAGCATATGTAACATACCTACACTCCAGTCCATTTCCTCCACTGCATCCCCATATAAGCCATGCTTGCTCTTTCCTCTGAAGTTTTCTGAAGCATATAGAGCAGTATGGACATGAAGATAAGACAAAACAAGAAGAAATGGTGCATCACTGTTCCTGGAAAACAAAACAAAACAACCCCCCAAACCCTTAGTACATTTTATTAAAAAATTTATACAAAGAAATCTTTCTACAGTAGAGCTCAAAAAAAGCAAAAAAAAATAGCAACCAAAAAAAAAAGGAGAAAAAGGAATACTGAATCTGATTACAGTGTAATCCTGCCATTCTTAACTGTAGACTGAATTGAAAGCAGAAATAAACAAAAAAAACTAATTGCTGTTTGCTCTGTATATTGAAAGATGAGTTTTTTAAAGCCTGGAACCTAGGAGTTTCTGGCTACAAGCACCTCTCTTCATTTTACAAGTACATATTTAAAAGTCCAATTACAATTGCTATTCAAAAACATACTTTCAGAACTATATATATATGTGAAACACAATTACCTTCCTCACAAGGTCATATGGAAGCTGATCAACTAAACTACCACGAGTACCAGGGTCAAGCATACCTTGATATAACCAATTATACTAGTATTTTTCCTTCTTCTTTATTCTGGACTATTCTGGTATATGACCAAACCTCTTGTCATTTAATACTCTCTGTGTGTATGCATGTGATTGGTACATAACACTACAAGTATGTTGTTCCAAAGTATTAGTAATCTCAAAGAACATATTAAAATAAAGATTTTTCCTCTCACAGTAATGAACAGTCTCCATTGTCTTCAGTCTATTTCCTGAACTGATACAAAAGAAAGAATGCAATAAACAGATTCTGTGTAAATTTTGCTGCTCATGTGATCTGTCAACACAGTATTTATGATCAGTTCCAGCAGGCTGTGAAAGCACAGCTCAAGTAAGATCTTTTCCTTATGCATTATTTATAGAACTTTACTTAAAATTGTGCAATACTAGCCAAAGTTAGTGCTATATGCTCTAACAGCATTTGTAGTACATTATGTGTATTGTAAATATCAGTTGAATCATAAAAGCACTACCCAGAAAACTTGTCTGGGTCTCACCCTAAAGCATACAGTTAAGTACAGAGTATTTGGGGGTTTATTTATCGTATTTTCCCTTGCCAATCTGTGGTGGATAATACCTGTGATTCACATTAACATCAAAGGGAGACTATATATTTCCTCGTGCCGTTGATTCATCTACCCTTTGAAGAGAGGAGGAACAATACAGACATGTACATACAATCTGTTTCTTTAAAATGAAAAAAATTCTAACCTTTAGAATCTGAAAACAAAATATTTTAATAAAAGGGATTAATCTGATATCAATACTCTACTCTTAAGGGAAAATAACTAGGTTTAATCTAGCATATTTATATTCCATTTTATTTCTCCCTGCTTGGATCTGTTTTTACACAAGTTGCATGATTAAAGCTTGCTTTCTAACTGACATATGCAGCAGTACATAAACATAAAGTGGGAAAATTTTATCCAGATCACTCACTTGATAAGTGTGTTTCTGACTGGGAATTTTTCTTCATAAAAATTTTCTTTTTTAAAAAAAATAACAGAATAAATAGAACATTTTTTCATATTGAAAATGGAAACAAAATTTTTTGGATTATTTTCAAATATTTCTGCTTGTATCTTATATTATTATATTATTTTAGAAATTCACCAAAAAAAAAGAAACGATAATATTTTTCATAAAAGATACACTTTCCACAAAGTTGTGTTTGTTGCTATTTGAGAGGTCATACATGTGAGAAGCTTTCATTACTTTAGCAACAAATAACACAAGGCTTCTGAGTCAATTAAAAAGGCTGAAAATATCAGCACTTTAAGTTAAAAAAGATGTATATGTATACATTTAATATTTAATATGTACATTGATGTAACACTGACCTTTCAATAAAGAACATTTCTGCAAGGCAGTTGATTTTTGTTTTACAACTTATATTTTTTACTGCATTATTTTTTACTTTTTCCTTAAATACAGTTCACTGAATTAAGAGTAATATACAAGTTCTAGGGTAAATCGCCACAAAAATTTACTTTATACTTATAATAGTGCAGGCACAATTTACTTTTCATGCAAACTGCCTTGGTCTAATGTCACAGACACAGTGCATACTTCTAAATGTATATCTGTATTGCTAAAAGCGAGTATCAAAAGCCTCCACTAAAATTGTTATTTTCAAGAGATAATAACTCACGTTTGGTTTATTTTTTATTATTTTTTTTTAATGGAACTGACACAAAGATCTAACTTTCATGAAGGGTCATGTAATCAGTGATTGATATGGAAAGGCACTATATCATTCTCTTCTTTGCAACTCAAATTGACAGGTTCTGACTGACAGCTCGCTGTCAGGTGGAGAAGTGTCTCACCTATTAATATCCTATAAAAGATCACAGGCAGCTATTTATCTCTTGCCAAAACTCTTTGAGGAGAATCATAACTGACTGCCTTTACCGTGACCTTGAAAATGGAATGACAATATCAGCTAGTAGGCAGGAGGGAAATTTGACAATAACAGCTTAACTCCTGAACCACTTCAGTAAACAGCTCCTTCAAAAATGTATTGCCACTATCTTTTACACAGTTCAAACAGAGGGAACTTCAGTTTCAAAAGATCTGAGATTGACTTACTCAAATATAATAATTTTTTTTTTTATCCTAACATGAATCACACAGCCTTTTCAATTTACTGAGTAGCCAGAGAGATTACACACATCTGATATAAGACATTATTTAACATGTATTTAACTGATCTTGAAAACACCTCAAAGCATCATGTTGCTGTTGACCTCTCTGCATTTCATAGTACCAGATTCTTCTTTTTTAGTGTGAGAAGTCTCTATGTTACTCAAGGATTCAGTTCAGGCTTGAGCTGTAAAACACAGCTTTAAAGCGGGTGAGAGGGCAAGTTACAACTAACCTTTGTGCTTCACACAACATTTTTCCTGCAATTTTGCTCTGTTTACTGCATTGAAAACTCCTTGGGTGATTTTGTTTGCTTTTCTATGTGCTGATGTTAATCTAAGACCATTGCAGCAGAGCAACAGGTAGGGCTCTAAATTTGTTGGCCTGCCCTTGTCAAACTGAGATTTTAAGTATGATTCTGTACTGAAAATGAGATGGGAACACACCATGACAGGGATCTCTTTTACTTTTTCACAATAAATTCTATTTAATATGATATACAAGTACAATTTTTCTGAACAACATTTTTTCTTTTCTAATTTTTCATAGATGTGAAATTATCCTCCCATTTCATTATAAAGCAGATATATTTGGCTTTGCCTAAGCTGGGCAAACACTGTGCTGTTCTAAAATTGGGTTAACAACCATTTCTGTAATCCCCAGAGTCTTATGAATTCCAGCTAATTCACCTATAAGACTGAAATAGCCTGCAAAGAACTATTTGAAATAGATACAGGGGTAAAATATATTACTTCTTCTAAGGATAAATACTTATTATTTGTGGTGGTTTAAACCCTGCCGGGACCGGGCACCACGTGGCCGCTGCCCCTCCACCCCCCGGACGGGAACGGGAGTGGTAGCAAAATACAAACCCTGCGGGTTGAGATAAGGAGAATTTAATACAGCGATGCAAAAGCAACAATCACAACAACAGTAACAGCAACAGGGATAACAATGTACAAAACAAGAGGTATAAAGGTACAGACCGCGTGGACACAGCTACAGACACAGAGCGAGGCAGCCCGGACAAGACAAAGCCGGGACTGCTCTGCTCGCGCCTTGAGTACCGGACATGATGTCAGCATGGGATCGAATAGCAACTCCTGGTGAAAATTAACCCTATCCTGGCTGAACCAGGACGTTATTTAATAAGACTTATTGAATGTGTATAAGTAGGTCACTTTCACAGTCACAGTTAAGATGAATGAAAACCAAAATGCTGAAGTATATAATCTGAAGATAGATTTTCAGCACAAATATGTAACAGTGTGTTGACACAGGCAGATGCAAATCTAACTTTTCCTTTCCTATAGCCCTCTTTTACTAAAAACATTCTTCTTCAATATCGCCCCCTGTGGATAAATTCATTCAATGCTTATTCCCATGGCTCCCTCCTCTACCTCCAGATTAGATCACCGATGAGTGCTCTTCGTGAAGGGGCTGGCTGAATGCACTTCATTAAACATTCTTATTCCTAAAGAAGGAAAGGTAAACCTTGGCTATACTGTGTCAAAACAGGTCTTTGTCCTAGAAGCTGGATTTTGTTTTGTTCTCACTGCTAACAGTGCTAAAATACCCGTTCACATGAATGAATCCATGAATATTTCTGTCTTACTCTTTTAAAAGACACACATGAAAACAATGATCTCACAGTTTCAGTTTTTCAAAATCAGAAAACAGAACTCCAGATTAAGTGTGGGTAGCTTATCAAAAACAGAAAATGTGTTGAAAAAGGAATGAGAAAGGGGGTGGGGGGAAAGTAAATATATGGAAAATCTGACTCTTCATAGAAGATATTAAAAATAGGATGCATTACTACAATATCTGCATTTGTGAAATGATTCTTCCACGTAAATAGACAAGATACTTTAGACATCTTTATTCCATGCCTATTTCTTCCTTTAAATGCTTAAGGTACACAGTTCATGTATGCTTTTATTTCCTTCCTGTATAATCTTTTTTCTCCCCTTCAAAAAGTACATTCTCATAAGCATGGGGAAAAAAAAAGAAATTTCTTCTCTTCTGCAAATTATAATCACTACTAAATCCCTCTCCCTTGCAAAACCTTGGGGTCCACTATATAGATCTACTGTTTTTTAGAACTGTTCCATTGACAATGAAGTCTGTCACTCATCGCAGAATTGGTTAGGTCCTTAATCATTCTTAAATTACCTAAATCTTTCCTTTTCAGATGGCCCTAGAGTATATGGATTCACACCTTCTTCCTGTTAGTTTTTTGATCAAAACCAAGCAGAGATATTAGAAAAAGGGATAAAGATCCAGTATAGTTATTATGGCTTAGAAATAACTACCCTTTTTTAATATATGTGCACATATACATCATGTGTATACAAAGATACACACAGTCTTCTGTATAATTTGTATTGTGCTGTAAACTATAAGGAACATTCTTGTAGGATTCATAAAACCACTTGATTTCATAATCCTAACTCCAGTATAGCATGCCAACTGCCTGATCTTAAGACCTAGTGATATATAGAAAAACTCTAAAGCACAGTTTGCTGGAGTAGATGAAAAAAAATTGAATATCTGTTGTAGCAGTGTTTCAAGGACTGAAAAAGAATAGATGGGAAAAAAAATTAACTGCCACCACTTCATCTTCACCATAGCTTTTGAATATAAACATGTTTTATAGAAGTTGTATTTCTTTAGGGTTTTAAAAAAAAATATTATTATTAATTGTGGTCAGCTATACAAATTTGTCAGAGAGGTATTCTGTATCACAGAGTGGTACTTTTGCATTGTTCATTTCTAATACGTTAGAAACAGGTCTCTGGCATTTTCAAATTTGGATTATCTATGCACTGGTCATTAAAGAACATGCTGAAAATGTATGAGTGACATTCACATTGAACTTAACATGAAATAATTATCATTAATTTGACTTTCAAATATACCGCAATGTCTATAGAATGTTCTGCTGGGTTTACAATATGTATACACACTTGCTCTTTGGAAAAAGCAATTAGAATTAACATACACTAGGCTGACCCGTCCACTTACAATTACGGTGAGCAACTAAATTAGTATTCATTTTCAGACACTGGATTTGACACTTGTAATTGTATATATTCTTGTCCAGTGCCATTTCTGAGCATTGAATCTTGTATTTGCTCTCTTTCAGTCTACCTAGGAACAAATTAAAACAGTAATACACATATATACTAAACTAAGGAAGAACTACAATACCACCTCTCCAAAAGCAGATCAAAGAAAGTATAACAGCATATAGCTGTATGCCATGAAGAAATTATAAAACTTGAAAAATACAAAATCCAGTAATTATGTACATGGTAAGAAGTCATAAAGCTGACAATATGCCTGAGAAATAGCTGGAAAAGACAATGTGAGAAATTCCATTGCCTGAACTCTGAAGAACTTATAAAGGTAATAAAGGTAATAGGTATAGTAAACTTACATAGACAAAACATTTATGTTGCAATTGTTATAGAACTATATATATATATATACTCATGCACATGATATATAAATAGAATCATAGAATGGTTTAAGTTGAAGGGACCTTTCAAGATCATCTAGTTCCAACCCCCCCACCTATTATATAGAGTATAAAGGGGTTATATAGGAAGTACCAGTGTTGTTGAAGATTGGAACTTCAAATATATTTATTGTAAAGATAATTAACCAATTAAACTACGCATGATAGATGAAGATTTTTAGTTTGATGATAAAATGTATATGAAGAACCAGTTATGGTTAATGACTGAATTGTTTAAATTCAGGATTGTTTGAGCTCTGACATACTTGTGCACAGGGATTACTGGTGTACAGGACTGAGCTTGCTACTTATTGTATTATCTAAACAAAAGAACCCTGTATGACAAATCAAGTGTTGAGTCAAACATGTGGCTAAAGGAAGGTTGAGGGAGACTGATCGCTGAAAGAAGTGGAACAACAAGAATACTGTGGAGCAACCGTGGCTTCCAAAAACTGGGTGGCACCTCTCCTAAGGGTGCCAGATGTCTGATTGCTGCTGCAATCTAGTTGCCTCTTGACGGCTATTGCCCTACAAATGGCCAAAGTCAGTAGATTAGTCATAAAAGCAATAGTCTACTGGTGCACTGGTGTTAAAAGGTATGAACTATATAATGTCAGAACTCATGTGTCAAAGTAAATATTGATTTTGTTGCTCACATTAATATATGGGACAGATCAGTTCAGTGAATATTAATCTAATTACTCGTATCTTGAGAAGCAAGTTTTATGGTCATATACTTTGCATGTGAATTCACTACAGGGCACAGTTAAGATTGCTCGAATGCCCTGATTGCTTCTCAATACCTTAATGTGCTTGGATATTCTTTAATTTAAGATTGACTCTTAATTGTCTGGGCTATAATTCTCACTATAATTGCAGCATTTCTTTACCAAAGTTTATTCTAAACTATTAATATCTGCTATTAACCTCGACTTTAATTGAATATTGCTTTTTACATTGAGAACTGGGGCCAAGTGCTCAGCTGATGTAAAGCCACTTACCTGCAGCTGAGTCAACAAAGTTATGCTGACTTAGATAATACATTGTTTTGCCAGCTCTAAACTGGCTAAGCTATACTGACTAAGCTATACAGTAACACTTTGCACATTATGAATATTAATAAATCATTGATTTAAACAAAAAATTTATTTACTAACTTCTGTAAATAAAATATTTTCAAAATGAATCTAGCATAAAAGTGGAGGCATCTAAAATGACAGTATCTTAAAAGATTTGCCTTATGAATGTCACTTAATGGATGCATCAAATCAGCGATGAACAGTTTCCCATTCCAGAAAGGTCATGGATTGTGTGCATTGTGTTTTCACATAATTAAGTCACACCGCAAAAGATTTTCCAAATTTCAAGCTACATGAAATCCTCAAGAATGAAAGTCCTAAAAAAGTTTTAAATTTTTTTATTTTGTTTTTAAATTTTTCTGAAGCATGTAAAAATAAATAGCTTTTAATTTTTATAGAGAAAATAACATACCTGATAGAAAAAAACCAGTCACTTTCACTAAAAAATTAACTTCAGTTATCTTTTAAAGGAAAAAAATGATGTTAATATATAATGACATATTCCTTGTGCCAACCATTTCAAATTTTTTTTCTACTTTTTCTGGAAGCATTTTCATTGTGAAATGCCAGCATTAACTTATTATACAATTAGAAACATACCTTTCTATAAACTGCACGGCTTCCTTTGTCAGTCTCTGAGTAAGGTTCTCATAGGATAGTGGTTGCTGGATAATCTGATAGTCCCTCATTAAGAAGCAGTTCAAGTGTCGAAAATTATAAAAGAATAAAATCAAAATCGCAAGCAAAATAGTGATTGTTAACAAGAAGTAACCCAACGCTTGGAAAGGTACTTTGAGGAGACCAATGTAATGTATTATTGCCAAAGAGATCAGGGTGATTCCAGCAATTTGGATTGGGATGACAAGGGATTTCTGAACCCCTTTTAAAAATACGCTGCCTTGCCCAGGTTTGCAGTCTCTAAAATTGGTCACAGTAAGACCATAAAAGTAATCAAATCCATGACTGAGGGGGTGGTGACAGAAGTCATTACTGCTTTCACAGTTCATCCCAAGATGCCACTTTCCTACAAAGAGAGAAGGACAGGGAGTATTTTTGTAGTTAAACCATCAAACTTATAATGTGCACCATTCCAAACATGAAACTGTCACTATCTGATGGATATTCCCCCACCCCCAGCACTTATTGTGTGCATCCCTACTTTCTATCTAATCTTTCTTTAAGCCTTCATCAACGACTTTGTTTCATGTCTGCCTTTTCATTTTAGTTAGAAATAGTTTGGCAGAGCTCCTGATGGAGACCATTAAATTCTGAGTGGACTAGCAGGTCACTAAAGAGTAACAGAAACCTAACAGGTAGTTAACTTTGAAAATGAAGCCTTTGTGCATGTGTAGTTAAGAAGTTATAAGAAAATACTATTTTGTAGCAGCTACTGCTTTCTTAAGAAGAGACAATATGGAGTTATGAAAAATCTTTCTTGATTTTTTTTCTGGCAGATCATTCACATCTGACTAGTTTATTGTTTGTTTTGCTTTGTTTTGTTTTGTTTTGTTTTTAAGCAGAAGAAAACAGTGACAGGAAATAAATAAGGAATAGTGAGATTACCAAAGCATTTATTATTTAAATCATTGCAAAATCTCTGAAATTGCTAATCTCCCTTTCTCTCTACATATAATGAGGGAGAGTATTTTTTATTTATATATATTTTATACAAAGTAACAAGTAAAATACCATCAAATATTATTTCTCACAGCATTTTGTCTCACTAGGAAATCATTCTAATTCTGCAATAATGTTGGACACTGACACAAGAGAACAGTGAATCTCATTTGCATTTATAATAGCATAATCTATGTTCATGCTGATTACAGTAAGTATCTAGATAATGTGTTCTATGGACCTAGGTACAACCCCTTACAGTATGCTTATGCATCACTTAGTGCAACAGACCTAACTGTTTGGTAGCTGTTATTTAAATTCAAATGCATAATTAAAAAACCTCAAAATTCAGTTAAGCCTATTGGCTAGAGCCTATTGGTGAAATTATGGCCAGAGTTATGCTCCTTGGTCTCAACAAGGAAGTGTTTTGAATGTTTGACATATTTGATATTTGTGTCATTCTTGACAAAACAGGTAACAATATGTATTGCCCGACCAAATTCTATTTATTTTTTCTTAATCAAATACCTAACCATGACCAGCATAATTCTGGGGTTCTAATCTTAAAAGAAATAAACAAAAAAATCCATAAACTCAGTATGTCCTTAACCCCATAATCTAGCCCAAAGAAATGTGAAATATTTTGTTCTAGAGAATTCAGGATAACATGGTAGAAAGTACATGAAAGGAAAAAAGCATATATAGAATTTTCTCCTTTCTCAAACCATCCCAGCTTCTACACTTCTGTAAGAAAGAGTCCTGATGCAGGCAGTTCTGAGCATCTCCTGGGTCTAGGGATCAGATTATTCATCCTGCACTTCTGCCTTAGGCAATGACAAATGAGGGTATTACAGTACCAAAGAGGGTGAGGATGGGTGTCAGTTCTGATTTTTTGAAATAGTACCTAGCAAATGGGCTCAATGTCACTATTTCTCTTTCACAAATGGCAAGTCTAACGTAGAGGATAGGAATGTTGTGTGCCTAAGTTCACCCATCAGCAAAGGCGGAGAAAAATTCTACAGAAATTTTAAGCCTAACTGAATGCTTAATTGAGTCCAGTTCTACTCATGCATCTCTTGATGGTCTTCAGTTAGAAATATCTTCTATATATCATACAAGTAGGTATAAAAACATTTTCAGGTCTGCTTATGTGCCAATGAAATAAAGGCCTCTAAAGCTTTCTCATCCCATCTTTCCCACTTACTGTCAGATGGCACCTCACTTGAGGTAGCATTCTGCTTTCTGTCAGTGGAATCATAGAATGGGTTGGGTTGGAAAGGCCCTCAAAAATCATCTTACAACCCCACTGCCACGGCTTGGACACCTTCTACTAAACCAGGTTGCTCAAAGCCTTAGCCAACATGGCCTTAAACACTTCCAGTGAGGGGACATCCACAGGTCCTACAGGCAACCTGGTCCAGTGTCTCACCACCCTCATAATGAAGAATTTCTTTCTAATATCTAATCTAAATCTGCCCTCTTTCAGTTTGAAACCATTATCCCTTATCCCATCACTACATTCCCTGGTAAACAGCTCCTTCCCTTCTTTCCTGTAGGCCCCCTTTAAGCACTGAAAGGCCACAATAAGGTCTCCCCTGAGCCTTCTCTTCTCCAGGCTGAACAACTCTAACTCTCTCAGACTGTCCTCATAGGAGAAGTGCTCCAGTCCCCTGATCATCTTTGTAGTCCTCCTCTGGACCCACTCAAGCAGGTCAACATCCTTCTCATGCTGGGGGCTCCAGAGCTGGACACAGTTATCCAGGTGTGGTCTCATGAGAGCAGAGTAGAGGGGCAGAATCACCTCCCTTGACCTGCTGGCCATAGTTCACTTGATCCAGCCCAGAATGCGATTGCCTTTAAAGGCTGCAAGAGCACACGCTGGCTCACATTCTGTTTTTCATCCACCAACATTCCCAAGTCCTTCTCCTCAGGACTACTCTCAATCCATTCATTGCCCAGCCTGTATTTGTGCTTGGGATTGCCTTGACCCAGGTACAGGACATTGCAATTGGCCTTGTTGAACTTCATGAGTTTTGCACAGGCTCATCTCTCAAGCCTATCGGGATCCCTCTGGATGGCATCCCTTCCCTCCAGTGTGTCAACCACACTACACAGCTTGGTGTCGTCGGCAAACTTGCTAAGGGTGAGCTCAATCCCACTGTCCCTGTCACCAACAAAGATGTTAAACTGCACTGACCCCTGAGGAATGCCACTTGTCACTGGTCTCCACATGGACATCAAGCCATTGATTGCAAGTCTTTTGAGTGTAACCACTGAAATCATTATTATGGCTGATTACAAAACCAGCAGTGTAGACCACTGTACTGAACCTTCAAATGTTATAATGGTGCCATAAATGGCTACCTAAGACTGCAATTCTGAATTCCATTCCCAACAGGCAATGACAGATTTTGCAGTATAAATGCTTCAGTGTTTTCTCTTAGGTTTACATGACTGTCTTTATGGAATAATTGTAAAGCCAGATGTGTAGCAAGGTGAGCATGAAACAACTCTCATCAAGTTAGATAACTGAAATAAAGGTAGAGTCTTATAGTCATGAACATAAATTATATTAAAGCTTTAGGGTTTTTTTTCTTTTATTTCTTAATCTCAAAGCATCTATAATTCAGTAAAAAATATGAAAAAGAAACCCAAACAAATTAAATACACTTTCAAGGTCATTTATTATGATATAAAGAAGTTTGTTTCAACTGGATCTCAATAGAGACTAGACATTGCAAGCCAGCACAGAAGAATCCTGCAACAAGAAATTAGGACAGGGGAAAATATAGCACCTATTTTTATCGAACGGGTTTTAGCAAGCACAACAAATAGTTCAATGTCAGGATGAACTTGGGCCTCAAAAAAAGATTTGTTCAGAAGCAACTTAAGCCAGACAAAGCAGGCAGCAGGTTAGCTGGGAGAAGCAACAGAAGCACTGGTTCAAATTGTATCGGCAGCTGTGACGGAAAGACACAATTGCCTTTCTCAAATGGCTGACAAGGTGGAGGGTTTTGATAGTTCCCGTGCTCCTTTGAAAAAGCAAGTGATGACTGGGTCTACAACACACGTTTTGTTTCATTCCTTGTAACAATAACCCCTGCCTTGAGCTAGTGTTTCAACAGATTATTGTAATGTGCTTTACACCGTGGGACCCTTCTGAATTTCAGAGCAGTGCAAAATGTTCTCACTTCTTTGCCAAGTGAAGCTTCATAGTATAGACGCTTCACAAAAGCATCATAAGCATTTCAGCAGTCTTCCAAGCTTTTCAGTGAAATTTATGCTGTTAATTGTAATTTGTAAGTACCTTAATAGCTTGAGACCTAGACTTTTTTTCCCCTCTCCTTCAACCTCAATTAAGATTTCTGCAGAGCAAAAGCAATGCAATGAAAGGCAAGTGGAAATGAGAAGCAAGTTCTATTCAGCCAAGAAGCTTCATTTGGGACTCAGTTTTTCAGAACTCATAATACTGCAAAGGCCACAAAAATCCATGTTTCCCCTCTAATTTTCCCTCAGTTAAAAAGGGAGGAATCTGAAGACTGAGTTGTATATAATGACCTATTTCTTTTGTTATTATTTTGTGCTTTTCAGATAAATGGCAAGATACAAGATGCAGAGCAAGATGCAAACAGAATCATTTTATGTGCTCAAAGAAATATATTTATATGAAGTACATAGCAATAATAATATAAACTATATATACACATATTATTAATATGGTCAGATTTTGAGCTGTTCAATTCATAATTGTACTATTAATCCTACCCCACAGACTCGGCCAATCTTGTACTGGACACATCACAGCAATGAAGTGTACAAATATTTCAATCCCTCATTCTGGAGGAAAGATACAAGTAAGTTTACCCAGCAGTATTTTAAACTTTGAAGATAAGCTATACAGGTGGATTATAAACTTCTCTAGATGCTAGACAACACACTGGATAACAGTGGTGAGGAAAAGTTGACATTTACTCAACTTTAAGTATAGCAGTAGTTAAAATAATACCTATCTACCTTCAATGGAAGTTTAGCACTATGAATAGCTATTTCCTACAAAAGATCAACATTTCTTGCTACTGTCCAGAATCCTTAACTGGCAAAATACTATATATTCAATGCATCTGCCTTTTTTGAGAAAACTTGGTTTTGTTACAGATCTTCTGTGTCTGTTCCTGCCAGATCTATTGTATGTCACCTTCTTTGTGTCACAGGGAAAAAAACAATGAGGTAAAAAAGTGTATCTATAAAGTAGATTTATAGCTAAAATATATTTAGGGATGTACCAAGTAAAAGGAAGCATATATTCAGAGGAGGGAAAAAAAATTTTAGAAGAGAGGAAAATGCATTTAGGGCAGAAAAAAATGTCCTTAGAGAGTAAAGGAGAGAGAAACTTGGTTAAAAAAAAGAAGTGACAGTACAGGCCTGAGGAACTGAAAGGCTTCAAATTACCCCTATGCCAATCCATCACTGATGCAGGATTTGACAATTAATTGTTTAAAAACTGCTGAGTTAGATTGAACCAAGCAAAGACTCCCTGACCTAGACCAATATGATGTGATAAGAATAACAGCAGAGGCACAAAATGGGCTGGATGGGAATCAGAGTCAGCCTATCCAGTCTTCAAATCTACATAATTTTTCTTTTTGTCATTTACATATGCTTTACCCTTAATTTTAATGCACTTCTTGATTTTTGGAAGCTTTCATTATACTCTAAGGATATGGTAATATTATATCTCATGGTTACATAGCTATCATTCAGACCACTTGGAAGAATTGTTCATTAAGCATCATGGAGATAACTTCTGGAGATCTAAGTGGCGAGCTGTCATGTTGCAGTGAAAGTAGTTAAAAAAAGAACATTAACTAGGTCAGCCCCAGAAAATGAGTTGTATTAGAGTGCTTGTTGCAAACAGAAAAATGATTTTTTTGCAGTCTTTAATTGAATATGGAGTAATAGGAATTAACTCCACGATGAATATGACAAATTGTGAATGGCTTTTTTGCACCATGATTCAAATACATCCGCACTAAATATATTTCTTCTAGATTTTCTGGGTTCCTGTTTTGAATCTGTCAGGACATCAAGGTATTTTATACTTCCTAACACTCAGGTATATCTAAGTCTGATTTTTAGTTAGGAGCATTGACATTAGTTATCTGCGTAATACAGAGATTTTTTGAACAGTGGTGTGAATTGTTAGCCTTGCTGAACAGCTCAATTTTTTTAAACAAAAATTACAAAGTTGCAAGCTTTTGTTACATTTTAAAATCAAATTGGGCACATCTATCATCTAAACTAATGTAGTAACATTCTTGTATGATGTTCACTAAACAACTTTTTTCCTGGTAATTCCAGTACAGAAATACATTATGTAATAAAAGTTTTATTTCACAGAAATCTCCTAAAATATAAGTGCTGTGGAATAAGTCAGTGGCTAAATTAGGAAAAAAGAAATCACATTATTTAAATGTTATGCCTTTATGATATTCATTCCAATTCTGTTTAATATTCATCTGGAGGGAGTCCTTTTACCCATCACTGGATATTTATGCTGCAGTTACTTGTCTGAACTATCTTTATGAGGAGAGAGAAACACATTTTTATATCAAACATCTAGGAAATTTGTCTCATCTGCAGTAGAAATGCCCATTTCTGTCTGATGACTAAGAAAAAAATCCAGATGTTTAGCCCAGGCACTACATTATCTACTTTATGGATATTTGAAAACTGGTGAAATGAATCCTACCACTGTGCTGAGTTATACTCTGTGATCGATCCCTCATTGTCTCTCTGTTGTTATCAAACTATTTATATTGAAAACTTTTTAAGAGCTTGACTAATTTTCTTCATGTTTCTTCAGTATCTTGCACAATGAGACTATAATTACACAAGTGAATTAGGCATATTTACTTGATTACTGTTTCATATATACATGGGAATGTGCTCAGCTTTGTGCCAGAAAAATAAACTCATTATGCTGTGGGGGAAAAAAAGCTTAATGCAGACCCTTAACAGCCTATATGGAAAGCTAATGTTCTTTTGATTGAAATGAATGAAAAATAATGCTGTGTACACATGCAATTTTACCTATTAGAGCTGTTGCATAACCTTTCTGCTTCAGGAGTTTTGAAAAAGTTATTTCTTCAGAAGGAAGTCCCCCAGAAGAGGCAGAAAATAAGAAGACACCAACTCGTGAGAAGGCAGCCATTCCTAAATACAATGAAAATGAATGAGACTTTGATAATATAGTGAAACAATTTCCATTCATTCTTTCTGCATGCACTTTTTTGCTTTAGGTCATATCATTTAAATAACATATTACCCTCAGATGCTAAATGTTGCAAGTAGCAGATACAATCATCCATTTAGCTGGGCTGTCTTTTCTGTATTGACACCAGAAATTGAGAAGTGGAGAAAGAATTCTCTGCTTCTGTAGATGTTCTAAGGTATAATATATCTGAAAGAAGTTCAGCTTGCATAATTTATTTTTCTTGTCCAGGAATTGTACATTTGTACAACTGATTTGAGGAATAAACAAGATCTCTCCTAAGTTCTACTCTCAGAACTTCCATTTTTCTCATACATGGTTTTCTACAAGCCCTCAAGGTTATTTGAGAGAAGATGGTTTGAAATAGGGCAGTCAAAGATAGGCATGTAAATATCATTAGGACAAAAAAGAGCAAGTGTGATTCTGGAAGTAGGTGGCCAGGGCACTCAGCTTCGATGGGGGAGGACCAGCACTCCAGTGGCATGCAGACACATGACTCAATACACATAGAGTACATTAAAGAAGCATTAGGTATCAGCTAACTAGACAACATCTAAATATGGCACAGTAATTTCTATATACTGAGAGTCTGAGGAACAAACTCGAGCTTATAAACTACTCCCAGGATGAGGAACTTGAGAGCTCAGGTTCATGAAAATTAGATTACTAGGATTCCAGATGAGAGCTGGCTCTGAATATAGACAGACAGAACACAGAATATCTATGCAAATCTGTGCAGATGTATCTCCAGGAAATCTGAATTATGCAACTGGATGATTGCAGTGCCAAACTACATGACTGATGCAGACAACCACAATTTTCCCTCAGGTTATCTCTTGTGGTTAGATGAGAAAAAGACTTGTTAGACTGGTTTATTAAAGAGAGCTCAATCTACCCTTCAAATGTTGACTTCAGTTTCTCACCCCAGATAGTTTTATTGATCAACAGTTTAGGTAGTTTTAGTCACCCATATATATCTATACTTTTTTATTACGTAATTATTTACATTTGGTTTTTTGTGCTTCAGACTCTTGTAACCGAGATCAATTTAATTCCCTTAAATTACCAGAATGAAAGTACAGGACCATGATATTTTTTTTTTTTATCGTTACCTTTCTCTGAGTTTGTGTCTCATCAAATACAGCATTTTGGAATATTTTTTCTTCAGCTCTATTAGCAGGAGTTTTAAATTTTTAACATTTTTTTCCACATCATGATTCTAGTATCTTCTAGAATAATCCTTTACTAGTTCTTCACTGATGCCTGTAAGTAGTTCATACTTAGTGACTTCATAATTTAATTAAGACAAATTTCAATTTTTGAACCTACATGGAAATGATTAGCTATGACTGAGAGCAGATCAGTTAAGAAAAAATCAGTTCAAATGCTAATTTTTCAGAAATAAGAACAAGGATCGTAATGGAAAGTGACCTGTGGCTTTACCTACAGTAAATATTAATAGCAATATATCTGTAACAGGTATATAAAAATTTTCCTTTGCAGCTGAATGTAATGGAAAATTTAGCAAGTTATATTAGCTGGCACTTTTGCAGAAGCTTGTTACTTGATTTGAATGAGCATGAACATACCAAGTAGGCTCCAGAGTCTTGCTTTGCTTTCATTCCCAGAAGCAAGGACAGGATGTTTTATCACTAATGAACAAGTGATCTGATTAATGTATAATGATCCTTGCTAAAAATGATGTTAAGGGAATGTTAAAGTTGCATGGCTAAGCACTGAAGGGCTCACTCCCAGCACACTAAAATAAACAGACTGGATCTTCACTGACTCAAATGGGCTTTGCATCAGGTACTTTAAAAGCAAGAGAAGTTATTAAATGCATGTATTCATAGAATAGTTAAAACTGTGTATGGGTAGATGTGGAACAAAAATACTTAGAAGGGAGATTTTTTTTTTCTTTCTTCATTTTTATGGGCTGCTGGAACACCTCAATGAACTGTCCTTTCTACCCTTCCCTACCTCCCTTGCTCCTCTGTCCCCCGACCCCCCAAAAAAACAAACCAACCAACCACATTTATCTAAACCAATATCTGAGCAGAAGGATTTACACTGGGATTGGGTCTTTCTAGATGCATCTCTTTGATGTTCAACACTGAGGCTGCCCACCAATATCCTGGGATCTTTCTAAATGTAACTGGGGAGGTAGGCAAAGAGTCCAGGGTCATTTGGACAGTGGAGGAAGTTGATGGAATTTGTCTGCTCCTTACATCAAATAACCACAATCAGATTTTTTCCTCAGTATTTAAAAAAAATACTTTTTCAACAACAAAAAAAGCTTTATTTTTTTGCTAATTCTGCTAAAATGTGAACATTTCCCATGTATATGGAAGATTTCAAACACTGACCAACTCTGCTGAGCTTGATTAGTCACTGAAATGAGTACTTAACCCAGTAATGATATAGATATCAAGAAAGGTCAGATAAAAAAAATGAAAACCATTTACTGCAAGCAAAAGATGCTATTTATATATAAATAAAGTAATGGGATTTTACCTGATCTGATAGGATATCGCCCTGTCAGGAAAGCTGCCCTGCTTGGAGTACAAAGTGGGGATGCTGCTATATGATGAGTAAGTGCCACTCCTTCCTCTGCTAGCCTGTCAATATTAGGAGTTCTAGAAAAACATAAGCAGGGAAAAAAAAAAAAATGCACAAAGATGGTTATGAAACAGGTATGGTGAGATCAAAGCATCCAAGGCAAAAACTATCAGGAAAATTGAGATAACATTTACCATATGCTAATTATGAAAACCATGTTTTCATGGTATTTAGAATTGCAACTCCAAATACTTAGTGTCAAATATTTTTACATTGTGTCAACAACTGAGACACTGTGACGTTGCATCAAAAATCTTTTTCCCCACTTTCATCTACTCTTCATGGCCAGTACTAAACTGTGACACCTGGGTGTATTATGTTGCAATCCTTTTTAATGCATTTTTTAAACTCAGAACAGTAACTTTCCTAGTTACATGGCCTTTCTGCTACAGCACTGGGGAGAGGAGAGACTGGAGAACGGTTATGCTTCCTTATTCCCTTCTTGGTGTCAGTGTTGTCTTTCCCCAATAAGTCTTTTGGAATATAGGTAATGTTGTGTGGTGCTATCAGTTATTAGGGGAGATTCAAACAGTTATGACTCTATCTTAGGTTCTACACTAACAATATTTACATGTCTGCATGACTATGTCTGCAACATTATACCCAAGATCACATCCAGATTTCCACAGCTTCATGGGAAACTTGTCTGTGGTCTGGCTCATCATGCAGATGAAAATTGCTTCCTGTAAGAAGCAATCCTGTGCCCTTGGTTCTACAGAAAAAAAGTAGGAATGAAGATTGGCCAGGAGTTGCAGCATGCTCTAATATGTCCCTGACCTAGAGATTAATTACCATGACCTCAAGGCACACTAGTGCTCCCATCATCTAAGTCTGAATAGTCAGAAACATTAATTTTTCAACAGACTTCTTTCCTATTGATAATATCACCTCTATCATCAGCAGTATGATGAAATTTCTTCATAACCTAAAAAAGCTTCTTCAAGCCCATAAAACTCAAAGCTTTAACTCGAGTTTCTTTTTTTTTTTTTAGTTTGAGTTACCAGGTGTTTTTACTTCTAACTAGCTTCAGCAGGAACAAGAGTATGTAACATTTGATAGGATGGTGGTTTTAGTCTGAATGTTTTATTTAACTTGATCAAAGATTTTGCACTACTGAAATACAATGACTAGGTACAGCTTGCACTGATTACACAATCCTCATACCTAAGCTGGTAGTAAGGATTGTCCAAGGCAATACAACAGCATTACTCAGGTATATTAACATCTGTTCCAATTAATGTATTGACTACAGCATGAAGATAAATAAAGGAAAAATGATGGCATTTTATTTCCAATTGGTTAATGACTCTTGAATTATGAATACTTCAAAATATACTTAATTCATAGTATTTATATCATGTGTACTTTAAAATAAAATTGTTGATTATACTTAGTTTCTCTAGACTTATCCTTATTTGATTGATTGATCAATTCTTTGTTTATGATGCAACTTTTCAGCAGCATAGATACATCAGATGAGTCTTCTTATCAAGAAAACAAAGATCGAATATTCTATTCTCTAGAAAGGTTATTAACGTTGGTTACTTATAAACAATCTAATCAAATCTCCAAATGCTTTGGAGTTTTTAACTTTACAAATCCATAGAAAAACTAGATATAAACCTACGACTCTCCAAAATGTATCATCATACCTTAAGGTTCTGTTCCCGTAACATCCCAGGTCTCCAATACCAAGATCATCAGCCATCAGTAAAATGACATTAGGATTTGAAGCACTGTGTGTTTTGACACTGTTTATGGTACACTGGCAAATTATTAGAAATAAAAGGAATCTCATCTTCTTCCTGATGTGTAAGAACAGGTAAAAAAGATAACAAATAATTTTTATAAAAAAAAATTGACTGTTAATCTAATTTCATAAAATCATAGAATCATTAAGGTTGGAAAAGACCTCTAAGATCATCAAGTCCAACTGTCAACCCTACACTACCATGACCACTAAACCATTTCCTAAAGTGCCACATCTACACATTTTTTTTAACACCTCCAGGGATGGTGATTCCACCATTTCCCTGAGCTGCCTGTTCCAATGCTTAATCACTTTTTCAAATTTAGTCCTAGTATTGCCCTGGATTGCATGGTAGAAGAGAAAAAGAAAACTAGACTATCTCTTTTTATCAGGTCTTTTTCTCCTCAGGAGGTTTTTTTTTTTACATTATTTTATATCTCATATTTCTTAAAAATAAAAATGCATCCTTTAGTATATAGCTAATTTTTTCTTTCATTCCTTTGCACAGGTGAAGTCTTTAAATAAAGATGAACAAAGAACTAGTTATAACTTCAGCAGTAATACTTTTGAATATGCACTACACAGCAATGAATCGTGAGACCAAATAAGCTTTTTTTTTGGTATAAATGTGATTTGAGGAATACAGAAACTGAAATAATTTAGTAACAAAATTTCCAAGGTTCATTGCAGAAAAAATGATCATTTGTGCTATTGAAGTAAATGACTGCATTTCTCTTCAACAAAGGAAAAAATTCAGTTTGACTTTCTTGACAGAGATAAGTATTACAAAAAAGAAGGTGAAGAGATGCATTATCAAAGTATTGAAATGAATGTTCAAGAAAAAGCTCTTCACAAATATTTTAAATATCACGGCCTATACCAAACCTATGTAAAAATATCTGACATCATATCACAATGTTATATAAACAAAGTTCATACGATATCCAACATAAAACTCGAAGAAGTATGTATTGTACACAATACTACATACACTCACACGCTTTTGTGAAAAAAAGCGTGGTCTATTTTCAGATGTGCATGGTACGAATGTTATTTTACCTCAACAGAGACTTGTCATATCTCTGTTCTAAACTACGCCCTGCCTGAAATTGAGTGCCCTTAGGCTGTGATAGGCTATGCCAGCTATACATATCAAAAAAACCCAGAGAATCTCCCTCTTTTGCTCCTAATAATACTCCCATCTTCTCTAGAAGCAGGCAGCCTTTTTCAAATGCAGATGAGGCATGAGTCACACCCACTCTCTGGATTATGCTGGGACAAGAAGGAAAGCCAGAGGAAACTAAGACTGAGGTCTAAATTTGAAAGAGTATGAAAAGGAACTAGAAACAAGAATTTCCAGAGAGAATGGGGACATCAGGTCAAGAAGGAAAATATCTGTAAATCATCGAATTATGGTAAGATAAAACTAAGTGCAGAGAAGATAAAAAAAAACAGAACTGGAAGAGCTGATACAAAGAGACTAGACAACAAGGGAGACAGATTCCTAAATCAGTGAGGTGTGGTGGGTAAAAGTATCCGTAGAGAAGATTAAGTAGTCACAACTAGAAGAGTTTGCACTGACTTGAACAAAGAGCAAGAAGGAAAGCTTAAGACTCAGTTGGAATGAGAATTGCAGGCTGAAGTGAGAAGAAATGGTAGATGGTTTAAGAAACTGGAAGGCATAGTAAGTCAGTGGATAGGAAAACAAATGGAGGAAAAGAGGTTAGAGAACTGGGAGCGTGTGGGATGAAATTGCTGAGGAGTTATAATTAAGGCAGATGAAGAGAACTGATTGGAAAGAGCCTGAGCAGGTAAGACTTGGGACTGACAAAAGTGAGAAGAGATCAAATTAATGGGGACTGACAAATAGAGACTGTGACTTCTGATTCCCAACCTCCATTATTGCCATACTGTCAGAAACTAAGAGGTGAAAAGAGGGTTTTAACTATGTTAGTGCTTGTTTACATACAGATAAAACATAAGTAAGCATATTATCTGAGTCTTACTGTTTAACATACACTTTATAACCCATTGACCTCATTTTGATGACAATAGCTCTGTTCTAGACTTCAGCTAGCAAAAAAAAAAAAGATCCCAGCCTTATCACTGCCACAACCGAATGTTACCTGGTTTACTCCACGGGAAGCTATCTCCTTTGTTTCAGACATGGAAAATACATAAGACTAAAATGCTAAGTGCATTTCTGTCTGGCAGGATGCACCTAACCAACTGTGTTGCTAGCTCTCTCCTTCCTNTTAGGCCCCAGCACTTCACCAACCCTTCATCAAACTACCATACTAATGAAGCTGTGTAGCACCTGCCACAGTGCAGACATTTAATCTGAGCAGTAGATTTACCTTTCTTCCCTTCCTGAAAGGATAAACAAGCATGAATTGCTTCCCACACATTGCAAGAGAACACCACCACATTGACCCCATAGGACAGGAACAACCTGCTGCAGTATCTTAATGGGCACAAACTTGAACACAGGAAGTTCCATCTAAACATGAGGAGGAACTTCTTTACTTTGAGGGTGGCAGAACACTAGAACAGGCCGCCCAGAGAGGTGGTGGAGTCTCTGTCTCCAGAGACATTCAAAACCCACCTGGATGCCATCCTGTACAACCTGCCCTAGGTGAATCTGCTCTGGCAGGTGGGTTGGACTAGATGATTTCCAGAGATCCCTTCCAACCTCTACCATTTTGTACTTCTGTGATTTATTTAATAGAATTACTGAGTGCCATCAATTTTGCTGTAGGTTTCAAGTTGTCTGAATAAAATTTAGAAATATATACTCCTGCTATTAATAAGATCATCATTTTAAAGCTAAAAAGCTAGCTGGTTTTGCCAGTTTTACAAACAGCAACTCCAGGGTGTAATTCAACTTGTACAAACAAAAGACCCTGTGTTTTAATTAGAAGGTATGGAGCTATGGAGAGTAGTCTTTCTGAATATGTGTTAAGCCACTCATGAACAGGCCAAATTAATTTTTCTTTTACTGAGAAAAGTTACTGTTGGAAACCAGAGTAGTAGCTGTATTTTATTTTCCAGAATGAAAGAAATCTAAAAAATTAGTGAAATATCTTAGAAATTAAATGACTACAATTTATCTGAATTTTAAAGCTATTTCATGTCTATATTGAGACATCATCAAGAAGAGAACCCCTTCACCAAAATACCTAAGAAAATTAATCACCTTGGTCAAACTTTAAAATCTTCTGCTATATATGTTATACAGCCTCTTCATGTAGTATTTTAAATAAATCTACACAACAAAGTTAACAGTATCTGTGCCCAGTATCAACGGGATCATTGTAATTTGCAATGTGGCTGAAATTTTTATTGTCCGGATCTATTCCTGCAGAAGTTAGCCTCATTTAGTACTTCCATTTCTCATTTTGCAAATCAAAACCAATAAAAAAGTTATTGAAAGATGTCTCTGACACAATATTGCTAGATACTCTTGAACTCTGAATGAGCATCTGTAGACAGTCTCACGCATTGGGCTATTTGCCTCTACCTGATATCATGTCCCTGAAGTGAAATCAACAAGGAAACATGGAAAAAAAATAATCCCAACAACTCTGTTTTCTCTGGTGTATTCTCTCTGCAGCAGACTTTAATGCATCTTGAAGGAATGTGCTTGGAAAGCAAGAAAAATTGGATGGATGAAATTGAGTGGAACAGACAACAGCAAAGAAATTCAGAGGAGTAAAAAGAGAAGGACATGAGAAGAATAAAGCTCTGAGAACGCTGAGGCTCTTCTGTGCCGCACCAGGGTTTTTAATGGTCAAAAGACAGGCATGTGCAGACTTTATATGAAAATGATTACACCAAATCAGATGAAGCGTCTACTTAAGCTAGTATTTGATCTCCAACAGCAGCCAATTCAAATACTTAAGGAAAGAACACAAGAAACTTGTCAAGTGTTATTTTTTGAACTAGTGCACACTTCTGCCTTTTGGCAGTCTGTATTTAGGATATGTTGGACAGGGCAGCACTGTACGCAATAGCTCCCTGTGAATCTTTTTATCTTTATGAATTTGTTTTTGTCCATTTTGAACCAATTAACTTTTGTTTTGTTTGGGTTTTTTTACACCGAACCAATTAGATTTTTTTTTTACTTCCACAAGATTCTTTAGATGTTCCTGCAGTAGGTTTCAGCTTTGAAAGCTCATGTTTTAGATTAAGGTGGTAACATTTTTCCTTAACTACATGTAGGACATGTAAGTGCAATTTTTAATCTCTGCTTCACTTTCCCTGTAATATAATAGGACTAATAGTACCCTCTTTCTTCCCAAGATGGCTGCTAAGTTGAATAGATTTACGAGGTGCTTAATTTACTACAACAAGAGTCACATAAGAATTTAGATTTCATAAAGGCTATTTCAAACTACAGTATTTTAATCATTGTATATGAACCTATATATATGCCTACATAAATAGATGTGCCGATATACACAGCTGCACACTTATGGAGGTGCATATACACACATAGCCTACTTCTTTCTACACGTCTTCAAATTACATATTTTCTACTTGTTAATAAAAGCATATACAACAAATGAAATATAAATCTGTAAGAACAAATGGATGAAAAAAATAATAGATATAATCCACTATTTGTTGATATTTCATATGGATTTACCAAATATTTCTTTTAAGTTTTAGTTTTCTGCATTAAAAAATGTTGGCAAATTATACAGAAGCTGAAGAGTTGTCTTTTTTCCCACTCCCTCTCTGCCCTCAGGGTAATTGGCTCAAGCTATGGCTAGTTGTATAATCCTTATCTTGATTACTACAGACACACATGCATTTCTTATAAGAACAATGATATGAAAGTCTTTCAAACCCCTCATCCCAACTGAATCATCCCAGCACTTTTATTCAGTTTGATTAAGCAATTTATCTCTAAACTACTTTTTTAATGTAATAGAATCCTTTGAGAAAAGGCTTAACATACTTTATCCTTGAAGGTATAGAATTTTCTGATGAAGTAAGCAACATTTAAAGATACTCACTTCATTAAAAAATGCTGTGCTATCGTTAAGCAGTAAGCAAAAAAAAAAAATAAATTTACTTTGCTTAATTGAATGCCAGAACTCAAAAAATTTCCCTAAGACTCATAAAAATCACACTGTAAACAAACTAGAAGACATTCCTGCCTTCCATAAGGTTCTGCAAAGAGAAAACTCCTCAGCTTCATGAGAAACAAAAAAGGTGTTTTTAAATTGTATTTAAATTGTGTTTTAAATGGCAAAGTAATATTATATACTATTAATAATGCTTAAGATTTGTTCAAATCTCTCAATTCCCCTCTTACAAGTCAGTCATATCTGTTGCATCTTTTGTGTCATATGACTGCGAAAAGAGAAATGAACCCACATGCTTTTGGCCTGGTCTTAGTGTTAATTCATTTAGACAAACAAACATTACTTTGCATTTGTCACAAGCTAAGACCATGCAAAAAAGTCAGTCATGGCATCCTAATTGATCACTGGTAACTCAATCTCAGTAATATGATTGATTCTAATATTTACTTTTGTAGTGTAACCAAACTATTTCTCCTTTCCCCTGGTAAGATACCTTCTCAGAATCCTCTCCAGCTCTTAGAGCCAGACATGCTCCTTCTGTTTCCTCCGGTCCAAGCACATTTGACGTATTTACTAGTTGTTGGTTTGCTTGGATTTTTTTTTCTGAAAAACGGCTAAGTGACACAGGCATCTTCCACCCTACCTGTTGGTTAGGCACTCCAGATTCAATGACAGATTAGGAAGACTATTTGTTTCTCAGGTTGGAATTGATTTGCATTCAGCCCTCTCATGATGTGGGCAAAGAGAGCTGGTCTGTCTGTATCTATAAACTGTTACCTATGTCTGTAAAAAGCCAAAATGCTTTTCTGAAAAGTGCCATTAGATTTCAATATACATCTACAAGTAACTATGTATATAAGTGAAAATCTATATTTAATTTATTAAAAGTTGTCTCATTGTAGGACAGAAATTTCACTTAACATGAGCTGGGAAAAACACCAGAACAAATAATCATGTTTTGTGTTCAAGCATGATCAATTACTGGGTTTGAGACAGAGATGAAGCCACAAACCCTCCATCAGATATAAGTTCAATTTAGGGATCTTTTTGAAGTGATCCCTCAAGCATTTGCTAGTTTCATCTTAACTAAACTACAGAACTTAATGGCAGTATTAATAAATAATAAATATTTCTGGCAGTAAATTACAACCTGAATGAAAGATAAGACTATCTTTTGTGGTATTAATGTCATTATTTTATTTCTAATGAAAAACCTGTATAATTATATACACATATTAGTGTATATACTCTTTTCTGTGTTTATTGTTTCACAATATTTCTTCTGTTAGTCAAATGCTCAGTAGAGATTTAATTTTTGAATATGGGCTCTGGCCAGCAATATAATAAAAGATAACCACAAGATAACACAGGTAGTCGTCCTATCTGCAAGTTATGCATCGTGTTGAGGGATAAAAATCTTTTCATTAAAAAAACCAAACCAAAACTAATCATGAGTAACTACTAGTGACTGTGCCATGTCACTTCCTGGAAACCAGAAACAAGTGTTCTAAACAACTAAAAGAAATCTTTCAGATTTGGTAATTGCACATCACTAAAATGTGTGGGCATATATGAAGGATGCAACTCTGTTCTGTCTTTACAGTTCGCTACTTCACAAAGGGTTTAGGTCTTTATCTCTCTGCTTACATTTTATGTTTAGCATAAATATATAATAAACTATCATAAGATGAGAGAGAACAAAAAGCTTAATTCCTGAAATCCCTATCAACTTCAGTAAATATTACATGATGCTGACTGACAATAAGTGTAAAGCTGTTGACATATGCTATTATTAAGTATCTGTTTTAATGTGCATGCCTATTAGAATAGGAACTTTAAAACACTATATTAACCAATGTAATATGATGCTTATGTACTTCAAGGGCTTAGCTAAATTCATTCGTGATATCTAGCTTAGTTAACAGTTTTGATACCAGAGCTAGATGATGTGTGAAATGACTATTTTTGATGCCGCCTTTTTCAAGTGTCAAATGGACATGAGGAAGAACGAGTGTGACTAAATCTCTGTACTTCCATTTTTATGATAAGCAAGCAGATGAAGACTGTGCAGCTCTGCAGGACTGTGAGTTTTATACACGGAATTAACAGAAGAGTTTCATTATGTCCATTTGAATTGCACCAACATACAAACCATAGCTTCACCTCATTGACTAGTTAGAGTCTCTTCACCTTCACCTAACTATAGCCAAACTGATCTCTTCTGAATTTCTATTCATAATTCAAAGTAATAGTCCACAAAATGCTTAAAAAGTAAAAACAAAATTCTAATTACACATAACATTGGACTAAGACAATAAACTCCACCAACACACTGCCTTTGCAGGGACAGTGCATAGAAATGAAGGCTGATACACAAGTCCTGCTCTAAGTCTTTGGAAGGATAGTAAGACAAATGGCCAACCACTTAACACCACATTTTAATTTCATTCAATTTGAAAGTAGTTTCTAAGCCTTCTTCACTGAAATTGGAGTTTTAAATGCCTATGAGAGGAAAACATGAAACCAAGAGGGGAAAAAACCCACCTCATAAACGTAAAAAAACCCATCTCTCTCCCCTGAGTTACTCACTGGCATCCTCTGGAGTCTGTCAAGATCAAAGCTCTGGATTTTATAACATAGTATTACTGCATTTTCCTCTATTTACAACCACTTTTCTAGTCAAAGTGGTTTACCAGAGAAATTGTAGTGAAATGGCCAGTTAATTTTTCTTTGCTATATAAAGCTAGCAAGTAGCATATCAATAAAATCTAGTATGTTAGACTATTTTCAAAAGGATGCTTCATTTAAAGAAAAGAGAGGTTGTATTTGCAATAATTTGTTCTCAAAGTGTGGGATTATTATTTTTAAAACACCTCTATTGTTATTTATGCTTGCATTATACCACTCAAGAGCTCTCAATACAGAGATTGTACCAGATACAAAAATTGAGAAAATGCTGCCTTCAGACAATATTATTTTTACTCATGTAGAATTTAAATGCCTACATGGCCCATATCAACCAGGTACTCTCATGGTGCAAACCAATCCATCTGAACTTATTAAAGTTATGCATTTAGTCTGAGCTAATTATCTAGACTTCCTCTCTAATTGATAGGAAAAGACAGGAACCTTAAGAGGATGACTCATCTCTTCTTAAGACTGGTATAATGAAACATAGAAACTGATGCTCGTGATCTTCCATACACTAGGGAGAGAGCCTAAACATCTAGTTTAGACTAGATGTATACAAAAGGAATAAAGTTGCATGAAATAAATCCTACCTTGATGGTGGGCTGCCTGTGTGTGCTCAGCATAAAATACAAAAAACCAACTTTGAGTAACAAAAAGCCACTACATTTTTCAATTAGTATAACCTGCTTTACCAACCTTACTGGTGTAACAGTGTCTTACTCTCAGTAATTCCATTGAAATCTGAGAAGTAGAGACAACTCTTCATGAGTTCTAGTTGAAAAATTTTGCTCCAAGGGATGATTGTAAGTATTTTTCCTTTCCAAACTGTATAGCAACCTCATGAATATTCCATCTTAAATATTTTATTCTTTCATTACTCTCAAATAAAAGATATTTGATGTAACAGTGATTACACCCAACAGTAAGGGATACTGATAATGCTCTGATTGAAGTCAGCTATAGCCAACCCTGTACTCAGGTTACAATCACAAGTCTGATCAGACAAATAAACTTTCTCTCTGGCAGAATTCTGACAGAACAGAAATTACAATGTCCACTGTTACTCAAGCCAGATAGTATTTCAAAGAAGCTATTGTCAGAGATGACCAACCAACTGCGAGCTCAGCCTGACTGTGGTTCACAGACTACTAGATCCTATTACCTTCTTTCATGAGGTCCTTGTCACAGAAGAAAAAATGCTTTCACTCCTGATAGAAGACAAGTCTGTTAATGTTCATGGGCATTGTCCAGTGATTCACATGGATAGCGTACGTTTTGGTCATGTCACTAGAATGTACCTATTCATGCATTCAAGTGTCACACATTTCCCTGATCCCCATCACGCCATGGGGATGCATTCATTCTCAACACAGGACAGTGCTGCACATGCTTGTCCTGCCACATAAGGGGTAAGAGAAGGGAGAGTAATGTACTTATCACTCAATACAGGTATATTCAGATCATTTGATGGAGAAAAGGGTACTGCAAACAACCCTCTTGTTTTGTCCACAAGGAGCTGTTCAATTTATCCCACTGCAGAGACTGAGAATGGCTATATTGGAAGGTATGTAAACTAATCAAGAGGAAATGGTTGTGTCTGGACTATTACTTATGTCCAACATTTGCATTCTTTCCCAGAAACACGATTAGAACATTTATTAGAAAAAGCATTAGAGTTTAAGAAAAAAACATGCCTCCCATATTTATCAAAACAAAATATCACTTGTATCTGCATTCAGATTATCTCAGTTTACCAAGCTACAGAAACCAACACCACTTTTTCATGGTTTTGGATACAGGTGTCAATATGTTGGCAGCAGGGGGGCTACAGGGAAGACCTCTGTGAGAAGAGACCAGGGGCTGCCCTGTGTTGAATGCAGTCAGTTCCAGCCAGCTCTGCAACGGACCCACTGCAGGACACAACTAAGGCTATGAGCCAAGCTGGTGGCACAGGGAAATACCGGGTGGGGAGGGTGGGGGGAACAACAAGGCCAGAGTAGTAGAAGATGCTCTGCAATGGAGCAGGTACATGCCCAAAGAGAATGCAGCCCATGGAAGGCCCACACCAGATGATAGGAAAAAAGTGAACAAGGAGTAGCAGAAGCAAACAGCTAAGCACTGATTTTATCTATTGTCTCACTGAAGGGACTGAGGGCAACCTGCAGCAGTAACACAGCAAGGAGATGTCTGGAGTGAAGGTGTGAAGTGAAGGCTAGGAAGGTGGAGAAGACAAATCTGAAGTTGAGCCAGGAAAAGAGGGAGGAAAGGTGTTTTTCACACATATTTAAATATTTGTCCTTTTTTGTTGTTTCCCAATACCCCAGTTAGTAATTAAATATTTATGATACCTGGGAATACATTAAGCTAAATTCCCCAGTGGTTCTACCCACAACAGCAAACAGCACCTGGTGCTTTCCTTATCTTTTATTTCAACTTATGAGTCTTCTCACTCCTGTTCCTCCTGTTTTCCCCTGCATCTCGCTGGGGAGGGGAGGAATTGAGAAAGCAGCTGTGTGGGTGCTTGGCTGTCGGCCAGGGACAACCCACCACATTTAAAATGAAAAGGGATGAATGGATCCAATGGCAAATTACTTTCATTGATTCCCATTAGCCAAAAGTTTCTTTGCTGTGATCCAATCCATCCAGATTCTAAATGTCAGCCTTCTACCAGGGACAGAAATGGAAAAGCTTTTTAAGTAAAAAATAATCCAATTTGAGATCAGCTGACTTATGGTGTTGCTGGTGTAAGCAAGAGACTCACAAGACATAAAAGAATAGCTTCTCCTTCCTCTTCATTTGCACAAGAGATATTTAAAATAAATAAGTGCAGCTGCTTATTGAAGACCCAATTCATTCTCTACAGTTTTGAAAACAAAGGAAAAAGTTTTTTGTTACTTCCATCATACAAATAATATTCAGGGAATGATATCTCCTCATTCTGCAAATAGACATGAACATGTGTCATGAAAAATTGTTTAGCATTTTTCTGACAAAATTATTACTAGTGGGAAAAATAAAAGAAATTTTAAAGGAAAAAAAGAGCTTTTTAAAAATGTCATGATTTAAAACTTAAATTGTTCTCCTTCACTTTTACAGCTAGAAAAATAGCGTGTTTAGCATTTACAGGGTGAAACCAAACCACATTTGTTGTTGCTTTTGGCAAGGAGATATTTTTATTATGTTATTTAAAACAGGGTTAAAAGATGACTCCCTAAATCTCCTATTTTTTTAAGAGCTAATGAAAAATTAGGACAAAGATAATTGAATTATCCATTCAAAAATGTTATTTTGCCCCAATTAACATGGTGAAAAAGAAACTTCAGAAGTATGTGTATATATATAAAAAAATAGTAACCATTTTCTAACCAGCTCTAATGCAGAGATACTCCACTAGCATTACTCACTGTCAACACTAAAAGTACAAAATAGCTTTAAAATCAAACACAATTATTGGAAAACAGACTCAAAAATAAAAGGCATGGATCATGAAATTAGGTTTTACAAATCAGGAAAATATTTACCCTGGAAAAAATACTTGTGGAATTAGTAAAAGAAGGATTATGAGCTGCACAGTGGTTATATATCTGACTGATTACAAACTACATAGATCGGAATCTTGTAAAAAATGTGCAAGCCAAAGGGCAATGACATTTACAAAACAAGGCACATACATAAGCCAACTTTTAATGTCAGTTCCAAGGATTTAATAATTTACTAATTTCAGCAAGTATAGAAAGGAATAGCTGACTTACTGACATCAAGAAAAAAAATAAAAATTGCCAACACACTTCATTAGCTTGGTGAAATATTTGAGGGGAAAAAAATTAAACATCATAGGATTAGGTAAGAATTAGAATGAAAGTTTTAAAATGAAGGATATCTGAGACAGCAAATAATTCTAACCCTAAAAATATCTGCTTAAAAGAAAAGGTTAAGTGAGTCCTCTGACAGAAAAAAAATAATCTCAAACATACAGTGTAGAAACGCATATATTGTACAATAGCAATACGGGAAAAACAGCAATTTAAGCCACAAGGCATCCAGGTTCCTTCTGTCCTGTGAGTAGAAAACTCTCACTCCTTCCCTCCTCCTTCTCTCTCCCTTCTCTCTTTATTTTCTCTAGCTCTTTCTTTCTCTTTTTCATAGGGACTCTAGGAAACTTGTACATTCTTGCTGTTAAATCAGAACACCATCCTTTTGCACATAGGAGCCAAGAGGCAAAATCCCAACATGACAAAATAAATGAAAATTGTCATTAGCTCAAGACTACAGTAATTCACTTCATTTTCACCTTATTTTTTATGACATTTCAAGAGCATTTAAAAAGCATTCTAAAGAGACATTTTCTTGCGGTACACATTTTATTGTGGTACATCAGTATTAACCTCTTTTAGCATTTGAACAGTTTCTTCAATAATAGCCCCAGGGGTCTCATTATCCTTTGGCCTGGACTGGAGCATGCTGCAAGTATGTTTGAAACAAATAACATGCTTTTTCAATCATATCAGAATGTCTTTAAATAAGTTTTTAAAAGAGGGCATTTTCCTTTGCTCTGTGCCTTTAGGTATGACATAACCTTATGTTTTTGAAGTATGGATTCTGTCCACGAGTGAAAAAGAATGTATCACTCCTTCTGTCCAACATACATTTTTCAAGACTAATTCTTCACTGCTGTTATTAGACAACTACTATAACAGACAACATATCCAGTTGTCTATTATAATAACTTAAATGAACTGGAGATGTGACACTTCTTATGTAGCTGAGTAACTTTTGTAAATGACTAATCCAAGTCAACAGCTTCTAATTGTCTTCATGATAGTTGCCAGTTCTGTCAGCAGTGCAGAATATGAACATTATCAAAAAAACAGAGGATGAAGTAGCCTTCTACTTTACTGACTTTTGACATCTAATTGAATACATTTTGTAACACTATGGATTCCTGTAGAAAGAGCATGTTCATATACAACAAACATCATACAACTTCCAATCTGGCTTAAGATGTTGTCAAAGGAAAACAGGTCAGTCTGAGCTTTATGCCCTAGAATATTCTTATGAGTATAGCTGATCAACCAATTCTTTAGCATGGTGTAGGCTAGTTTTACACCACTACCTTTTAATTTAAAACTTTTGTCCAGGATGTAAAAAATCCAAGATCATGATTGTTGTGAACTTGAAGCAATTCAGACTTTTATGCTCACAGCACAGAGTGCCATAACCACAATTCTTGTTACGCACTTTATTAATCTCAAATGTCTTGTCTTCCTCCTAACCCTCTTCTTACCCTAAACTAACTTTATTTCATTCCTCCTCATCCCCAAACTTCCACTCACACAATCAAAACACCACCTCACAAACTTTTCTGCAATTCTAATCTTTCTAAAACATGCCCTACCCTATTTCAAATCCCTTTCCTACTCAAGAATCCCATATTAATACACCATCGATCTTAACTCAGACTGAATACCTCTTGGATGCAGCTTCTCGACGTCTCCAATTCTGCTTGCCCAGGTACTGCTATTATCACAACCACTCTACCATAACTGCTGCTGATGCTGCTGAGTCTCTCTGGTTGCTTCCTCCACGACTCCTCTCCCCACAACATAGGCTCTTCTGCCAGCAAGCAGTGCTCCCTCTTGGTTTCCGTGGCTCTCCTGGTATTAAAATAGCCTCAACTGCTGGCCTGACAGGCATTTAACACCTAGATACAGGTCTGTGCTAACTAAAATCCACCTAAAGAGAACCCTAAGGGCAGAAGCAAAAAATATGTTTATGAGAAAACAGGATGTATGGAATCCATATTATTAGTGAGTCATTGCAAAGCTGCACAGCAAGCAATACGTGTGGTCAGATTCTGTTCAACGCTTGCTTTGGTTAAGTAAGACTTCTCCTCTTTCATCTTCCTTCTTCTTGTCTCAGCATGGTTGCCCAAATGTAGTCTTTCTGCATAAGCCTAGCAGATACAACCTATTCAAAGTGATGATTTTTTCCTTACCTTTTCATTTTCTATTATTCATTGCTATCCTATCTCAGTGAGTCCTTTTATAGATCTTATCCCCTCAGTAGCTGTGTTTACCTCCAGTTAGCAGGTTGGATGTGTATGAGATTAAAAAGGAAGAGATCGGATTTATTTAATATAACTTAAAAAGTTACAGTTAAGTCTTGCAAGCTTCCACTCTTGAATCAAACAGATTTTGTCAGGTTACATACACTGCAAACAAACCAGAGTCACTTCAAAACTACAAGCTTATTTCAGAATCCACTCCCCTCCAAAACTATTTAACAATTAATTTCCATTTGATTCTTGAGACAGACTCCATAATCAAAATTACATACACTTTTAACATTACTTTTTAAACAATCAGAACTTACGTAGTAAAAGAAAAAACACCGCTGCACAGCTGGAAAAAGTTCTAGTACACAAATACTCTGCTTGCTTTTTTGTTCAAAATGCTTTCGCAATTCAGGTAAATCTTACACACTTTTTAACCTGTTGCAGGCAGGGAATGTTATACTCCACTGTAATACTTAATAATGAAGTGCATTTTCTTACTTAATAATTTGCCCCTACAGTTGATAGTATCTTACAGACAAGAGCAGACAGCATTAGCAACCTTTTTTTTTCCTTTCTTATATAAAATACATTGTATTAAGTTAATGAGGAAAAGAAAACACTGCTTATGCTATTACTGCTCGTAATTGCTAATGCCCTGTCATGGAAGATTTGCTTTCAGCTGTGAAAGAATATGAACTCCGACTACATATGACCTCAATGTTTACAATGAAACTATATATAAATGACAGACTTTGGAGCAGGGGGCATTTTACCTTGCAGCGCGGAACTGTTTTTCAGTTTCTGCCTCTAGTTTTCAAACAAGATGGCTGCACAGTTATTGTCAGTAGATGGGTACAAAGTCCAGTCATGTGAACTGAAACACAGAGGTGGAAGGGAAGAAAGAAGGACAACACTAAAACGGCAACTTCTTGTTACACAATACCATCAATATTTCTTGACAAGACACTAATTCACTAGTAGGAAACAATCTCAACATATTTTGACAGTGCATATACACACATGCCTGGCAAGGATACTTGGTTTTGTTTGTTGTTGAAATCTCCTGTTAGGCTTTTCAAATGCTGGTGACTTTGTATTATACTTTTGGAAAACGAGGACAGTGCCAAAATCTCAGATGCGTTTCTGCCTTCCACACAAATAAGGTATCCTGCAGAATATCTACATAACTTCTGAGGAACTGCATTAAACCACCTTTTTAAGCATAATTTCAGATCAGTGTTTTTTAAATTTTTCCATTGTATGCACAGAAAGATTTAGAGATTCTCTCTACAAAAACACTGTACACCATTGCCTATTCTGTTTTGTTCACTAAATATTCTCTTAGAAACTGTATGTGTTCCCAGAAGATGACTGCTCCCAGGAAGTCCAAGGACACTAGTACGAAAAATAATTCGTTAAACTTTGAAAAGTGCTAGTAAGTTTATACATTATCCCCCTCCCTCCACCTCAGTTTATGTATTTTTCACAAAGAAATTTGATCAGGAAGAGAAAGATGCATGTCCAGAGATGTGTCACAACCGATGCCAATGAAACTTAACAATGAAACTTAATAGAATTCAAGCCTTACATTCTAAATATAAAATTCTACTTTTCTTCCAGGCAAAATATTGAAGCTAGCAATGACTGGGAGAAATTAAATGGAACCTATGTTTTTGAACAGCTGTCTAAACGCAAAGTTTAAATTAAGTTTTTTGTGGTTCAAGAAATCAGTACAGTTTGTTCAGAGCGCTTCTCCTGCAATTTTTATGCCTCTACTTTAAAACAACATTGTATTCCAACAACTTTGAAATTGCCAATCCTTTCTCTGTCACAAATACAAACAGGAAATGCTAGCTCGACCTTAGACCTTTGAACAACTCTGCACCTATTGTCTTCCCGTTGTTGAAAGCATTAACAAGTGAAAATAAAGACAATTCTAAAAAAATCTCAACAACCTCCTTAAAATAAATAATCAGCTAGTTTTTAATCTCTGATTAATCTTAATTTTAGATAAATCATATTTTAGAAGGTACTAAGAAAAAATCCTTCATATAAACATAAGCAGCGGTATGAGATGCAACAGATGACATGCAATATCCATTGGCAAAACAAAAATATTTGTACTTCAAGTTTCTTCTCTACATACACTGCAACTCGTCAGAGATGTATAATAAAAACTATATACTTGCAATACATTTTATTAAAACAATTATTAAGCAACATTAATTCAAAATAATCATGTGATCATGTAAATCAGAAGAAAGCAGTGATAAAACAAGGATATACGTGCCAAAACATAGACGGACTGAAAAGACAACTTGTCTGTGCTAATACGACAAGGCATTTCATATGGAAAACCAAAATGCAGTGAGTGTCAAAAGATCTACTCATTTTAACTAAAATAGTATGCAAAAAATCACAATGACTTAATGAGTGAAAAAAACAAACATCCTCCCCCTATCTTATCCAAATCTGAGCACTGAATGAAGACTGAACTGAGGGTTTTTCTTTGGGTTTATTCTCCATGGCTGATTAGAAATCACTAGAGAGTGCTAAACTGACAATTACTCAATGATTTTAAAGCATAAGTAGGATAGAAAACTGAAATGCTAACAGGGAGGCTGCATTTATGCTACAGTAAATAGGGTAATGTATTGTCTAATGATATGGAACACTGTTTAATGGATTATATTACCTGCTTTGACCAATACTGTTTTGGTGTTTGTTTGGGGTTTTTTTTCCCCACGTGGATATGAACACAGAGTCCAACATTTGTTTTTCTTTTATAATTTTTTAGAAACATTGTTTTTCAAGATGCTTTGGTCTTCTGGTCACCAACTGGTAGACAGTATCTACTATTTTACATATGAATATTAATAGGTTTAACAGAGTTCAACTCATCAAATTGGTAAAAGAATTT
>VYZX01019198.1:85269-101628 GCA_013401335.1 Brachypteracias leptosomus
GCCCCTCTCCCCTGCTGCGGCTTGCCCGCTTCCCCACCCCCTCCCCCCGCCATACCCGCGCGGGCCGGTCCCACTAGGCCGCAAGGCATAGCCCGCCCGCCCGTCCGGGCGGCGAGGGCCCGCAGCTGGCGGCGGGCAGCCCCCTTCGCGACGCACCGCCCCTCCGCCGAGGCGCCTCCCGCAGGTGGAGCGGTCCGGGCCAGCGTGGCGTAGGCTGGGTTGTCCCCTGCGGCCGCTCTCTCACGGCCTCCTCGCTCCGGGCGGGCAGCCAGAGCGACCCGGGTGGCATTGTTCAAGGGATGAAGGGATCAAAGCAGCAGGAAATTATTTATTTCCTAGTCCCGCCACCCCCTGCCTTTCGTGGGGAACTTTCGCCTGCATTAAAAGATCCGGGACTGAGTGAAAAGGGTGCTTACCCTTAATGATGGACAACTGAATGAGGGTAGGATGGATGTGTGGAGAGAGGTGAGGGGTAGATTGGGGCTAAAAACCAGGAAAAGCGGGTGTGGAGAATAGGTTTCCTGTTTGCAGAGGTGGAGGAACCCAAGGGCCTTAAGTCTTATGAGGGGTTGTTGAGGGAACTGGGGTTGTTTAGCCTGGAGAAAAGGAGGCTGAGGGGAGACCGTATCGGCCTCTACAACTACCTGAAAAGAGGTTGCAGTAAAGTGGGGACTGGTCTCTTCCAAGTCACAAACGATAGGACAAGAGGAAGTAGCCTCATGTTGTGCCAGGGGAGGAAAAATTTCTTCACGGAAAAGATTGCCCAGGGAAGTGGTTGAGTCACCATCCCTGGAGGTATATAAAAGAGGTGTAGATGTGGCACTTAAGGTGTGGCAGTGTTAGATTGGACTTGATCTTAACGTCTTTTCGTACCTAAATGGTTCTATGACAGTGCCCCCGCACCTGGAGGTCTGCGGGAGGCAGTGAGTCTCGTACCATGGTAGTTGCTTCTGCTGTGCAGGGTACAGGAGAGCATTTTTAAACATTCAGAGATGCAGTCTACAACTGAAAAGCCCAGAAACCACTGTGATAGTCATCTCCCAATTTTTGTATCAGTAGATTTTCAGCTTTGCAGGGTTATTCTGAAATCTGTTACATCTTGTGTTACATCTGGATTGGATCTTGAGGTTTAATTAGTCAATATGACTACAACAGTATTTAAGTCTGCTCTTAACTGTTTGCTGAATCATGGCCTTCTGCTGCGTGTCTCCTGTAGAATGATAGAGTATTTTTGTATGTGACTGGGTTTTCGAAATAGTCCATGTGGATTATACTACAAGAAGCAGTTTTGGATGTGGGTGAGTTCTTAAAAAGTGTGTACTTGATGTGTGTGCCTTCCTTCTGCAAAACTCAAATTGTTGCACTTTCTGGAAAGGCTTCTGTGAAGTCTAATGAATTGCACTGTTTACAAGAAATGTGCACGTTTCCCTCCACTCCTATAACAGGTGAAGGCAATTCAGTTATAGTGGTTTAAAACAACAAAAAAAGCTTTACTCACACAATCACAAACGGTTTCAAGCATTTTAGAACCTTTGGTTTCTGCTTGTTTCGCTGCACTCTCAATATGCTATGAAGAACAGTGATTAAGTGAGGTATTTCAGTTTCGTTTTCAGTTACACCACTGGAGTCTCAAACAGCCTGGGGTTATCTTTCTTGTTTTGGTTTGATTTTTTTTGTTGTTGTTGTTATTTTTTTTAATCCAGAACCAATTATTTTAATTTCACTGTTATTTAGAAATTTCAGAAAAGGCTTTTTATTATTTTCATATTTTAGTAGAATTTGAAAATGTGTTTCACACAGAATAACGACCTGAATAGGACAGTCTAGGTAAGCAATATGAATATTTAGGCATTGATATGGATATATAAGATTTCTGTATCAATTCGAAATGAATTTATTGTGCACAGGTATTTACAAGATAAGTACTTCAGGTTTGGACAATATTCTAGGAACTGAAGACATTTTTATTTTTCTCAGATGCTATCTTGTCTATATTTAGAAATTGCCTTTCTGCAACATTCCAAAGAGGTAAAAATATTACAAATTAAGGTTCTAAGTCATGTTTAGTTCTCCAAACTCCTGGGATTTGTACAATGAAGAAGCATTAAAAATACTTTAGATTATGAATTGTACCTCATACTGGGAAAGTAATTATAAAGGATCCGTAATTCTTGGACCAAAGTTTGCCAAGATTGAGACACTTGGGATATAAACCTACTCCTTGCTGTTATTAATTTTTTCTGTTGTAAAGCACTGCTCTAGAGAAATACTTTGTCACTTTCTGGATTCAAATAAAATAGCAGATACAATTTATGGCATTTTGTGTGCTTATATATAAAATACACTTACATGAGGAGCTTATGCATACTGGTAACATTTATTTTTATCCCTATATATGAGACATCCTTTGCACTGATAAATATTTGTTGTATTGATTCCATTCCCCCTAGTTACTGTTCTGCTGCAAAGTGGGTGTGATTTCTTCTATTTTAAAAAGTTGCATGAAAAGAATGTATTCCCCTAATCTTACAGCTATGATGAAGTCCATAATTATGTATAAAATTAAACTGAAAATACTCTTCAGTGTCTTCCAGTACAGAGGCATAAAAGGGACACCTTGATTTGCATAATGTACACTTCCTTTCAGAGGACTTGTATTATGTTTCAGCCTCTAAATACTTACAATTCTGTCATAAATGTAACATAATTTTTGGTGAACCTGTTTGTTTCATGACAAATTGTCACCCTTAGGAGGCAAAAAGGCAGTCAGGAGACTTGGGCTTCTCCAAGATTCAAGAAATTTGGAATAATTTTGAGGAAGGAGTGAAATAAGGACTACACAGGCTAGATGCTTTCTACCCAACCTGTCTGCTGTAAATCTTCTAAATGAGACAAATAGTTATATTGGTGTAAACCTATATGAGAAATAAAGTCCCCTTTAATTTTTTACAAAATTTTGTATGTGTCACATAGTGTTAATCAAAGATGATAAAATGAATTACAAACATATTTCTAGAAGTTGTAGAAAGCTGCATTAAATTGCTTCCTTTGAAAGAGCACAAACACAATTTTCAGTATTGGATATCTAAAATTGCACTTCTTTAATTTTTTTAATACTTTCATAGCTGGTTGCATTTTTCAGAATCTGAAGCTTTAAGTTTTGCAATAATTTTCACAACAAAGTAGTGTATGAAAATGTAGGTGACTGTTTTCACCTAAACCTTGCTGATTTTATAAAACAAATGTGAATTGATCTATAAATGATGACAAATTGAAATTAAATTGATCTAATGTAACGTGCCATGAACTTGCTTTTTATAGCTGACATATTTGCTTCTGACTCAGGAAGGTAAGATATCTTCTGATAGGAAGATTTTCAAACTACTCATCAATACTTCTTAGTTGCAAGCATAAAATCCTTAAAATGAGGTCTGAGGCACTTACAAGGTTCTTGACTTTGGAAACAATCCAAGTGTTACTCTATAGAACCTGCATCCAAATACTTGAGCGGCTAAGTGAAGGTGTTGCTGAATCTGATCTGTAACTTCTTCTCCCTCCATCTCTTTAACATGATTGAGACTGATTAAGTTGTCCTTGACTTCCACCTTGAGATACCAGCTCACCTTCAACAGGGAAGTTCTTGCGCTGAGCTGTCAGTGGAAGTACTTCATCCCTTTCATTCAGAGTCCTTCTGTATCATTATTTGAAGTGTTATGTAACGCTGTTACCTACCTTTAAGTGCTTTTTTCAGTACTTAAAGTCAATTCATTTCACCTTTCTTCTGGGTTTTTCCCCTTTTTTATTACCTTCCCTTTCCCTTTGAGCTGATGAACGAAATCTTGGGTGTTTTGTCTGTTGTTACAGTTGACAGGAAATTAGCACACTGGAAAGTAATGCTCTCATTTAAATAAAATATGTGAACAGCACCTCTTGATGCACACAGTACAGGGTTAGCTGGCTAAAATAAAATTTTAATAGGTGAAAATAATTGAAGGACTTTGTTTTGTAGGAAGCTTCAGCAGTAATAGAAGAACCAGTCTTTATGCTAGTGTACTACAGTTACGTCCTGCTTTATTATACATGTGCAGCAAGACTTAGTTAACATAGTTTGTAAGCGGTGCTCACTACACTGTGTAGTATAAACCAGAGGAAAAGGAGTAACTAAATTTTAATTTTTGCTGTACTGCTGTACCTTTAAAAAAAAAAACAAAACCAAAAAAACCAAACCAAAACCACAATGCTTTTTTAGTGTTAAATTTCTACTTGCTTCTCTACAGCAAATCTTAACAATAAATGCTCAGAACTTGTACAATAGAATGTTTTTTTCTTAAAATGCTTTAATGTTTTCCTACAGAAGACTGCTGCTCTAACCACTAGTATGTAGTATAATTAAAACTATTAAACCTACTTATGTGCATGGTTATCCAACATGCACAGTACAGAGTTAGCTGGATAAAATAAAAATAAAAAAACAGAATGGAAGCTAGAGATTTTGATACCTAAATAAATAGTTTTGTTATGTAAGTACTGTTTAGTATCTGATCCTGGCATTTTAGCGTATTGAAAAAACATACAAAACCAGCGCTGAAGATACAGAAGGAAGAATCTATTGAATTTGTATAAAATATGTAAGTGGAGTAATGCCTTGTAGGATCTATTCTTGACTTACTGCATAGGTTGTATTTTGAGCTATGACAAGTGGTTTTGTTCTGTAACTGCAGCCAGTAGCTACGCCAGCACCAGAACATAGGTAGGTTTGAATGTTGCCGTTTTTGATTTATATCTAAACTTGTACAGGGCTGAAAATACTTTAAATTATATTCTCTGTAAGCTGCATGTATAACAATAATCTTTCCTGACTGACAAATCAAGTTAGGAAAACTGTTTCTCTGCTCTGCTCTCATGAGACACCTGGAGTACTGCGTCCAGCTCTGGAGCCCCCAGCACAACAAGAACATGGACCTGTTTGAGGGGGTACAGAGGAAGGCCATGAAGATGATCCAAGGGCTGGAACACCTATCCTATGAGGACAGGCTGAGAGAGTTGGGACTGTTCGGCCTGGAGAAGAGAAAGCTCCAGGGATACTTTGTTGCAGCCTTGCAGGATCTGAAGGGGACCTACAAGAAAGTTGGGGAGGGACTTTTTAAAAGGGCTTGTAGTGATAGGATGAGGGGTAATGGGTTCAAAGTGGAAGAGGGTAGATTTTGATTAGATGTAAGGAAGAAGTTCTTCCCTATGAGGGTGGTGAGGCACTGGAACAGGCTGTCCAGGGAGCTTGTGGATGCTCCATCACTGGGTGTATTCAAGACCAGGTTGGATGGGGCCTTGCACAACCTGGTCTAGTGAGAGGTGTCCCTGCCATGGCAGGGACTAGTTGGAACTAGATGGTCTTTAAGGTCCCTTCCAACCCAAACCATTCTGTGATTCTGTGTGTCACTTCTAAGCAACTCCTACATGACTAGTCATACAGGTCTACAATACAGAAGAAACTAACTTGTGATTAAATTCATTGCAGTGTTGTGAGATTCACAAGAGTTTTGGCGTGTTTTCTTTCTCCCCAGTGTTACCTACCTGTTTTCACACAATCAGAAGTCAAAAATGTACTTTCATTTCATTGCACAAGTTGCCTAGGAAATTGCTGTTACAAAAAAGCTGGTAAGAGTTCCATGCTGGAGTTTGCTTATATGCATGGTGTCTTTTATTTTACAGTGTGGATGGGAGGTTGAAACAGCTTCCTATTTCTTCTGCATCAGAGCAAATAGCACCAATTCAGTTAAACATCAGTCCTTTCTAGATTGTCCTCTATTATGGCTTAAGTGCAGGAATTAATCTTCTTAGGCTATAAACTGGCAATCTTGTAAGCCTATTTTCTGCTTCTAGGTAATAGAAAGTTACTTTTTTGCCGTTGTCCATTTCCATCAGGTTTTGAGGAACAAAGAAGGAAAAAAAAATACTATCTTGCCCGTGTGTTCTGCACTTGTATCTTGTTGCAAAAACAAAGAGATTAAGGTTATGATTGGATTAAAATACCTCATAGATGCTTCATGAGTAAATTTTGGAGATAAGTAAAACAGCTCCTCTTAGAAAATTAACTAACCATAACTAGAGTAAATAAGATTTGTCATATGCTTGAAAGCTAACATTTCAATTTAATAGCAAGGAAAATTTTGGCAAGGACATAATACACTAACCTAGAGTCTAACTTCTGTTATTCCTATGATTGATTTGCATATTGTCCATCCGCATGGTTGTCTGCTTTTTGTGGTTAGAATAATGCAGAGTTGGACCTTAGTTCAGCATCTGTAGAACAGGGGGTTTTTTTGGGTTTTTTTTCATTTGTGTAATGTTTACCACATTTCAAAATACCATGGGCAGCATTAGCAATGATCTTTTTTTCTCCCTGGGGAATTAACAGAGGAATGCTACCAGGCTGAAAGATCCATGATTTTATTTTAATATTGCACATAAATTACACACAAATGCAACATATTTTTGATGCTTATTTATTAGGTGCACCAGATCCAAAGCATTTGGTTTAAAAATAAAACAAAATTCATGCTAAAAAAGTTAATTGCAAAAGATTTCAAATTTCCACTGTTAATAATGTGGCTTTCATTTTCTGACCACTGTACACATTCAGTTGTATAGAGGGCCTTTAGCTAGTGGAGAGGTGTGTTTTGAAGGCACTGGGAGTCTATAAAGACTGTTTAGTGATTTTAAAGATGCACACAGCAGTTTGACCATTTATAAAATCAGTTTATTTCTGTTTCTAAATGCAGATTTTGGAATCTCTTTGTAGATGATAAGGTTTTATTTTTGTTGACTACATACACTGTTTTGTGTGTAAAGTTCCAATTATTTTGCTTTGAAGGTTAATAATAAATGTCATAAATGGAACAGAATTTCACACAAAGAAAAGGTGCATATAATTTTCCTTTATAATAACACTATTTCCAGCTTCTGCGTTACAATTTTCTTTTTACTTAAGAAGAAAAACAGCATTAGCAACCCTATATTTCTTTTTCTGCATGCTGGCAGTGGCTACACTGTATGCCATCTTGGGCCCAACTCTGTAGCACTTGTTCTGAGAAGTTGTAATTCATTGCGAACATGACTTCGCTAAGGGCAAATCGTGCCTGGCTAATTTGGTGGCCTTCTATGACAGAGTTACAGCTCTGGTAGATAGGGGAAGAGCAACTGATCTCATCTACCTGGACTTGTGCAAGGCATTTGACACCGTCCCACATGATATCCTTGTCTCTAAGATGGAGAGACATGGACCTGATGGAGGGACCACCCAGTGGATAAAGAACTATCTGGAAAGTCGCATTCAAAGAGTTGTGATCAATGGCTCTAGGTCTGGGTGGAGACCAGGGGCAAGTGGAGTTCCTCAGGGGTCTGTTCTGGGTCCAGTGCTGTTTAACATCTTTGTCAGTGACATGGATGGTGGCACTGAATGCACCCTCAGCAAGTTTGCCAGTGACACCAAGCTGTGTGGCATGGTGGCCTTGCTTGAAGGAAGGAAGGCCATCCAGAGGGACCTTGACAGGCTTGAGAAATAGGCCAATGCCAACTGCATGAGGTTCAACAAGTCAAAGTGCAAGGTCCTGCATCTGGATTGGGCCAGTCCTAGGCATAACTACGAACTGGGTATGGAGTGGGTTGAGGGTAGCCTGGAGTAGAAGGACTTGGGGATATTGGTAGATGAGAAGCTCAACATGAGCTGGCAGTGTGTTTCTGCAGCCCAGAAGGCCAACTGTATTCTAGGATGCATCAGGAGGGGTGTGACCAGCAGGTCAAGAGAGGTGATTCTTCCCCTTTACTCTGCTCTTGTGAGAACCCACCTGGAATGCTACGTCCAGTTCTGGTGTCCCCACCATAAAAGGAACATAGATCTGTTGGAGCAGGTCCAGAGGAGGGCCACAAAGATGATCCAGGGGTTGAAGCATCTCTGCTATGAGGATAGGTTGAGGGCACTGGGATTGTTCAGCCTGGAGAAGAGAAGACTCCAGGGGGACCTTATAGCTGCCTTCCAATACCTGAAGGGAACCTACAGGAAGGCTGGTGAGGGACTCTTCACAGAGTGTTCAATGACAGGCCAAGGGGAAATGGTTTTAAACTGAAGGAGAGTGGATTTAGGCTAGATCTTAGGAAGAAGTTCTTCAGTGAGAAAGTGGAAAGACTCTGCAATAGATTGCCCAGAGAGGTTGTGGATGCCTCCTCCCTGGAGGTGTTCAAGGCCAGGTTGTATGAGGCCTTAGGTAACATGGTGTAGTTGAGAAGCATCCCTGCCCATGGCAGGGAGGTTGGACTAGATGCTCTCCGGCATCCCTTCCAACCTAAGCCATTCTATGATTCTGTTATTTATGTAGCCTTGTTGTGAGTTGACAAATTAACTCTTGAGACTGGAAATTTTCAGGACACCTTAATTTGTCTAAGTAGGACAGTTTAGCAGCAAAATTCTCCTCTGTAAGTTCTGCTGAGGTATTTTCTCCAAGAGAATCTCATTCTTGAATAGTGACATTTATACTTCTAATGTTGGGGGGAGGAGTGTTGGTTGTTGTTATTATTTTTAACTAATTTTTTGCTTGTTTTTTTTTCAGTTGGCAACAGATGGTGATAATTTTCACAATGATCGTTGGTCTTTAAAAGATCAGGAACCATGTTAACTAATAACACAAAAGTAATTAAGCTAAATATCTTCTCCCTTCACACTTGGTATCTGTTGCTTCCATTATGGACAACTCATTTTCTTTTGCACGATGTTGAGACTGCTAGTGATTTTGCTCTTCTATTATGTGTTTCTGTACCTTTCTGTTTTGATCCTCATTTATTTCACAAGACTACTGAGAAGTATTTAACCAACATCATTTTTGTATATTACAGTGATTCTGACAGACTCCTGACCTTGATTTATCCTTTCCCTCCCCGTTAATAATAATAAAATCAGTGTTCTAACCCAAAATTCGTTGAGGTACTGCCAACCCTTATAAGTATTTTTATTGGTACTTAGGAGGAATCTATCCTGTTTTATTTATCTCATTTTTTGCTTCCTTTCCTTCAATAACCAGTGAAGAACGGTTATCTCTGTTTCTTATGACTCTTTTTGTGACAGCTGACAACTTTTTTTTTTTTTGCAATATTTTGCTTCTTGAAAGGTTGTGCTCCTATTGACAGTATCAGTGTTTACTGTCTCTCTACTTTCTCTTCTTGTGCAGCTTTTAATAATTTTTAATTCCTCCTATAATAAATACCATTTTCCATATTAGTTTGGCAATAAATCTTACACTGTAATTTGGAAGAACTTGCATCTAAGTGGATACTGTTCTTTCCCAAGTGTGGTTTTGCTGTTGTTATATATAATTGGTATCTTTAAAAAATATATTCTTATTTTTCTTTCTTCTTCCCTTTTGAAGTATATGGAGTATTTTTGTAAAAACGATCAAATAAGTCATACTGGTAGACTGTATGTCTCTGATGAAACAGGTTTGTTTCTAATTCTTGAAAGATTTTTGGGCAGCAGTTATGTGTCAGCACTCCATATATTATCTTTTTCTTCTGCTGCATCTGTGTGTGGTTCTTTTGGCCAAGTTTCATATCCAGTTTATCACAGAATAACACAAGACAGTTGAGAGGAAAGCCCAGTTTATCATTTGTCAGCCCAGTCTTTCTATCTAACATCCATAGGAATTTACTCATGACCTTTGTCAGTGTATAATATGTACAGCGTCACACAGTGTCTCATTCTTCCAGCTCATTAATACGTGTTCTCTGACCTGGTGTAATAGTACCACCAGCCCCTGGGTAACCTTTGGTCTCCAAAGGATAGACACGTGCTGGTTCTTTGCAGCAATCCCGTGCTTGCGGGCGCTGAACTTGCTGGGTTTGCTGCCAAGCAGCTCAGCCCTCTCGTTCACTCCTGGGCATTGATTGTCTGCTCTGCATAAATATTAGTTCAGTCAGGTTCCCTTTCACAGTGTCGCTATATACTGCAAATTGCCTGCTCATGTTAGGGCATCTTTTTGAACATTATGTCTTTAAAATTATGTTCAGCTTTAATCAGTCCATTTGGGTGTAATGTAAATTGCCACAGAGTATGTACTTGAACTAATAGACCTTTATTTGATTACTGACCAGTCATGAGAGGAGGTGTCTTTATTGGATTGGGATGTTTTATGAATTTGACACTGGTACTGTTCATTTGGGATGGGCTTTAAGGAAGAGAGAAAAAATTACACTAATACTGGAAGAAGAATGGAATAAAAGATAATGTGTGTTTAATGACAAAATTGGGATTGTAATGTGTCAGAAGGTCTGAATGGGAGTGTGAGTCCAAAGAGAGATAATTTCATTTGAATAAATTGTTCTGTGGTAAAGATTGTTTTTTGATTTTGTAATTTACATACAGAAAGCTCCTTTGACTTGTCCCTTCAGTGCGAAAGAATAGACCTGTGCATGGTTGTAAAGTGACATAACCTTGGATAATGTCATCATTCTGCTACAAGACCATTACTGCAAAAAATGACACCATGTGAAACGGTGGATCTTTTTATGCTAGGACTGAATGCTCTCTATAGCATTGTATTCTTATTGGACTAACAAAACATTCGTTGCTTTGTGGCTCAGGGGAGATGGAACCACAAAGAGCATATCACAATGCAATATATTTCTAGTCTTTAAAAATTAAAACTAGTGTTTCATGGGGAGCATACCTCAGGAAAATGAAAATATTTGGGCCACTAAGGTATTGTAGTATATCTAATTGCTTCTCTGCTGCCTAATAACTTGCAATGTTATTATTGTTGTAGATCATATTTTTATGATATTTATTCTTCTCTCACTTTTAATTTGAATGTCTTCATTTTCTATGAATGAAGGCTTCTAAGAGTAAAGAGAAAGAAGTAGTGTTGCTCTTCTTGTTTTATGTGTTCTAGAACTTGAAACTTTTTATGTGGCAGTTAATTGCAAATTGTACAGTATCATAAAATTTAGTTTCTTAAAATGTTTGACTCACCATTGACTTTGCATAGTTTACTGTTTATTATGGCTTTGCCTTTTTCAAAAAGGAAGTGAACTGTTCCCCTTCCCCCTTTGGGGCTTGTTACAGAGAGCAGGTAATGAGCCTGTTCACTTGGAAACACTGTAGAATAACGAAATAAAATTGAAGTTCTAAGTTTAGAGGCTTAGGTTAAAAAAAAAAAAAAGGTTGTGCATCTTTATACCACTTATTATACTAATGCCAGCTCTACCATTTTTTTATTTTTCCTTAAAAAACCCTAGAGTTCTCTCATTGAGATTAAAAAACAAATAAATGTTTGGGGTTTACCTGCTAATTATATTCAAAGTTTTAGAGAACTTTTGACATGTTTTTTAGCTGCTTATTACCTGACTCTTCATACCTTTGGGAACAGCTACATCTCTTAAAAACCTCACAGTATACTACTGCAAGATTTCTGAGTGGTTATGATCTGTCACACAACAACGTCCCCTGTCCAGGCTGGTCCCAGAAGTGCCCTGAGAGCAGAGCTTTCTGGAGTAGCACTATTTCTGCTGTCCAGACCATTCTTCCCCTATGGAAAGCAGGATAGGGAAGAGAGGAGACAGGCTACATGTATGCTGGGACAAGATATGAATAGCATATGACCTGAGTGCTTCTGGGTCCCAGGGTTTAGAAATAGCCTATGATTTCCAAAATGTGTATGTTGAACCTACAGAAGTAACTGTACTTACTAATGACAGTGTTAACAACCTGTAGGAGTTTATTCCAGTACTTATGCATATATGCAAGCATACTTTGTATAGCAGTCTTCATGTGGCATCTTGGTCTCTAAGAAAACTTCTAAATTTTGATGACATCTTGGGAAGTGTCATAACATTAGGAATTTTCTTCTTTTATGTTTATTTTTGGTTTTAAAGTTTTTCTAAGACTATGCTCTAAATTCTGTAGTTATCATTCCTTGGATATCTTTTCATTGGATATGTTAGTATTGCTTTTATCTCAAATATATTTCATAAACATAAGAAAGTCTGTAAAGTGTTCATCATAGTATTAGGCTTTCTCTATATGCTTTTTTTTTTTAGATATCTGTTTATTTTACAGACTTCAGAATCTTTCAAATAATATTGCAGTTTGGAAATTTCCAGTGCTCTACAAAACGTTAGTTGAGTAAAGTTTTAGTGATACAGGGGATGTTTTTTCATGTGTGTGTATGTATGCTAAGGAGAATAACTACTAAGAAAATGAGTAACTCTGAAGTTGTCAAAGAAAAATGCCTTAAAAATATGTCAAAATTTTCTTGAAGAAGTCTTCACATAATGAACAGTTAACAACAGAATTGGATTATACCGTTTATGGTTTATGAATAAGTAGGCCTTGTTTTTCCCTCATCGCAGCTCTCTGCTTTAAGAGTTGGTTTTTCAAGATCTGTAGATGGTACCTGTCTGCATTATACTGATTAAAGCTGCTCTCTATATAAGTCTGTCTATGTTTCCCTCTGCCTCTCCCCCAGGCAATAATACAAGATGATTATATTGTTTGTTAGCGTGTCTTTTCTCTCTTCATTGCCCTGGTTAATTTAGAAATGGCTATATGTACTTACAAGTTTATACTAAGAGGAGAAAAAAAATAATCATAAGATTTATAGCAAAACTATGGAAGTTACTCCCCTGTTCAACCGTTCTCTTTTCTGATACTGTAGTTCAACATGGAATAGATTCATGTTTTCTCTTTCTTCCTGCTGTTATAATTACAGCTTTCAGGACACTAGAACAAATATTCCTGTTAGACATAAGTGTTTCTCTATTTGTATATAAAGAAAAGGAAGGCAGAATACTTTTTTCTTCTGTGTACTCTTCATTAAATGTTTAGTTTACCTTTCTCTTCTACTATCTTCCATACTGAAATCGTGAGCTTTAGTTCTCTGCTTTGTTCTCATTATATGTGCAAGAAATTACATTTCATTCATGTTCTAACATTATTCCTAAGTATAACTCAAAAGAGTTACAGTAAGAAAAATACTTCAAGTACCCATTCTTTCTTTCTGGGTTGGATCCTATGTTTACCTTTCTTCTCTCCTCCTGTTTCTTTAAAGTAGTCTTCTTGTGCTGTGTATTAAAACAGGCTTGCTTTTGAAAAAAAACCCTCTAAGTTTAGGCCTAACTAAAATTTGATCTGGTTTTCCTAGAAATTGTTCTCACTGAAGTCTTGAAATCTTCATCTTGTCTGAGTCTTCTTGACTTGGCAGCTGATTTGATAGTGCTTATCAATAACTGTTCCCCAAAAACCTTGTTCTTTCATGACATTCTTTTTTTAGAGTTGAGCACAGCATGGAAATACATCATTCAGAAAGATTATATTCGTACTCATGAGTAGTTACGAGGTGCCGAATATGTGGGTGTTATACCATATCAGATATGTAATAAGATGTACCTTACAGATACCGCTCTTTCCTTCAACAGAAGCAAAGGACTTAATGTTCACACAAAAACCCTACACTTCTGTTTAAATAACAGCACCTACTCCTTTCATCCAAACTATGAAAATTTTTATTGGTAATATAGGCCCAGAAGCATAAATCAAACATTCAACAAAATAGTTTACAAAGATCAATGATTACATGTATTGTGCAACTGTACTTAATGGTAGTCTAAGTTTGAAAAATGTATTAGCTCCTTGAATTGTCTATAATGTAGCCTTTGAGACAATTACAGACTACCAAGGAAATTACTTTTTCACAGAGTGAAAGAGTAATGCTGATACAATTTAATGGCTTCAGTACCGACAACGTAGATGTTTCCCATTCCAATTCAAGACCTACTTAGGCTCCTCTGACAGTCTATGGGAGGGAGTTAAATTTTCAAGAGACATGTTAGATTTTCTATAATTAGTAATAATAATAATAATAGAGTAGAGGATACTGTCAGAAGAAATCCCTTTCCTGAAGAAAACAGCTCTAATTCTTGTATAATTTCATTTTATTTATTTGTAGCTGGCAAATTGTTAAACCTCCAGAAAATAAAAGTTCATAACAGAAGTGATGAAAGGCCAACAGCCCTCTAGCAATATTACCATGAACTGTGTTAACCTAACACAAGAAAAAAACCTCCAACCTCTTCACTGATGACAAGCTCAGTGACTAAAGCTGCCCTTTACATTTTAGAGAGTACTGTGGCCATGTTCCATGATATTCAGCTCTGTATTCTTTAATTGCAACATTTCACACAATTGTATTCTTGTATTAATAGTTAGATTTGCTCTTCAGACAGCAGAAAAAAAAAAAACCAAAAAGCTTTTCAGCTTGTTGATGGAGTACCAGATCTGTGTTTTGTGCAACGTTTTCAAGTCTCCTAGAAAACTGCTATCCAGAGGCTACCAGAAAGGTGTGGCCTATGATGCGTTTGCCTCTTCAGAAGAGAAAGGCCTTTGGTGACTACCTGTTGTGTTATTATTGCAACTTATATTCCTTCTAATTCTTTTTTTCTTGAATTTAGGAAACACATAAGTTACCCTGTTTAACTGGATATGCAGCTTTAACTCTATGCCTAGGACATGTTAGTCCTTCTAACAGTTTCAAAATATAATGGGTCAAAAGGTATAGCCTTAGGACTTTATCTTTTTTGTCTAAAAGTCATTTGAGTTCCAGTGGCCCAGTTCAGTGTATTCAGTAAATGAAGCAGACACTTTTTATTTTGGTGATTTCTAGATCAAGCAAAGGGAAATTACCAGAATGGGGTCAGGGAAGCTATTTATTGAACAGTGTCTGTTACAAATGGCATTTTTCAGAGATCTTTCATATTCAAGTGTTAGTAATTCCTGCTTCATTCTAGATTTTGTGTGCCAGATATGTTTGTATACTACTGAATATGGCTGTTAGTAATTGTTTTGATAGTTACCATATATAGTGGCAGAAGTGATGCTTTTATTTATCGTTTTTAGCTATTGTTTTTGCCACATCTAGTCAGGTGTTAATCAGAAAGACTAATTTTTTTCATAATTTCCTTAAACTTCTCGCCCCTTTCTAATTATGAAGCTGCCTGCAGTGCACCTTCAAAAACAATTTTCATATTTACAAGCAGAATGATATCAAATTGTTGCTATGGAGCAAATAAATTTTTTTTTTTTAAATCTAATTTCAGGTTAGTTACTGTGGAATTGGAAATGTGTGCCTTATCTAATGTGTTTATATTCAGAAACTGTGAGCTTGATTGTCTCTTGCTTGTACCATTGTGACTTAATTATTTCAATAGATTTGTACCTAATTCTAAATAGTGAAAGAAAGGCTACTGGTTTGTGGGGTTTTTTTTTCTTTTAGTTTTTGGATGGAGAGAAGGAAGTTGGGGCTATTTTTCTGAACTAAAGTAAAAACTCTCCTCTCATCTGCTTATTGAGCATATACTTCACCAGCCTGTCTTTTGCAAGCACTGTAGTAGAGCTAAGTAGTAGAACTAAGCACGCCCCAGTGAAGTACCTCCTGTATCAGGCTTATTAAATTGCAACCGCAGGAGAGTGAAGCTGCTTTTGTCTCAGGATGTAAGCTTTGACCTCATCTTGCGGAACTGAGGTAGAAAGGAAGAAAGATTGAGTTAAAGTGGAGTGACTCCTAGTTCAGCTTGCAATATCTGTTTTTATTTTTAGCACATTAATCATAGGAAGAATTAAATGACAGACTGAAGATTCTTGCACTCTTTGAGTTTCTGAACACATTTTTTATTTCATTTAGTAGGATACACAACAGTATTTCTTGTAACTCTAAACTGTCACACTCAAACCAGAGTCATAACATAACATTTCCATTATGCCCAGAACCCCTCTCTAGCAAAATAAGATTCAGCCTCTCCCCTTTGAGATAGCTGAAAACATAACCTTAATAGCTACTGTTGGAGAATCTTCTTCCAGCTTTCTATTCGTCCTGTAGTCCTCATGTGAATTGGGTTCACTCACATGTTAGTGAGATTCTCTGTCTGAACCTTTTCGTAATCACTGTAGTCTTCTAGGATTCTACTGTGGATAAAACAACACTGGTACTGTTTCTCTATTTTTCCCTATTTAAGCAAGAGATAGCACAGTTTAGGTTAAATGGATTTTGGTGTTTGAAGACCTTATGCTGGTTTAGAATTGTCATAATGTGCTAAAATAATACTAGGTCAATTTTGTCCAAGTGCAGGACTTCAAAGACGAGTATGTTCTTGGTCACCTTCTCTATGCCAGGAAACACCACTCTTAGAAGAGCTTTAAAAGCTGAAATGTTTGACTTGGAAGTTGGGACTATGTCTAGTACATCTGTCCAGTTCTGGGCTCCCCAATTGAAGAGAAACAGGGAACTACTGGAAGGAGTCCAATGGAGGGCTACAAAGACAAGG
>VYZX01019198.1:107292-183290 GCA_013401335.1 Brachypteracias leptosomus
TTTTTTTCAATTTACTTGGAATATGTAATGACATCCCCCAACTACCAGATTTCCTTCCCTTCTTTTCTTTCTAATGCAAAGAATAAATAGGCTGTTTTAATTAAGGCATTGCATGGTAATCTGTATAGTAAAGAAAGCTGATGAAAGGGCAGGTCCAGATAGTTTTTTGTTGTGAACCTTCAGTAACCTGTTCTTAACACAGAAGTGACAGCTTCAAACAGCTTGGTACCACTGAGGTGATCGCAGAAGTCTGTCTTTCCTTCTGCGAGTAAAAGGAGACAATTTTATCCATTTCCATATGGCCTCTGGCTCCTGGCAGTTCACTCTGTGACTATTTATGTGGTTCTCCATGTAAGACCGGATGCTCAGCTGGCTGTACATGGGTTTAATCTTCTTTTTTATATATTTTTTTTTGGCAGATACTGAGCGCCTTTATACAGCAGTGTTTGAAGAGATCTGTGGGCGTTTTGGGAAGACCTATACCTGGGAGGTGAAATCCTTGGTCATGGGTAAAAAAGCCCTAGAAGGGGCACAGATTATTCGAGATGTTCTAGATCTTCCAATCACCAAAGAAGAGTTATTACATGAAAGTAAAATGAAGCAGGAGAAGATATTCTCTACTGCTGAATTGATGCCAGGTATGTTTCTCTTCAATATTTATAAACTGTTTATGAAATTTCTTAAATACTCACCAGGGTAGAATTTTTTAATTTTCCTTCCACAAAACAGTTTCTCCTGCAGATTCAGTTTCATCACTCTTGTTTTAGCAAGTTTTACTCAAATCTAATTGTTATTTTCCTGATAAAGACATATTTTACCCGTTAAAAGGTACTGAAAACTTTTTTTCTTACTTGGAGAACAGCTTTTTTTCTATGTTTTAGAAGAAAAAAAGACTAAGTAAATGTGCATGAATTCTGTTTTGTAAACCAGGCATTCTTTATAATTGTTATTGACATCTGTGTAGGTCAAGTTAGTTTTCTCTGGCTATGAGCGTAATCTGACTTTGTTAAGCACAAGTACAATTTAAAATGTGCAGGTAAGTGGATTGTTTTCTGATGAGATTAATCTTGCCTAACCTGAACACCAAAACTTAAGCATGGTGCCCAAGCAAGGTGGGTATCAATGGAGAGGGAGGGTTTCTCAGGTTACCCTAAGACAGGTAAGTTTCATCATATTCTGAAGATACATGCCTTTTAACAGTGATTAAGAAGGAAGCTGAAATGAGTGGCTTACACCAGGTACTTCAAGATAAGCAGGAGGATAAATTTTACCTGTGGTGTGAACTCATACTTTTATATTCCATTACATTAACATCTGAAATGCTTAGAGAAAAATCCTCAACCATTCAAGATAAGCAATACCTAAAGCTAGGATTGCTGTTAACTTCTTGTGCAATGTTAAACTTCCTGGAGCAAGTATCAGTACTTTATGGGGAAAAAAAAAAAAAAAAAAAAAGAAAAAGGAGGAGAAAGGAGAAGAGGGAGAGGAATTAAAAAACATATTAGAAGTGAAATAACTACATGTCACTGTAACAAGTCTGTTACAATTTTTTCTCTTTGGTTTGTTCTGACAATCTCTACAGCGCATTAATGATGCTTTAATTTTCAGATGCTTTTTTATACCTAGTTTCATAATGCATTAAGAGGATGAAAGTTAAAAATATGTGATATGTAAGGAATAAATAACAAGCATCAAAAATAAAAGATGTCTTTCTTTTACTCATCTTTAAAACTTGAGTATTTTGTGCAGCCATCTTATTTAGTTATCTCTCTGATGTCTTTTATATGCAAGATTTTTCAGATTACATCTTTCTCACTTACAGTTCCACATAAAACTGTTAAGCCTAGTTAAACTCTCCAGGAAAACAAAAAAGGTGGAGTGATGTGTTTTTCATTTTTCATGTCAGACTTCTAGGACTAACTTTGCAGCTGTATCTTTTGCAAGGAAAACAAAAAAACCCTACTCTGAACTTATAAGATGCCAGATGGACAGGCTGGGTGGAATTTTAGGAGGCACAGAGAAGAGTTGCTGTAATGTAACAGCACAGGTAATAGGTGCTATTAAGTGGATACACTGTGCCTGCTGAGGATTGTGATAATATGGCTGAGCTGAGTTGAACAGAGTTTCAGAGAGGCGATGGAACAGATTAGCTGAAGGAAACATGAAGTTTCGTGCTGTTCCTGCCTTCAAAATGTGAATTCTAGGCTCGCTGAAGCTGGACTATTATAGATTAAACAAGCAAAATTCTTACTGGGACAAGCAAGTAAACATTTTTATCATCACCAGAATTGTTCAACTGATTATCTTTTCAGTTCAACTAAATACATGTGATAGCTTCCTTCAGGCCATTTTCTAAAACAGAATTGATGTGAACTTAAATACTTTATTCTCACTGGCCATTGTGGGGAGAAAAGGCAGCTTTGGTCACTGAAGTAATGGAATCTGCACTTTACGTGGTAGCAGCATATGAGATACAAGCTGAATAACCATAAATTTTGAGAAAACTAGGTTTATGTCAGCTAATAATCTAGAAAGAAGTGGCTCCAGCTGCTTATTATTTAGCTTCTTTAAGGACTGACCTATTCTTTAGTCTGGCAACAAGATTTTTTAATCTGATACTTTTCTTCTGTCCTTTTGCATTTTCTGGGGATGTTTATTAATGCAATCTTTGTGGATTGATTCTACAGTCTCTTAATGTTCTTTAATCAAGAATAGACCATGCAGTTGTGTAAGACGTAAGACTGATGACTTTTTGAATTTACAATGTTGTCTGACTAAGCTGATCTTTCACAAAGTTACAGATAAGGAAAGTGAAAATTAATTGTTATATTTATTAATATCATATATATAAGTGATATTTATTATAAGATGACTCTGATGTGCTAAGTCTCTGGACATCTTTTGGAAGTTAAGGTTCTGTTTTTCAGTTCATTTCCACAGTTTTTCCAGAAGATAAGATTCAAAGTTGGTTTGGTGGAGGGCAGTGCTGAGTGATAACCAATGATTGAAAAGGTGACTCAAGCAAAGCAGCACTTGTTTTTGAATATAGAATGAGTCATGCACAGGTTTGTGCCAATGATGATACCTGTTAATTCCCCAATCAGCTAACTGATATATATACCAGTGACTGTTAAGAATAGTGTGGAAGTTGTACAAATATATGATTGTCAGAGCAGTTCTTTGCGTAGCAGCCTATATCACTCTGAGATATTAGGGATCGAAGGAGGAATTTTGACTATTTCGGTATGGCTGAACTGATGGACAAACTTCAATACATCAAGCATCGTCAAAATACAGATTTTGTCTATGAAGAGGATATACCCATTTTTAATGTGGAATTTTCCGATAACTACTTGAGAGCTTTTCACAGATTTATTTTCAGTTCTGAAAGAATCATAGGGAAGGCTAGTTTTGAGATCAGTGGAGAAAGGAATTAATCCAAGGCAGTGCTGACAAAATGACAGGACTGCCACTTGTGCTGCTTTTCTAAATATTTCTGTCAGAGTACAGACATTGTTGTCTGCAAAAGTAATGTAGCAGACTTTCTGTTTCTGTAAATGCAGTACTACATTGCAGGGAAGTGGATTGTCAGAATAAGAAGTTACAAGTGGAGCAGAAGAAAACCATCCTTATGTACATTTACCTATATATCTATAGATGTGCTTTTGCTTAGCATAGATCCAGAATATACACAGAGCCAGAAAAGCATAACTCCAAGTTACACAGCTGCCTAGAGTTACTATAATCATGTCAGGGTTATTAAATTAATGTCATTCTTTCATATCAGTCTCTGGTTTTTGGCTCATCATCCCAAAGCACAGACCTTTAAAAATTGTGGAGTTGTTTATACCTTTCAGGCATTTCCCATTCCTGGGTCATTTTCATGATAACTGAGGTTTCTTTGTTGTAGCTTCTGTTCAGCCAGTGCAGAATGTGATGTGCAAACTATTTTACAGTTCAAGTACAGTTGACTGTCTCTTGCAGACATGAGGAGATAATTTCATAGCTCAGTTTTAGTACCAATTGAAGCAAGTCAGAAATCACAAAAAGAGAAGAAAACCAGTTCAAGTTCCAATGACAGCTGACTCTAAAGTCATATATGTCTTTTTTGTGAACAGTTCCATTCAACCATCAGTCTGGTTTGCTTAGCTGTTTTTTCCTTGATTCATGTTGTGCCCTTAACATGGTAGGAAATCTGTTTAACTGTTAACTTTTCTTTTCCTTGCTATTATTGTTTTAATGGTAGGAAACTCTAATGAGTCCATGCTGGACTTAGTGAGTCTGTAACCCCTAGAGACCAGTCAATTAGCTGCAGACTCAGAATGATGCTGTCAGTTTGGCTGATTTCAAACATTTAGCCTTTTCACTTAGTCCTAAAGGATTGCAACCCAAAAATGCTCTTACCAGGAAGTCAGCAACACAGTTGACAGAGGTTTTGAATTGTGTAAAATTTAGTACGTTATATTTTTTCTGTGGCCATGCATGTGCTGGTATGTCCAGACTAAAATAAGATTATTGATTTGATGAACAAGAAGTCTCTGCTACCAGAAGGATCTCTGTTACATTTTAGAGAGCAGTAAGATGAGAAGATAGAATTCTTTATTAATAGCCATTTACATTCCAAATTGGAAAGTAGGTTGTTAATTTCCACCTTCCATAACATACCACTGCAGCTAACAGAACAAAACAGTCTCAGAGCAAAAAGGAAACAGATGGATCCAAAAGTTATGTTTCCATGGTCCCATCAGATTCATGGCAATTACACCAAGTGGTGGATAGCCCCATCTCTGTCACACTGTCAACTTCATAGCAGCAATGCTTAACTTCACTTGAGGATTGAGAGCAAGTGTAGCTAATGAGTAGCACTGTGCTGATGGGCCTGCAACTGTTGTAATACACCAGACTACATAAAAAATAATTTTTAATCAGTTTGTGACTTAAGTGGACAGCTTCTTCTTGTTCTACGTGACATTTTTTTTTCTTTGTTGGATGCTTTTCGTGTTCAGAAGCTTCTGAAGTTTTTACGACAGAATTAATTTTGTGAACTTAAAGAATTCTCATTGAATTGGCTAGAAACCTAATCAACGTGACAAAGTTCTGAATAGTAATATTAGCTTTTCTTTGATTAAAGAGAGTGAAGAAATGTTGAAGAGCTTTAAGTTTGGTCTACATTCAGTGTAGGAAGTATAAATGATTTTGAAAGAGAGGAGCAGTCTTTTCATACAGGGGCTATATTTATCCTTAAGATTTCTATTTGTGCACAACTGCACATAAATCATACATGACATGCACAATGCATGCACACAGTTTAAACAGTGCATGGAGCACTTTGACTTCCTTTAGTCTTTTTCTCAGCAGTAAATCTTTTCTTCCAAATACATACTGGGCACTCGCAGACAGCTTGTTTTGTGTAACGTTACAGCAAAATGAAGTGGACTTGAATATGAATTTCTAAAGAGCCTTGATTTTGGTGACCAGGAGGTCAGATGTCCTCTGTTCTCATGCTGTTGATGTGAGTGAAAAGCTAATTCTGTCTACGTGGTGGTGAATGAGGAGCAACACTGTGATAGATGTATATGAAGGTCTTCTTAGAGGGAGTGCTGAAAGTCTGCAAAAAGAATGTGAAGTTGTATTTGGGCTCATCATTTGTATGAGAGCTATGTGAAGAAAGCACTTGGTGACCAGTATAGTTCTTCCAACAGCAATCTCAGTGTACAGGGCAAAAGTCTGTTGATCAAGACAGTATTCTTTAAAAATGCCTGTAGCAATGTTTTTTCTTCTGCAAAATATACTGCATCTCAGCTACAAGACTTTGCAAGTGTAGTTACATTAGCATGGGCTGTATAGTGTAGGTGAGCCCCAAAAATATAGCAGGGCAAGGGAAATGAAACGTACCCATAGACCAGTGAAGGAAAAGGGAAATAGGATAAAGAGGTAGTAGAGTCATAGGTTAAGGTTGGTCAAATGTGGTAGAAAAAAGAAAAGAAAAATGAGTATTTTTTTGGAAGAGAGTAAGTAGCTTGAAGTCAAAGAAAACTCAAGCATATATAGATAAAATAAAATACATAGGAAAATATTTGGTAGCCCATGTAATGCAGGGCTTTTTTGTGATTAAAAAGAACTTTGTGGCATATTTCAATACCCCACTCCCTTTTTCAAAGCAGCACATTTCTTAAAAAAAAAAAGTAGGGGGAGCGTGGAGCGGTATCTCCATGAGAATGGACATGTGAGCAGTCCCGACTCTGTGGTGCCAGCAAGGCCACACAAGGACGGCCACGTGCAGCATGTGCAGCGGCAGTGACGCAGCAAGGAAAAGGAGGCAGAAGGCGGAACTAAGGGCGGCGCATGCACAGCAGTGCCTGGCCAATCAGGAGATGTTGTTTAGTGCGTGGCAGAGTTTGTTGTACCAATCAGAGTTGTGCTTCCAGCGCATGATCAGCGCTGGGGGGTATATAACGAGCGAGATTCAGGCGAATAAACAGCAATGCTTGGATTACATTAGTCCGTGTACGCATTGTCGATTGATCTCCTGCAGGGGAAAATCATTCCTTTGGCTTATATTTACAACAAAATAACTGTGACTAATAGTACTTATGATTAAATTGTCAAATGAGAGTGGCCTGTATAGCTTATTGAAGTAAGGAGAATGAGTATCTTTTCAACAATTAAAATTAATTGTAGGCTGAAATGCATATTTCTATTAGAAGATACAGACAAGAAATAAGAATAACACAGGAGTTTAACTGGATAAATAATCGAATAACCATTAACTAACTGGGGAGTGGAATAAGACAATTTAACAAGTAAAATATCCTAAATAACTCATTTTTTCTCAAGTATTTCTATAATAACCAAAACTATGTCAAAGGATACATAGCAGTTGTAAACAGCAGTAACGTTGTTACTATAATCATAATGATTTGAGGCCTATATGAGAGGAGGCTTTAAATGAGAAGTAATATTTTTCATTAAAATAACTAAACTGTGGAGAATTCTTTGGGCATAGAAAGTCGTCTTCATATCAGTTTTCAAATACCCATTTGCTCTTTCGGCCAGGCTGGATGGGGCTTTGAGCAGCCTGGTCTAGTGGAAGGTGTCCCTGCCTATGGCAGTGAAGTTGGAACTAGATGATCTTTAAGAACCCTTCCAATCCAAACCCTTCTGTGATTCTATGATTTAATAGTTCACATGTTTGCTTTCTAACAACTATGAAGAGGAAGACAAAAAAAAAATAATTTTAAGTCTGTCTGAAACTTTTATCATTTCTGTACATGTAGGCTTTAGCTTTCTGTAACAGGTTAGTTTGAACTTTTGCTTGAATCTCAAAATGAACAGGCAGAGTCTATGGAAATTTCAGAAAAGAACCTGATTTCATTGGCTACCTGATGCTTGCATTTAATTATTATAATGAATATACTGTATTTATGGTGTTTTGAGAGTTTTTAAAAATTATTTACTATCTTGAACTGAAGGAATCCTATGTTTTACTATTTCTCTGATTAACACTATAATTGTTTGAATGAAGACAACACTCATTTGAAGGAATATAAGGTATTAATGTATATGATGGCTCTCTGTTCCAGCTTGCTCAAAATGTTCTTAAGTTAGTTGGAAACTATAAAGGAATATTATCTATGATGATTGATGCAGAACCAAAACCTCTGCAAGCTCATTGGGTTTTGTTTGTGGGTAGGAAAAATGGGGATGTGTCTTCTAAGTGTCCTTCCTAACAGAGCAGGTTAGCTTTCAGATAACAATATTTTTAAAAGACATAATACACATACAGACTGTCTTCTCTCTTGCCCACTGATTTGCTGGGATTGCATGATGGTTAAAATACTAAAGGACTAAAAGAGATGCAAGAGAGACATAGTAGATGTTTGTGACAGGATTTGCCACTGGAAATGACACTTTATTTATTCGAGGTCTTCTAAGCCAGGTAGGAGCTCCTGAAATATAATTTTGAAGCTTAACTTTCATAAAAGCTACCTTGTACATTTTAGGATACTAACTTCTTGTGATCTTATTTACAGTGTATGCTTTTGAACAAGAGAAGGCCTTGAGGAGTTCTGCTTATATTTTATAAGCTGCTTCTTACATAGCTAATGTTCATCTTTTTAGGATCGAAACAGACATTAGAAAAGATAGTGGCACTGTCTGCATAGGCCTGGGCATTTATGTGACCTTCTTCCTGCACTCTGTGCTGGCAGTACACAAGCCAGCTATATTCCTGAAGCTGTAAGACCATAGGACTTTTTCTGTGCTTGTAAGACCATCAAACAGTGGATTTTCAGGTGAAGGTACTGGCAGAGCTTAGTGTGTGATTGTCTGCATGATGGCATAGTTATGCCTTCAAAGGAATTGACTGCAAGCAGAAATACGAGCACCAGAAATCAATCAACTAGTGGACACAGGTGTGTTGGGTTTGTGTCTGGCAGGGTTTTGGTAGTGGGGGAGGCTTACTGTCCTTTTTCTCAACCCTCAAGCCTTTTGTTGTATTTTCTTCTTCCCAATCCACCAAAGAGGGATAGGATATAAGCAAACAGCTGTGTGGTGCTTAGTTGCTGGCTGAATGGGCTTAAACCACGACAGTCTTTTTTTGGAGGGGGGTGGAGGAACAAAATCAGTTTAATTTGAACAACAAAACCACTACCAATTTGCCTTCCATGCGCTGTAGTCCTCCCAGTGTGGACTGCTCCAGTGCAGGCTTCCCTCAGAGTCACAACCTTCTTCAGGATCAGTCCCCTGCTCTGACGTGGGGTCCTCCATGAGGTGCAGATGGGATTCTTCTGTGCTGTTGATCTCCTTGGGTTGCAGGGGCTCAGCCTGTCATCTCACCATAGACTTCTGGCGAATGGCTGCTTCCTCCCCTCCTTCCTCAGTAACCTCAGCGTCCCGATGGTTGTCTCTCTTGTCTCACCCCACTCCTAAAACGAAAGAAACCCCAAACCAAAAGAGGCTCACCCAACACGTTTTCACTTCTTAAATGTGTTATCATAGAGGCACTGATTGTCTCAGCCTTGGCCAGAGGTGGGTCAGACTTGGAACCAGGGGAGCTTCTTGAAGCTTCTTACAGAAGCCACACCAGTAGCCTCCTCCCCTGCTACCAAAATCTCGCCATACACAAACCCAATGCAAGAGGAAACTGAAATTATGGTTCAGTGCTGAAGCATCATGAATAATCCCCTTCCCTGTCTCATATATTTGCCTTGTTTATGGTGGAGACCACTTTCTTTTCTGTCTTGGAAAGACAAAAATAAAAAATGCTTTATAAACCAAAAGTTTGATTGGAAACTTAGGTTAGAAAAAAATAGAATAGCTTTATATTATCTCTGTATTTGTCTGGAGGCATTCCACAAGAAATGGGTCTGAATCTAGAGTTCTGGAAGTAATACAAGATAAGAACATTGTTCTGTTCTGTGATAGACAAACACAAGAAAAGGGGTGGTATGACAAATTGAAAGTATATCAAATAAAATGTAGTAAAATCTTAAGTGTTTTTCACTTTTCTGAAGTATTAAGTATGACACAGCTCATGTTTGTATAAAACTAAAAGGAAAATAAAAATTCCTTTTGTTTTCTATCAATTTGAATTAGCTCTCAGGAGTAATGTCTTGTTAATTTTCAATTCATAATGAATAATGCCATTTTATTATAAAACGTGATAACTGGAAAAAAAATCATGTAGAAAACAGTGTTGTAATATCATATAAATCATTAGATAGGGACTATTGTTAGATCATGTTTGCATAGTTTTATTTGGTTTCCTGAACTCTGTACATGTTTGTATTAGTCAATGAAAAGGAAGATGTGACAGTTAGCCCAAGGGTTTTGTTGTTCAGTATAAGTCTTAATTTTAGTTTGTCAGTTGATCCGATGTATTAATCACTGTGATTTCAGCTGAATCTAAAAAAGCCAAACATCATATTGGGAATCTAATGAAGGAATAATATTTCCTTTAAAAAAAAAAAGTATGTTTTTCTGCCACTTTCAAAACAAGAGTGCTGATCTCTTCCTCAAAATGTGTCTGTGATATCAGACAAAATAACTCCTTTCTGTTTTTTTCCAAAAATTTTAACAACTTTGACATTTTTTATTGAGTTTTAAAGATGCTGACATTTAAAGTTGATCCTTCTTTTCAGCTGCTGTAACTAAGCTCAACTTACAATTCTTTTCATGTATTTTTCTTTCCAGTAGTCCCTGTTGTTTAGCTATTACATTTAGAGTACAGTAAGCTTCTGTGTCTGTTCTAAAATTTAATATTTAAGGAGACAGAGAGAAGAAACAGTATTTATCTTTTTGATTATTTGAAATGAGAGAGTATGTTTGGAAATAAAGCATATCAATATGGGATATTTATTCCTGATTTTTTAATGATTACTTGAAGAATTTACATTGTACTGCCTGAGATTGTTACTGCATATGTACCACATTAGGAGTGTATCCTTAGCAGGAAAAACAGAGATCCTTATTTCTTTTGAACTTTCTTTATTTGTAATCAAAGATCCTCAAAGAAAGAAAGAAAGAAAGAAAGAAAGAAAGAAAGAAAGAAAATAACTTGTTGCATGTGGCTAAGCTTTCAGTAGGAGGGGAGCAGAGGTGGTTTCCAGGAAGCCCCTTGCAGATGAATCTCTCTGTGATGGATGAGCCTTGATCCCTTATGTGGTAGCTACAAGTAAGTTAGAAATTAGCAGGTTTGCAGGAATTTTTACTATACTTCTTCATAGCCATTGAGTTTTTAGTTGGTTGGTTTTGATGTAACCAAAGTCTTTATTTGATTGAAAAATCTATGCTGCTATAGGGGATACAATGAAAAAGTATATGCCAGGGAAAGTTTCTTACAGATCTTTAAAGCAGTTCCCCGTTTTCCCTTCTGTTGACATTTTCAGTAAAAGAGCACAAGAAAGATACTAACAAATATATTATCTTCCTAATAAAGAATTATATGCTGAATTAGTACAATAATTGTGTCAGTAATTTGATGTGGTGGCAAGAGCTATACTGGTAGTAATTGATGTAAACAAAAATTGATTTTGTTGATCTATAGCTTTTACAAAGAAATAACAAACCTGGAAAGAAAATAATTTTCAAATGCTACTGTCTTGAGCTTGTTAAGTTGCACTAGCCATTCTTCCATATGCAATGTATTTGGTTTTTTCCACACAGATGATTTTCCTCTCGTATTTTTTTTTTAATCTATCTTACTATGCTTACACATATGCAAATAATCATTTTTAAAATGTCTTATATTTATTAAAGTGCCTTTTCTGAATAATGTAAATCTTTGCTCTGTGGGGCTATTAGGAACAGCTGCATTTTACCTCCCTTGTAGTGAGAGAAGACAAAAAGAGAAAATAAGTGCGCGCATACACACACGCACACCCCGTAATCATGACATATGCTGGGGAAATATAAGAGAGAACCCTGAAAAAAAAACTTCTCTGTGCAGTGCTTTTCTGTGGCTGGCTACCTTGAATAGAAATGTAGAATGAACATGCCCCATGACACATGAACTGAAGCTGTGCTGCAGTGGGACTAATGAAAATTAGCTAATTGAAAAGAACACAGTTCTAGAGTAAACTAACTATATCATAGCAAGGGTATAGGAGATAGGAAAAGTCTTCTTGTGTAATCTTTAGGCTTCTTTGTATTACACAATATGCTAGCCCTGCTAAGTTTTGCAGATTATTTAGAATAAATTCCTTTGAATTAATGCATTTTGGTTTTATTAAAAAGGCATTTAATCTAATGCTATGCATGTGTTTGAGAATGAAACATTTCAATTTTCATAATCTGTATCTGGAATAAAAAGTTAACTTGTATTTAGCATCCTGTTTCAGGGAGAGGACAGAGTAGCATCATTTGGGAAAAAATGCACTTGCTTATTATTACTATAACCATTTAAGGGGGCATAGGAATGCTTCTAAATGGGTGATGCATTGACATTACAGGAGAAATAACATTATTTCTGTCCAACTGGAAGTCTAGTATCACAGAAATGCATGTATTTATAGTTTAAAGGCTCTCTTCAAATAGAAGCATGGAGCTGGAAATGACAGTTTTTAATTGGTTGATCAGATTCTGGAGAATAGAGAAGAAATCTGCAGAGGGTCACATCTGTGGGTCATATTTCCAGATAGGTGGCTTAGTTAATGTGCCAATTTCCTAATCTACACACTTTATTATCAGTAGTAATTATAACATCTTAAAGTTGGGCTTGTGACTATAGTTGGGAGAATTGTGTTCCAGATAAGACTGTTGTTTATACACTTGTCAAAATGGAGCAGAAAGTCTGGATCTCATGGGAAACGCAAATTAGAGATGCTGGGATAGCAAAGGGATGAGTTAAATTAACACGAGGAGTAGGAATTTTTTGAGGGAGCCAGGACCAGACCTAAGTTTGACAGTGAAACAGGAGGAAGGCGATAAGATGACTTTAGTCTAACCAGGCATGAGAAGTAGGACAAGAAGTCATGCAGTTGGAAGGTGAAAACAAAGAAATGTTCTCAAGTTGGTTCAATGAGCCAAAAGTTAACTGGAGGCTTAACTACTTGAAACTAATATCCTGTGTCAAACACAGTTTGGATTCATACCAAGAAGCAAAGCTGAAATTATTTTACAGATATGGAGGGATTTTTTTCTTGTGAATTGTTAAAGACTGGACCTTTACTCTCATTCTCAATTAGACACTGCTAATTGTTTTGTCTGGGAGAGGCATCCAGCATTTAAAATGCTGCAGTGAAGAAGCACTGAAACCTCTGCATAAAAACCTCAAAACTTGCACCAAATAATGAAGTACGTTTTCTTCTTACACAAACTGCTGTGTTTTCACTGTTCCCCGCATTAACCTTCTCTAGAAGGCTGGTTTGGATTGAAGTTTCTACCCATTAAGCTTGAGGTGTTCATTGCTCTGGGTTCACACCATCAGTAGTTAAAGCTCTGGTTTTAACAACTGTGACTGACATCTCCCCTCCCCTGCCCAGTATTGCTTACGTTAGTAGTTGCAAATGAGGGAAACTGAGCTCTCTTAGGGGCTGGCTTAAGCCATTTGGGTACCTGCTTCAGAAATCAAAACTATACCATTCAGTGAGAAGAGTATATTTCTTTGATTTTGATTTTTTTTTTTTTTTCCTCCCCCCTCAGGACTATAACCCTGTGTATAAAAGAAAATGTTCCTCTGTGTGCTTTTCTTTCACAGAGATTTTGAAATAGTAAACATACATAATGTTGGGGACGTTGCTTAATGAGTTCCTAGTAAGTGCACTTATGCAGTGATTTTGAATCCATTTTTGTCATATTTTGAGAAAGCATCTTTTGATGACAGAAAAGTATATACCTTGAGGAATGTTTCGTATTTTTTGTGTGGAGAAGAACCGCTTCAAATATAGCAAGAATTTTCTTCTATACTGATTGGAATTGTCTGTTATACTCAGTGAGACAACATTGTTGAAATACTGCTAAACATATTTTAAGCAGGCATAAATATTAATATGTATACCTCTCTATATGCATATACATAAAAAATAAAATGTATCTATTTGTCTTGCAGGAGTTGATAAGCTGATCCGTCATTTACACAAACACAGCATACCCATAGCTGTTGCCACCAGCTCATCTGAAGTGACATTTCAGATGAAAACAACCAGACACAAAGAATTCTTTGGTCTTTTTCATCATATTGTGTTGGGGGATGACCCTGAGGTGAAGTTTGGCAAGCCACAGCCCGATGCATTTCTAGTTTGTGCAAAGAGATTTCAGCCTCCTGCACCTCCAGAGAAGGTAAGAAGGGGAGGGAACAAATTAACAAAAGTGAGGAATTCTGTTTGGGCTATATTTGATTTTTTTTTTTTTCCTTAATGTGATAAATACATAGACTGAGATTTAATATAAACACTATAAAATCAACAACCTCTATTTTCCAAGATGTTTCTGCTGTTGAAGCAAGAAATTGTTGGAAGGCATCACTTCCTCCCACTACATGCAATGTTTGTAATGCAGATTGCTCTGATTTACTATATGGTAGTGTGCAGTAATAGGGAAGTGTAACGATTTTCCGCTCTATGCATAAATCTGCAAGCTTAACTTCACTACTCAAAGTTTGGAAACAGTTATTTAAACATAAATCAGTTTATTTTTCATATATTCATGGCTGATTTACCTCTTAAGTGTCTAAACGTTAAAGATACTTCTTTGTAAAGAGGGCATATATTTTTTCCTAAGCCATCTCTTTCCTCTTGCATCCTAAATATCTGAGATCATAATTCTTGTTTTCTGATTTAAAGCTTATCAGTTTGAGCAATCTTTCTCAAATAGTAGTGGTGTTCAGTTTCTTTGTCTTATATGTAACTTTCCAAATTTGATTGTGGACTAGAAATCTGTAGGAAAAATATTTGAAAGATAAATAGAGAGGGTTAGTTAACATAATGTCTTCACTTTTATTTTAATTAATTTACCTTTCTCCTTTGAAATGTTTTTCTCACTTCTTGTCTATCCTGAGTGGAACCTAAGTTCTAAAGTTTTGCAGTTTCATTATTACAGAAAAGTGCATGACATACTAATTTCTAAGGAACAATTTCAGGTGGATTAGACTGTGATTACAGTTTTCTCAGTGGGATTATTGAGAAAAAATTGGTTACCCAAATACGTATGAAATGAATAACTAAGATTTTTCAGTCTCTCATAGTTCAAGTTCTCACCCAGAGTGTAAATGGTATTTGTGTTGCCTGGGAATGCAAAGTGAAATAAGTTTGATGCAATGTGGCATACTGTGAACAGTTAACCAAACTGGTTTGGGGGTTGGTTTGTTTGGGGTTTTTTGTTCTGTTTTGTTTTTCTGTTGCAAGTTCTCTTGACATTCTTTGTATATGCATTGACTTCATTTGGAAACAGATATTCAGAAAAGATACACCAAATGTACATGGTCATGTTCATGAAGGTGGTGGTTGTATGAACCTGTTAGGTACTTGTGTGAGTATGTATGTATGTATGGTACATTCCAAACATTGAATGAGCAGCAAGGCTGTAAATTTCACCTTAGAATCAAGTAGTTATTAATTTTGAACATGTTAATACTCAGTTGAGACCAAATATTGGGAAGCAGCATAAGGTTTTGGAGGGAGTAAGAGAGGAGTTGAAAACAAGCTTAAACTACAACTTAGTGTTGCTTTTATATAAAATTATTCTTTCTTGCTTAACTGTATGTCTAGGGAACAAAAAATCAGAGTATGCTCCTGTAATGTTGAATGGTGTGGTTTCTGTGAAACAGGATGAGAGGTGTGTAATGCATGCTTTTAGTTGGATAGAGGTATGGTTGTAAGCTGTTCTGTAATTCTGGAAGTAAAGAGCAGAAAGTATTGAGAATTTATATAAAGCTGCATCTCAACTGGTGTCTGAAGGAGAGGTAAGGAAATTGAGTGTCAGCTGTGTTAATGACAAATTAAACAATTATTTCATGTGAGGAGCTTCTTAGTTTATTTGACTATTTCAGGGAAATCACAAAGCAGTAAGAATTAAAAAGGACAAAAACATAAAAACAATTACACTTAATAATTTTAAGCTCTAGAGGCATATCAGACAAAATTTCAGAGTGCTTGTGGTACTTTTGTATAGCTATTTTCTTTGGAGAAGTGTACATGTTTGAAGCCTTGCTTTTCCTTTATATGAAGTTTAACGTCATTCAGGATTTCGTAGTGCAGATAATTCAGCTGAGGGGTTTTTTTGTCACATCTACAAAAGTCACAAACGTGGAAGTGTGGGAATTTAGCACAAGCACAGAACTCCCAAGAGGAACAAAATGAAAGCAGTACATGTGAAACTATCTGAAACATTCATGACCAATTGCAGTGTAGTGGTGGCATCTGCAATACTTAGACCCAAGCGGTGAGCTAACAGAGATGAAAGTTTGGATTTCCTGCTAAGTATCAGTAACATGCAAGTTTGGGGCAAAATATCAGGAGGCTTAGGCAATGTCTGCATAAGCAAGTAATTGGACAAAAGAAACAGATTATTACAGCAGTGTAGTTGATGCTTAGGCCCATACATCTATGCTATATGTGATTTGAAAGTTTTCTGTTGGATTATATTTATTCTGGTCCCTGGCTGAATGCTGTATAAGGTTCTTTGGAACTTTGTCAGCTTAAGCATTGGAGATTGATTGATATGTACCTGGAGAGGACTTCCACATTAGCTTCCTACTAAAGCAACTTAGCACACACCAAAACTACTTAGTGAAATAAACCATCAGGAAGCAACTGGGGACTGTCAGATTTGCTTCAAAACTTCACTGCTGCTCCATGTGAAAAATACAGTGTAGCCATAGAAGGCCAAATCCAGAATTCAGCTGTAGTGGCACACCAGCCTGAGGCTGCCGCTGTACAGGCATATTTCTACAAGTAGGTAGGTAATTCTAAAATTATATGAAAATGGATATGATGTCTACTTTACTGTTGTTGAAGGATGTCATCATCGTCCATCTGGGAATTTCTTAAATGTTGATGTTTTGGCTTGCAGTCTTGGATTAACTAGGAACTTAATGAGCATAATGATGAAACCACAGCACAGGAATTTCAAACAAGATAGACCTTGCAAATTCAGCATAGGTCTTACTGTCTTGTGATGCATGAAGTTTCATATGAACTTTCAGCACTAGAAATAATGCACTGTCATATGAGTCATTAATAAATCAGTTAAGTAATCAAAATGTTACCTGTGGTTAAAATACTAGAAATCTTGTCTTTTACTAATTATTTTTTTTTAATATATGCCAAATTCTCAAATATACAAATGCAACTTGTATGAAAACCATCTGGAGCTGTACATATGTAGAAACAATGTGTGCTTGAATATTGTAGTAATTTCATGCCATAGTGTTCAAAACACTGTGTTCTTTTCCATACTTTTTATTTAGACAATTGAAAAACAGTTTTCAAACTATTATTTTTGTTTGGGGTTTTTTGTTATTATTTCCCTAACTTTATATGATCATAATTTGGAAAACAGGTTATTTCATACTTTTATAGCATTGTTTAGTATTTTACTATATTTCATATTCCTACAACTGGAATTCCTTTTAAGGGAACTGTTAAAATGTGTTGCAGAGGAAAAATTGGAGTTTCATTGATGGCATCACTGTGAAGTTTGGTAAATTCAGCTACATATGCCAAGGGATATCAAAGACAAGAAGAAGGGTTTCTATGAGTACTTAGGAGACACAGGGAACACTAGGGAGAATGTAGGCTTATTGCTGAATGAAATGGGGCACTTGGTTACACACGACATGAAAATGACTGAAATGCTGAATGTAGCAAGTTGGGAATGCCAGGACCTAGAGACCAGAGGAAAGAGCTGAAGCAAGGAAGATGTAGCCTTTTTGGAAGAGGATCAGATCAGGGCATATGTAAGCAAATGGGACATGAATAAGTCCATGGTCCCTGATGGGATGCACCCACGAGTGTTGAGGGAGCTGGTAGATGTCATTGCAAGACCACTCCTGATAATCTTTGATCAATCATGGTGACTGTGAAGAAGTGCTCAAAGACTACAGGAAAGCAAATATCACTGCTATCTTGAAGAAGGGCAAGAAGGAGGACCCAGGGAACTACAGGCTGCTCAGACTCACCTTGATCCCTGAGAAGGTGATGAAGCAGCTGATCCTGAAAACCATTTCTAGGCACAATAAGGATGAGCAAATCATCAGGAGTAGTCAACATGGTTTCACCAAGAAGAAGTCATGCTTTACTGACCTGATACCTTTTTACAATGAAATGACTGGTCTGGCAGATGAGGGGAAGCAGTGGCTGTTGTCTATCTGGACTATAGTAGGGCCTTTGACACTTTCCCATAAGATCCTCATAGAGAAGCTGTTGATGTATGGGCCAGATGAGCAGACAGTGAGGTGGGATGACTGAACAGCTGAGCCCAGAGGGTAGGTCAGTGGCACAAAGTCTAGTTGGATGCCAGTGACTAGTGGTGTGCCCGAGGGGTCAGTATTGGGTCCAGTCTTGTTTAACATCTTCATTAATGGCCTGATTGATGGGACAGTTTGCTGATAAAGAGAAGAAAATGCCCAGGGGGATCTTATTAGTATACATGAATACCTGAAGAAAGAGCATAAAGACAGAGCTAGACTCTTTTCAGTTGTGCCCAGGGACAGAACTAGAGGCAATGGGCACAAACCAACACAGGAGGCTTTGTCTGAGCACAAGGAAACACTTTTTTACTGGTGCAGGCTGCCCAGGAAGGTGGTGAAGTCTCCCACCTTGGAGATACTCAAAAGCCATCAGGATGTGGTCCTGGGAAGCAGGCTCGAGGTGGCCGTGCCTGAACAGGGGAGTTGGACCAGATGAGCTCCAGAGGTCCCTTCCAACCTCAATCACCCTGTCATTTATTGAGACACTTCACAGATTTTATCTGGGGAAAGAAAAAAAAAAAGGCAGCAAAAGTGCTTGTGCTAAACAGTATTTTTCTTTTCCATTTTGATTTTAAGGACTCAAATTATTTAAAATTGTGCTTTTGGAATTTATAAATCTTAAGATATTGATTTTTGCTTTAAAAGACTTCATAATAACCTTACTGTTTGTGTGTTTCTGTGTGTATTTGGATATAAGGTATATATATCAACTGTAAATTTTCAATGTTATCTTGGAGCAATTTTGTTCCACAGTAACAAAAATGTTATGCTACTAAATTTATTTCAAATCTGACTCTAACTCAGAGGGTTCCAGACATTCCAATGCAAATGTTTTTACATACTTCCAATATATTCATGTCATTAAAAACGTATGAATTAATTATTTGCCTACTTGAGGATGTGGCAAGTCAAAGCTTTTCTTTCCAGTATTTTGTTTTGCCTATAGCTTTTCTGTAAAATAAAGTACCTTACTAGTACTGTAATTTAGAAACAAACAGAACCATTTATATCTGTTGTTTAAAAAGAGGAAAAGATTGTAGTAATACAAATGGTCATTACTCTGTTATGAAGAATCAATCTGTCCTATTGAAAAAATGATGTAAATCATCACCTTAATTTAAAACACTATTTCTTTGCAATTTCTTCCATTTCTAATTCATTAATTGATCCCATAGTTATGAGTAATCTCTGTACCAAATCTAGTGAGAGCTCATTAAAATTTTTCAGACTGATTAAATGGCATTAGGATTTATGAGTCTCAGTAGACCTTTTATGTCATAGAAAAGAGAAGTTCAAAGAGAATTTTTCTGAGCCTTTTTTGCTACAAAAGATGTAGTGAAAGAGTAATAGAGATTCAGAACTTTATGACCATTTTGTAGTTCTAGTCTATATTGTACAAGGAAAACTGAGGGTGAAGAAGGCTGATTTAGCCCTTAGTCTTAACGTGACCATTATTATTGTGAGCTTGTGTAAAAAGGATGCCAAAACCTGTTTTTTATTTCTCATCCCCCCCATTTTTTTCTTTTACAATTTTTTATTCTCTTTACCTGCACCACTTCTAGTGTATGCATGTAATGTATGTATTTCAGATAAGCAGTTATTTTATTAGTGATGTTTCTGTAATTCCTTATGTATAACTGGAGGCTGAATTTATTAGGAGTATTTTAAATAAGGTACAGAAATTACAGAGGCAGGAACAGCCGTTCTAGATGGTGTACTAAGCTGTAAATTGGAATTCCTGCTGTTGAAATTACATATTTTAGTCATCATAAATCTGCCCCTTTTCCATTTTATAAATAAATTGACTTTCAGTCTTTCCTGGATGTTTACAATCCACAAATCAGACATTTTATTTTAGAAATAAAAATCACATTGGATGTAAAAATATGTAGACATTTTTCAGCTTAGTTCACATCCACATAAATGGCTGTCTCTCCAACCTTGGCTGTAGTCTGTCCTTTGATTAGGCCTGCGCTACCAATTTTTCCTCAGCTGGAATACTCATCTAAACAGCTGTTTGTGGTGTAAACCATTCTGATTTACCCAGGCTCTGCTGTCTTGTTTGCTTGGACTCATAATTTTTACCAGTGACTTGAGCATATTGCTAGATACTTGCTTTTTCCAGTGGCATAGCCTACGATTGTAATGGTCATAGTACACCTGACTTGGAAAGCATGGAACAGAGGAAGGAGAGTGTGTGTTAGGTCACTGTTGTTGACATGCATGAGGTCTGTACAGGAGCAGGTACAGAAGGACGTGCCACCATTGCTCAGTGCAGCTTCACGACCCTTTATAGCTGCTGGTGCCTTTTGAGGTAAAAAGCAAAATTTGGGCTTTCTTTTTGGAAGCCACTTGACTTTCTTGTCTGTACTGATGTAATTATAATTCACTAATTAATTCAAATTAGGCAGTTGATGGATTAAAGCCAATAAAGAACTTCCTGTGTCATCTGATTTGTTGGTGCCAGCTCCTGTGTAGCCAGGCAGTTAATGTGCTGACAGAAGGTCTGGGATGTTTGAGTGTTTCCGATATGTGTGTTTTCTTGTTGGGCTTTTCTGGAGATAATTTCCTTGCTGCTTGCACAGAGTGCCTCTTTGGAGTCCCTTATCTGCAAGGTTGTGCTCCCTCAGCATTCCTGTTAGCCTCACATCCTATGCTGCACAGTGGCCAGCTTCCAAACACAGCAGAGAAGACTTTCCCTTGGCAGTGGGGGAGTGGTGCTCCCTGGGTGGCAGTGGCACTCCTGACCAACTGGTTCAGTGCCACGAGAGGATGAAACCACTGCTCCTGCATACACACAGCATACTTAAGTTTTCAGCAAAAGCAGAGTTCACTCCCTTCACGAATTCAGATTACGTAGGGCAGATTTTACTGTTACTGTGTGCGGTGTGATTGGGAGGTGAATGAAGTATGTTACCCAGATTAGTTTAGCTGTTCCATTCAGACATACTCTTCTAAGTGTTGAGAGTGGATAGCAAGTGAAATCTGAAAGGGTATATTGGCTTAAGAACAGGACATTCCTACTTGTCTAATTTCTAACCAAGATGAGGTGCCAAGTTCCTTTCTGACTTTCTAGTTTTCTGAGAAATTATTTTTTTACTTGTATATATGCGTCAAAAAAATTGCCCAATCTCAACAGCTTCTGTCTATTTCTCAGGAACTAAACATCCCCTGCAGTTAGTCTTTTGTAAAGCATAATTGGAAAAATAGTCCCAGCACATTCCTAAAATGTCAAGAAAAATTGGCTCCATAGAGAACATAACAGCACTCTGGGACTTCTGTTTTCTTTTTAAAGCATATCAGGAGAGAGAGTTGTCCTTATCTTATCCACTGTGTGTAATACATTCTCAAAAAATTGAGGAAAGGAGCCTTTTGAGCAGTCTTCAACCTGAGGAGCTGTCTTCCAGTTTGGGGGTTTCCTTGGGGGTTGTTGTAGTTTACCACACAGTTCACCAGCTGTTTGCTGAGGAAGGCACTTGACTAGAACTTCCTGAATTCCCAGGCCTTTGCTTTGCTTGCTCTGCAGTGTGACTGAAGATTTACTTCTAGATAGCAAACTGTGGTTTGAGTATTTAGTATGTGTTGCTGGCCTAGCTCTTGAATCCCTGCTACTGTGAGACACAGCAAGATAACAAACAGCGTTTGTTTTTTTTTATTCCCTCCTCCCACTGGAGAAGCTATTGATTTCAAACAGACCCTGGATGATTTTAAAGGAATAAATTATACCTTTAAATTGCCCATTAGGCAAAGTAGGTATTGAACAATATAGAGTTTTAGGTGTTAAGACATCCATCTTGAAATACAGCTGGAAGCTTGCAGCTTGGGATGCAAAAGATCACAGCACTCTAACGGAATGTACTTTTTATGTGATATGCTACTGGACAATTTGTTAGCTGAATACTGCACCTTCCTCAACTTCTAAATAGTCTAAGCATATAGACCTTGCTGGTGTCTCCCAGGCTGGGTGATGAAGTCTGTGATTATGAAGCTCAGATTTCAGCTTCGTAAGCGTAACAGACATGGCTGAAGAGAGAAGAGTGCGAGATACTGTGTCACATCTAACAGTCCAGGACTTCTGAAGATCTGCTATACACATACACTTTTTCCCTAAATTCCTTAATAGGCCTCTATTTTGTATTTACAAGACAATTAAAAGAAAGAGACAGCTACAAAGTTGTTTGTTCTGTTTTCAATTATCATGCTCTCAGTTCACACGGTTGCTTTTCTTCCTGCCTCTTCTCCTGAGGCACGTGTACTTGTGTGTGCACACATACACCACCCCCCACCACCACCACCCTATACTGGCAGTCTTTGTTATATATTTGCAGAAGAAAAATGAGATGTTGCATGGCTTGAAAGTAATTTAGCTCTTAAGTGTTCCAGACGTTGCCCTTGTTACTGCAGTGCATGTTTATTTATGGATGTATTTGTTTTACGGAGATGAAAAAAAGAGTCATTGAAATTTCATGCAAAAAATAACCTGGTCAAGGTTTGCTTTCACTTAGTGTATCTGATTGGAAGAGGAATGATTATAATTGGTTCTTAGTCTTCGGGGTACCCTACTTGGGGGGTGGGGAGGCAGGAATATTTTTTTTTCCTTGCATTTATCTTGATAATGTATCAAGTACCTGCTAAGGGATCTGAAGAAATGTGATGCAGAATAAGAAATTATATTCTGCAGCCTTCTTTGCTTCTACGTGAGGTGAGTATGCAAGCACAAAGAAACTGGTACACCTCCAAATTCTAAAAGTGTTATACTCAGATTAGCAGGTCACTGGAGATGCGTTGCTAATTGTTTTAGGGAACTCATTATGGGTATTATCACATATTAATTATGCATGGTAAGTAGTAAAAAAGAGGGGGAAAATCCTTCTTTTATGATAAATTGCTTACTGAGTTATCTTTTCTTTCTTTCAAGACCTTGAGCATTTCTTGGAGATGCCAAACAGAGCAATCATTGAATAATTAGATTTTAATAACAACAGTTTTAACAAAAAAAATATTTTTAATGTCTTTTGGGTTATAGCAAGAATGAATAAATCCTTTTTCAAAAAGATACAGTGCACTGATTCTCTCTTTATCTCAGGTTACCTTTGTAATCACCCCAGAGGTTGTTGTAACAATGATTTTGAACAGTTTATGGACAAAGAGAAAAGACTGAAACAAGGAATTGTGTAGTTAGCAGTGGTTTTTTGATTGCTTCTTTGTAAACTATTGTCATGGGGAGACCTCCAGAAACCTTTGAGAGACTAAGGTCAACCATGCGTTGTTTTAATAATGTAAGGCTGAGGGCAGGAGAGTCATTTGTTTGTTTCTTTTTTCCTTTTTTTTGTTTTTTTTTTTTCTGTTTTTTGTTTAACTTACTTGGTCTTTGTGGAGATGCAATTGTAGGTAGTTTTCAGAGAGCTGGTATTTATGGTAGGGTTCTGCTTATTCTATTGTAAAGAGTTCTGCTTATTCTCTGTGGTAAAAAGTTTGTGAGAGTCAGGGTTTTTGGCATGGTTGCAGAAAACCTACATACAGGACCATCAATTAACACTGGCAAATTATTTACAGTCTAAACAGAGCAAAGCATTTTGCTCAGGCTGATTACTGTATCACATAATAAGTACACTTACAAGATGATTACAAAGTGTACTCCATAAAGCAATGTTTGAGAATTTTTTATTATTATTGTGATAGACTGGTGGTTTAAAGATAAAAGATCTTGTAGCACACAGAAGAACTGAAGAAGTGACAACTTTATCTGCTAAAAAAGGATGCTTAACATTTCCATTCCAGCATCTCTTTATCTTAGAATAATAGTGTGATTCAAAGCCAAGAAGGAAATGGTTCAAGTTAAGCTTCAGTAAGACTGAAGTGATTCTGACTTAAAGCAGAAAACAATTCCAGGCAGTGGTAGAAATGCGGTCTTTCTATTCCATCAAAGAAAGCTTTTCATTTTTATCTAAATACAAGAACTATACTGAATATGTCCATCTTGTTACCATCTGATGACAGCTAATACCAGAGGCTTAATAATTGCATTTTAGCTAGGGAGGGTTCATTTATCTACTTGCTTATTGTCTTGCTCCCATATCAAGTAATTGAAGGCTCTTTTTTAACAACAACAAAACAAAAAAAAGGGCTTTAGTAACCCTTTCACAGTGTTTGTTTTTTTTCTTGATGCCAATGACTACCTGAGGCAATGAATTCCGTAAATGTTTTGCATGTGTTCTGAATTTCTCACCCTTTATCTTCTTTGAATGTCAGCTTTTTTTATGTTATGAATGAGAAAGATAAGAAATAATTGATCTGGCACTCAGTATTTTAAGTACTAATCAACACACCCCATTTAATTTCTGCTCCATAAGTAAAATGCTTTATAATCTGTTCAGACTCTCGCCATCTAAAAGGACTGTGTTTGGGATTTTTAGGGGCAACTGGGCAGTGGTGGTGGGTGGGTGGTTTAGGGGTTTTTTCCTCATAAGCATTCTAATTGCATTTCTTCAGAACCTTTCTATCAAAAACATTTTAATGTAGTCTAACGTCTGTGGCATACAGTACATACACTATTCCAGATGAGACAACATTATGTATGTCTGTGAATATATACAATATATGCCCAAGTTCTGAATTTTCACTGAGCTGTCTACAGTGATGTCCAGTACTTAAACTGAATGTTACAAGATGTACATGCCATTTATTTTTTTTCCAGCTAATGTGTATTGCTTACGTTTCTTGACCATTTTATGTCATTTGACAGTTGACTGCCCAGTAGACTACATTGTCATTCTAGGTTTCTTACAGATATTTCTTATTCCAGCTAATCTACATAACTTTGTGTCATCAGCAGATTTTACCAAGTATAGACATAAGGATTACTAGTCAGTAATTCCCTGAATAACACCAGAACTATTTCAAAATGCATCTACAACTACCTTCTAAAATAGTAGTATGGTAACAAGAAATAGTTTTTAATGTTAGTAACCCCTTCACTTCATAGTTTAGTTGCTTCAAAGCCTCAGGGTCTTGCTGCCTAGCAAAGACTAGCTGATAAGATGTCATCCATTACTGAAAATATCTGTGTTACAGAACATAATTTCCTCCATTAGAAAATTGTCATCTTTATCCTGAACAGATACATGGTCACAGCGATCCACTTAGTTACTGTCTCCAGAACACATGATCACATCCTGCAGCTTCAGACTAAAGAGTGGAAACATCAGAGGTTGCAGCCTATTGTCCTGAGCTTCAAAGCTAGTACAGACTCAAAATATTCTTGATTCAAAAAAAGTGCCATGGGCAAAAAGCATAATAGTATGTAACTTATCTTACTGCTTTCCACTTTCAATAAGCAGTTATCCCAAGAGAATGCCAGCAGAACCTTTTATTCTATGAGGAATGATCATGTATCTTTTGCAGAATACATCTGCAGTTTTAAGATTAGCTATGATACATCCTTTGGCAACTACTTTCAGTCATGAGTTTTTAACTTTTCAGGACAAAAATTTAAATTTATAAGATTTTTTTTCTTCATCAAAATTGTTTGCAATTATTCTGTTTTCCTCGGAAGATAATATTTTCTAATTATAGTAGTAACTAGTACAATGGTCCTATGATAACTTCCATTAAGAGTTATATTGTGTAGGGCAGAATTTTGGGAAGCTGGGAGTTCTGCAGTCAGATGTTCTAGGAGTCAGGAAAAATGCTATGACTCTACCATACTATGACCATTACTAGACCTGGGAAATGCTCATGAGTTTTCCTGACACCTGTGTACTATGGCTGCTTACTGTGTTCATCATGTATATATTTAAGTACACATTAAACCCTGTGGGAGAAAAAGCACCAAATTCATGTATGCTGACTGAATGATAGGTGTGGAGCCTGCTCTGAACAACTGTCAGAGCGCTGTAAGATATATGTAAACATCTAAGACTGTAAGAAGTACAGATGTAGTTTGTAGAAACTAATCACTCGTCCCCACACACACACACTGATTGGCATATATTTAATGAATGTTGCAGCTTTTTTAGTGAACAAGGTTCCAAGTTCCCATTTTAAATGACAAGCCAGTATTGTTCCTCAATTTTTCTCAGAGTTCAAGAGTTAACAGAGGTAACTTCTGATAGAATTAAGAAGTGAATCAGCCAGCTTTCAACTGTATTTTCTGCTGCCCTGGTCCAGCAAGGAGCAAAAGTGGTTTAAGCAAGACAAATTTCAGTTAATAGCTCAGCAATAGGAAGGGAAGTAAGAAGAGAATGTACCAATGATTCCTGAAAGTGTATTTTTAAAGATACTGCTGAAGAAGGATAGAGAGTGTAGGCATGGAGATTGTACAAGGCACAGAGGTCAGCATGATGTAAGACATACAGCTGAAAGTGGGAGAAAGAGATAAAGAACGCAATTAAGTGAAAAGATAGAAGATGTCTAGGGAGTAGAAGGAAATAAAAGCAAGACATACAGTAATTGTGGGTAAGATAATATAGGGCCTTGAAGGTGAAAATGAAAACTTGAATTTGTGACTGCATTAAGTAATTTATATAGCTTCATTATAAATCATGAAAAGTTAATAGTACACAGTAGCCCATTTGTCCTTAATGCTTTCCCAAACATTTTTTTTAGGGAGTGTAGATGAAGAGTGAGGAAACAGTAGATAAGTTAATGATATATATACTGAAATAGTAAAAGCATTTACTTTTTTGAGGCTGAGCATTCTGTCTCAAGAGCATTGGTAGATGATGTGACAGGGCTAACATTACAGCAAAAACTCTTCAAACATTTAGGATGCTACATGTCTAAATTTAAAATCTCATGAGGATAGTGGAAAGAAGAGTCAGCTGCAAATATGTGCTTTGGCATGTCTCTCAAAGAGGTTTTCTTTAGAAACACTGATGTCAGAGTTTCATCTTCTATTCTGTCTTGCATTAACTAGTAATTCTAAGGCATTTGGACAATTTATTACTGTCCCTTTCTTCTGTCACTTGATTTTTTTTTTCTTATCATCTTAGCAATCAATTGAAGAGCAAGTATGCTTGAAAGACAATGGATGACTTTGAATAGGCTGGTGGAAGACTGACTGATAACTTACTATTTACAGCTCTCTTTACAGCTGTGGTGTTAGTACATGACAGCCTTAAATTTCTTTAAGATGGTTCATGTTCAGTTGAATAACTTTCTTCTTGTTTCTCCGTTGTTTTGGAGAACGGATTTTGTTTTAATAAAGTTTTATTTTAATGTTAATTTTGTTTTAAGTTAATGAAGGATGAATAAAAAGCTCCATAAGTCGATTATTCAGAAGAGGCCTTCAGTGCAGTTTCTCTCAGAAATTTTGAAATGTATCCATTCTTTGCAGGAACTATTCAGTCTCACCAGCTTTCACACCATTTTTAAAAATCTGTGAATTGAGTCCTTAACTTTTCTGTCTGAGCTGAGTGTGTGATCTGGCTTTGTATAAAGTGATTACTAGTAAGAGCTTCAGGCTCAATGTCAGTCCAAGGATGAAGAAATCCATCGCAGAATACTGTATTTTAATAAAAGGATTTCAGTCACTTGGCAGTATGAAGACATAATAATGCTTGTGACATGCTGTGCTGTATTGCTTTAGGATCAGACTGAACATTGGAATAATAGCAGCATTGAGAAGATAGAAAAAACAGGATGTCTGACTTGAGCATCTCTTTTCCTCCTATTGATTTCTATATTTAGCGTAGTGTATGGTGTGCCAGGCCCTGGTTATAAAGACCTGTGGAAGAAACTACTTGGATACCTGGTCTTGCATGTTAGGAATCAAGCAGCACGTGATGCATAAACTTACATAGAATTGGATAGATCCTAAGGAAGGTCTGCCACAGGATGCAGCTGTTTGGTTGTGTGATAAAAGCTTGTCTGCAGAACCATGAAAGAGCTCAGAGAGGTGATGGCAGGTGGGGGATCCCAAATCACACCCTGCCTGGCTGCTTCCAGACCCAAACACAGGAGTCATTAGTCCATCAGAGGCCCATTCCACAAGGCCAGGAGAGCACAGAGTCCTGAAGGCAAACAGGAGCTCAAATTAAGGACTTGGAGGGAGGAACAGTCTATCTGAGCCCTCCCAGGACTGTCCCAGGAGAGCCCATCAAGGTAAATCATCCAGCCATGAGACCCATCAAGGGGAACCAATGCTGGATGCCCTTCTGAACCAAGGAGGGATGCTTCCTAGGGCATGGGATGTAGAGGAAGGGTATTTTGGAATTGCTCAGGATTTATTACAGGGAAATAGAGGTTTAAGGGGATAAAAAGGGCTAGATGTGTGTAAATAGGTGTTATGCTTGTCTGGCCATGCCCTGCTCCCAACTAGTGCAGTTGTTCTATCTTACAAAATCTCACTTCTAACATCTGGTGTGTATATGTATGTCTGTGTGTGGCTGGCAACTGGAGTCAGACACCAGGCAGAGGCCCACGTGTCCGTGGTGTCAGCAGCTAGGATGAGCGAAGGTCTGGGTGCTGGTGACTGGGCAAAACCAAGTGCCAGCCCCCAGCATGGGACCACAGGTCACAGCATCCTGGCTCAGGCATCTGCTGTACCAGTGGCCAGACTGAACATGGGCAAGTGTGTGAGTGCTAGCAAAAAGCCAGCTGAACAAGCCAGTGGGCACATGTGAGTGTAACTGTTGATCTTTGTGGCTAGCCATGTATATATATTTATGTATGTGTTTGCGTGCATGTGCCTGCTGGGAATACTGCCTCAGCCTCACTACTGTTTGGACTAGAAGGCATGGGGCTCCAGTTGCCTCCTCTCTGTCAGGCTACCAGATTAGGTAGCCTATTCCCAAATAGCAGTAACACATTCCCTAGGATCATGTTTCTCTCCATAAAGGGAGAGTAGATAACCAATTCATCTGTAGATGTTGGACTGGATGACCTCTAGAGGTCCCTTCCAACCCAGTACGTTCTATGATTTTATGATTCTGTGTTCCAGGTAGGTATCTTAGTCATTATTTTCTGTTGCAGTTCTACTGGGACAAGTCTTGCCCCATATGTTCCTCTGAGGATGGAGAACACACAGATTTTCTGGGCAAGATTTTCCAGTGCTTAATTCTTGCTGTGTTGGTTTGGGTTTTTAATTTATTTATTGGTTGGTTGGTTTTTGGTTGATTGGGGTTTTTTTGGTTGGTTTGGGTTGGTTTGGGTTTTTTTCCTTATATCTAGTCAGACAGAACCTCTCCTATGTCACTTTCAGACCATAATCTCATGCTTATATTATGCACCTTGGTAGAGGCTGTCTCCATCTATTCATTAATGTCCTCAGAGATACTGAGCAGCTGCTCTTTGGCCCTCCTGAAGTCTTCTCTGGGTGGAACAAGCCAAGCTCTTTTTCAGCATTTCTTCATATGGCAAATTGCTACAACCCCAGCCATCTTGAAGGCCCTCTGCTGGATATCCTGAAGTTCATCATGACGCTTCTGTTTTCTTCTTTCCTAATTTTAATGACTAATGAACTTTTCTAATATAGTCCTTGCATATTTGAGAATTAAGATGCTAAATAGTAACACAATTTTATGTTTAACAGATACTATTAAATTATGAGACACATAGCGTCCTACACTTAGATTTCTTTGGAGTTGTTTTGTTCTGTGTTTAAAGATTTGAAGAGCATACAGAAACCTGACACTTCTTTTAGCTTTGATTCATGACCAGGGAGTTGCATAACACAAAATACACAAAGTGACCATGGAACTGTGGCCCCATTCTATTTCCCTTTCCACTCTCATCGATATTATTGCCCAAATGTGTGGGGTGTTCTACATCATCTAGGCAGAGGTCATCCTCCTTTTAGTATCATGACCACCTTTAATTCTGTTTCTTATTTCTGTGCCCCTATTTAATTTTGTTTAAGTACTGGCACCAAATGATATTTTTTTTAATAGAGGTAATCACTGTGAAAGTCTGTTTTAATATCTAACTTTATGCTTTTTCTATCTTTGTGTAAATAAATTCATGACTATTTCTTTCTGTTTCACTTAGAATTTTCTTCTCTACCATGCCTTCTTTCTTGTTTCAAGGAGAAAAGAAGGGACAGATGGTTTAGGGAAAATCTAGATTTCTGTTTACAGAGCAATAAATGTTCTGAAATGAACTTCAGTTGTATATGTTGTAAAATTGCTTTTGTTTGACAGGTTAATAAATCTCAGTCCAAGGTCTGAATGACTTGAGATATTAAAAGCTTGTGTTGCCAGACAAAAACAAACCAACCACCATTTTGCATTTCTTTATAAATACAGCAAAGGACTCGGTACTCTTCCGGTTGACTGTGGCTCTCATTTTATTTGCAAATACCTTTATTTATGGGTCTTCTGCACAATTGTATTTCTTTGTTTGTTTTTTGTGGAGAGCATAAATGAAAACTACCTTAATTGGCAAAAAGCTAAAAATGCCACAGTTCTTCAGCAAGTGCACATGTTCATGGTGCAGACAATGCAGTGCCAAACCTTCTGTTGACTTCATAAGATTTTGCTAGTATTAATAAGATTACGAGTTTTAGAACCTACACCTGTGTTGATCTTGTGAATTCATCTTTTTGTCACATTCATGCACAGACACGCGAGACAAATCTACTCTATATTCCAACTGCAACAACAGTCGACAAGGATATCTTTTGATAAAAGGCTTATGAAACAGTATTGTGCTTAATTCATGATTGATTTAAAAAGTGGAAAATTATTTGTTAGTTGTTTAGAAGCACATTTTTAGTAGAACACGGGACGCTGGAATGAATAAAACCAAAAATCTGTATTAATTTTTCCTGTGTGCCTTCTTCAGATTCAGCAACAGTTTCTGGCATGAAAGGAATTGGGAGAAATAGGAATAAGAAACTGGATAGAAATATCAGTGGTATATTGTTCTGTGTCTAATACATAGATTCAGTCATGTAACAGGGAAGTGTGGGATATGAATTACTGCTTATTTTGCTAAGTCTGTTAAGAAGTTTAGCAAGGACCTCACCCACTGTATTTTCAGTCGTATCATTCAGACAGGCAAAGTGTCATTGCATATGTTTGAATCAGTTTGAACAGTTAATGACACCAAAATATCAGATAATGTATAATTCAAGCCTACTAACTTTGATCAAAACATGTTTGATGCTGTGCTGGTGGTACTTTTATACTGAACTGAAGAACAGTTTTAGTTCCCGCCAAATCCCCATCATCCTAAGGGTTTGGTTCACTCCTGACAAAGTATTACAGAAGTCACCTTTTTCTCCCCAACCCTTCTTGAGTTACTATTCTTGACATTTTACTATATTGCTGTTAGCTTTATAAATTAATGCAGTTTTGAATTTGTATATATATAGAGATATATATCTGTATAGAGATATATGCAGATACATATTTTAAACTATGTGTTGAATCCAGAAGCCTGATAGAAGCAAAGCTGTTGCAACTTCATGGCCCCAAATCCAGCCAGGAGTGATGCTGAGAACGTATTCCCAGTGTGTATGAGATGCACTTATGCACGTGCATGTGCCATCCCCTAGAGCAGCACAGTCGAAATACTTAGCACAAGTACAGAGGGCATCAACAGCCTCATCCTGCTCCCCTCTCTGGCTGATGAAGATGAAGATCTGTTAGTGCAAAATATAGATATATGTGCAATGAGGATCCCTCCAGCAGGTGGATTTAGGCACTCAGCTGGTCCCAGACCCCAGTATCCCCAGTTGTTGACACCTGAAAGCATGAGTCCCCAAGCCCACAGCCCAACTCTAGCCCTTGGTGCAGATCCTTCTCCCCTTCCTCTCACCCACACCTGCACAGTGGATGGCTTAGGCAGTGGTCCTGGATCTTTGTGCTCCCTCCCATAACCTCACACAGAGAATCTCTCATGCACACACAGATGGGTCTCTTGGACCACCCAGACACCAGCAGCTGGCCAGAGCTACCCTAATGCTACCCTATACCTACGAGAGCCAGCAGTGCCTGTGCTCTCACCTGTAGAGACACACCCAGCTTCCAGGCCACTTCACCTACTTGCCAGCTAGTCCAGCATGCTCTTCACTAGCATTTGCATGCTCACTTATATGCCCACCCTTGCTGCAGATGCTACACTGTGGGCACGTGGGCCAACACTGAGACTTCCACACGCATGTGCATGCACAAAAGTAGCCCTTGCTCAGGAAAACTGCCAGAAATTGAGTTTAATGAGAGGAGGCAGGACAGGCTGCACTGGCTGGTGCTACCTCTCCTGCTAGCTCATCCAGGTAGGTCTGGCCCTGACCAGAGGCTCCTGTAGTACCAGGAGCAGCTGGGCTAGGTGCCTCCATTGCCATAGCAGGACTGCTGGGGCTCCTCCTGCCCTATGGTGGGTCTGGGAGCAGCTGGGCAGGGTGTGATTCAAGTTCCCCCACCTCCCCTGGTTGCTTCTGCCTTGCTGCTTCTTCTCCTTCCAATATCTGAAGGGGGCCTACAAAAAAGGTGGGGAGGGACTTTTTACATGGGTTTGTAATAATAGGACAAGGGGTAATGGCTTTAAAGTGGAAGAGGGTAGATTTAGATTAGAAATTAGGAAGAAGTTTTTCACTATAAGGGTGGAGAGTCACAGGAACAGGTTGCCCAGGGAGATGTAGAAGCCCCAACACTGGATGTGTTCAAGATTAGGTTGGATGGGACTTTGAGCAACCTGGTCTAGTGGGAGGTGTCCCTGCCATGGCAGGGAGGTTGGAACTGGATGATCTTTGAGGTCACTTTCAACCCAAATCATTCTGTGATTCTTATTCTGTGCAAAGATGAGCACTTCTGTCACATAAACTAATGTATGTGTGTGCATATATATATATAGATAGATATGAAAATGTGCAGATCCCTTTCTAGAAATCTACTTGGCAATTTTAACTGCTAATGCTCCATAGGTGCTCTTTGAACTTAGTAAGGTGATGTTTCAGCACCACAGAATATTTGAAAGGAAAGATTCTTATTAGTAAAAAACTGTCTGCCTAAGCTGTGTTGCTTTTCTCTGAGAAGGGTATTTTGAAAAGCACCCAAAGCAGGGAGAAAAACTTTTTTCATTGACAGGGAAGTAGGAGAACACATGGGAGTGAAGAACCTTAGCCGGCAGTCTGCAGCACTGCCACTGCTACGCACAAGAACATCTGATTGAGAAAAGCATTTAGTGTCATGAGTAACATCTTTGCTTTCTATCTAGATGCAAGATGTGGGTAATCTGAAGAGGCTCAAAATGACAATTGTTGCTTGATTTTGTAGTATTTCCTTCCTATTTCTTTTAGTTACAAAGTTAAAACTTGACCTGGTTGAGATTATAATGGCAGTAGTTGTAGATAGAGTAGTTGTTTCTTTCTGGTTTTAACCATTTATCTCTTGATATTCCATAGAACTACTTGTTAAATTACTACAGTATTTGTCAATGAGGAGACTATTCTCTGTAGCTTTGAAAGTATTGAAGTGTTTTATCTGTAGATGCAGGGTCAATGGAGAAAATAGAAGTTTTAGTGTCTTTTCGCACATTGTTTTCTTTGCTAAGACTAGAAGTTACAGACCATTGAAGAGCACAAAACAGATGTGTTTTGCTACACCTTCGAAACCTACTAACCCAGAAGATATATCCCCAAGACAATCTTTATGTATGTATGAGAAATTTCAGTCCTCACACTTTAGACATATTTGCCATGTGATTTATAAATTTTCTTCATTCAGTAGTGAATCTCACCTGTATCTTACTAGAAGTTGTTAAAATTAATTAGAAAAGTTTTAGAATATAACAAAGAGAAAACACTTCAGCATGTAATCAGAAAAATTGGGGGCAAAAATTACTTGAGATATTTCCTATATACTGAATCGTGGTGTTTGAGATTCTCTTGCTTCTTCATAAGTCAGCCTGACCTCCTTTTTTTTGTAGTCACAGCATATTATACCTGATAGCCAGAACATATCTTTCAGTGGATTGTGTGGCAGTGATGATCTTTTGAGGTCCCTTCCAATCCCTGACATTCTGTGATTCTGTGTGATTCTGTGATACTTTGTCACCTTGACATACCTGATGCAGGCTGTTTTCCCTAGGGAATCCTTATATACTGTCTGGGAACTGAAGCTTCCAAGTTATCAACAAAATGCTGCTTGTAGCACTCAGCTGCCTGTCATTTTATCCAGATTCTTGGCAATACCTCTGGCAATGTCTATTCCTGAACTGATCATGTTGCTGTATTAGAGGTGATTTCTTTCAGGTCATGTGTTGTGATGGTTAGAACAATGTAAAATCACTGTTTGCAATATGCCATGGTAGTCTTACTAATATATAAATACACATAATTTGATTTTAAAAAGAAGAAAAGAGAGGTGGCCTGTGCTTAGTCAGAGCCAACTTCCTTTTTCCCAAAAAAGAAATATGTACTACAAGCACATTAACTCTCATTCAGGTGCTTTGTAAGTTGACTGAAAACATTTGTGGAGAAAGCAATTTGCCTTTGACTTAACTGTGAAGAAGTGTGTTTATGTCAGTATTGGGGTGACTGAGACACTTCCTAATGGAGTGTTTAATATTCTCATCATAGGTTCTCTAATGGTCACTTAGCAATATGTTTTGTCTGTATTTTTTGCACATTTGTCATTCAAACCCTTAAATTTAGAAGTTCCATTACAGTGCCATCTGTCTCTGCACCAGCGAGTGTGTGGCTGCACACTTCTGAGCAGGAAAGAAAAACAAATTGATTTCATACTATCAGAAAAAAAGATAGTTATGATGGCTGGTGGACACCACGTTGACCATGAGCCAGCAAAGGTGGCTGATGGTGAGGGGTGCAGCAAGCAGGTTGACAGAGGTGATCCTGCCCTTCTACTCACCACTGGTGAGGCCATACCTGGAGTACTGTGTCCAGTTCTGGGCTTACCAGTACTAGAGACATATGAAACGACTGGAGGAAGTCCAGTAAAGCAGAACAGAGATGATTAAAGGACTGAAGTGTCTCTCATATGAGGAAAGGCTGAGCAAGCTGGGACTGTTTAGCTTGAAGAAGAGAGGCTCAGAGAGGATCTTGTTAATGTATGTAAATATCTGAAGGGAGGATGCAAAGAGGATGGAGCTAGGCTCTTTTCAGTGATGTCCAGTGACAGGACCAGAGGCAACGGACACAAACTGAAACACAGGAGACACTTTTTTACTGTGAGGGTAACTGAGCCCTGGCTCAGGTGGCCCAGACTGGTGGTGGAGTCTCCGTCCTTGGAGATACTTAAACACTGTCTGGACATGATCCTGGACAACTGGCTGTAGGTGTTGCTGCTTGAGCAGGAGGCTAGACCAGGTGACCTTCAGAGGTCCCTTCCAACCTCAGTCATCCTGGAATCCTATAATTCTGTGAGTCTATACAGGCTTTATGTAGCATTTACTTAATTTCTGTGTGAGTGTATGTGTCTATTATTTGTGAGCATCTGTAATCCATAATGTAGCACAATAACATGATAGCAAGCTTTAAAGTAGTCACAGAGAAATGGACACATAAACCCTCATCCCTTTTCCAAAGACTCAATCAAACTATTGAAGGTCAGCAAATGCAGGATACTTCAGATCAGTGGATTCATTAGGTAAGTGATGATTCTTACTTTTAATATAAAATCATTATTGTGTTGGATGAGCAAGTAGTTTTCACTTAAGCATATGGCCTGTTGCAGTGTTTTGAGGGCTTTGCCCGGGAGAGGTCGATTTACAGGCAGATAGGTGGTAGTTTTCCTTTTAAATTAGTCTGCCATCTGTCAGCTTTATACCCTGTTGACATCTGGACGTTGTTTCTAATTGAAATATACAGATGAGAGGTTTTTTAAATAAAAATGATATAAAGGAAAAGCTGATGAGAACCCAGCTAATGATAGACTTGTTTCTTTGAAGAACTGTGTACCTGAAAGAAGTTACTTATGACAGAAGTTGTGTGACAAGCATAGTTAGTAGTTGCTGATAACCACGGCTGATATTCCCAAACTAATGTTAATATTAAGCCAGTGTCATGGCTGTGTTAGTTACTCATCTAATATATATTAAACTGGGTAAGCCTTAGGCCACAGAGAGACTCTATAGAGACCATATATATGCCATGTATTTATACATATGCATACATACACAGAATTAAATAAGCATGTTTTCCTACTTTTGTTTACTCTGAAAGGTTCACTTACATCTCACGCCCCTTACTCCTTTCACTGAAAATGACCTGTTACTCTGCCTGTATGCATGAGTGAAAATAAGAACTGATAGCCTTTGTTTGAGGTGACTAGTAGCATTCGCTTATCTGATAGAGCTGGTCTAATAGAAAAATAGATATAGCTTGATAACTGTGGGGCAGTATTTTAAATAGATAGATGATATTAGTAGGGGAGTTTTAACAGAAATGTTTTGAAATGTATTGCAATGAGAGATTAAGACTTAACTTTCTACATGCAGATTCATTTTGTGACTGTTAATGTTCATATTTATAGAAATATTTGAACTTGGAGTTTATAGTGGAAACAATTTTTTTAGTGGAGTACTCTGTTTTAATGATTGATTCACATAAAACTGCTTGATGTTCACTGGCTTTTCCTCTTACAGTTTTCATAGCTTGAAGTACCTGGATAATTATTGCTTCTCTAAAATAAACAAAGCAAGCTGATAAAAACAAGCGAGAGATTAATATGAAAGAGATTGCTTCTCTACTGAACTCTCAAAACCCCAATTTTGTCATTTTCTATTAACTTTCTTCTTATTTTTAATACATTTTTTTTAACCAATACTAATTGTTTTGATCTAGTAGGTCTTGGTCTGCACTTAAAATCAATCCCTCATTCAATGAGTGCTCTCCATTAATTAATTATTTCTTAGAATAAATAGTTCAAAAGGGGTATATCATACATAGTATATGTGGAAATATGGTGTTTATTTTTAGTTCCAGTACTTTTGGTGGTAGATTTCTTGTTCTTTACATATACTGTAAAGCACACAGAAAGATTATTTTTCAGGAAGATAAAGTGGTCAAAGAAAATTTGAGTTTTGAGCTCTACTTGCCTGCAGAGTCAAGCATCTTTGCCAACTCAGAGACTGAGAAATCATCTTTTGAAATCATAAGGGCAGTTACTTAAATAGATTTGATTATCGATGTAATGAGGCATTTCATTTCAGATGTGATACTTTTAGATTGCTGTGGCAAAAATATTTTGGAATTGTGATGTTCATAACCATAGTCCCATGCCCACAGTTGGGCTTGTGTTGAAAGAGGAGGTTCTGCAAAACTTTGCACAGCCATCTTGTGGTTTGATGTATATGCTCTGCTTTAGGCAAATGCAAGGCATGCCAGGAATGACTGTGGTGTGAAGGCATGAACCCCTCCATGATTTTAAACATTGCCCAAAAAGGAGGATTTATATTCCTCTTCTGTCTTCCTGTTCACTCCCAACTGCTATGTGATTGTTCTCCAGTTTATGAGACTAATAGGAGAATAGCTTTCTATGAGGGTACAGAGTTGAGTCACAGAAGGGTGCACAAACATGACACCCATCACTAGGAGACAGATGGAAGTGTACACCAGTTAGCAGGAGATTAAAGAAAGTGAAGGAAAAAACAACCTTTCATTGGCAGCAAACCATTAGTTTGGTTCAGCTACTTTTGAAATTACCTCCTAGGAACAGGTTAGGAGCCTGGTTAGGAGAAAATTGTCTAATTTGGTCACTTTTGCTTTTATCTTAAACATGTACGTGGAATTTAATCTAATGGCATATGATGGAAATACATTAAATTGAAGCATATATTATCCTTGCATAGATGTAACAGACTAATTTTATAACAGTTACTGTTAATACTATTGCTATTTTACAAGTTCATATTCAAGTTCATGTGGAAATAGTGCTCTGAATATCAATGAGTTCAAAAGAAAACATTGGAGTAATTCTATTTTAGCAAACATCCCCCAAAATGACCCAGAGTCAAACCTTTGTACTGTTGTATTTAAATCTGAAGCTTTTCAGGTTTGTATTTCTTTGTGATGTTAATTTATTTCCTTTTTCAAAATATTGTGTTTATGTCAGATTCTAATGGTTCTTCCTAGGACTGATTTTCTTAACTTTTTACCTCTTTGTCTCTTCCATTTCTTTAACCTTCTTGTGAGGTGTGACTATAAGATACTACATTTGTTAAAGATTTTAGTAGTTGTTCTTGGGTTTGTTTTGTGCTGGAGTAAAACCAGCTTTTAATTTCCTGCTTTCATTCTCTTGGGGTTTTTTGTGAAGCCAGTACTATTAAGTTATTCTTTCAAGATGTCATAACAAATGTTGGGGGTTTTTATATTAAAAGTTAGAAAAGCCAATTTCCAACAGAAGGTCTTTAAGATGCAGTTTAGGTGTTTACCCAAATTCAACAAATTAAAAGTTAATATTTTTCCAACTTACTTAGAAAATCTATACTGAGAACAGAGAATTACCATTTTTAATATCAGTATTTGTGTCCTGTAGTTGAAATATATATAAAATTATAATTAGAACTTTGTTAGTGTTTGGTTTTACTTAAAGTTTGTGGCTCCATGGCTAGAATTTTCCAGTATTAATCTTAAATATTCTCTAAAGTAAAACTTTAAGCTGTTTGTAGTTTGAAAGAAAATCACTTTTCTTCCTTATCATGAAGAGTTAAAGTGTAACACAGCTATATCTCACCAAGTCACTCCACACCAGTGACACTGTGTCATGTACGGTTCAATGAGAAGCTTATACAGAAGAGAAAAAAAAAAGACCTTTTCACTCCTAGTGAAAACCTTTTTAAAGGTGAATGTCTCTTCTCACCCTTGCTTTCTTTACTGAAGAAATTAGGAAGTGGCCTTACTTCTGAAACATATGTGGGTTGTTACTAACATTTCTGTCAAAGATTATAGAATAATTAAGATGATGTTTAGATCAGATTAAGGCACATTTCAGTATACAGGCTGGTGTTTCTGTGCAGGAAAATAACACTGGTCAAAGAGACCTTATAGAAAAAAAGAAGCTATTGCTGAAAAATTATGCCACTTGAAAAAATCAGATTGCTCCATGAGAATCAGCTGCTTTCTGCAGCACCTGCTGAGCTGGCCATAGGCAAGCTGTGGTGTCTTGTTGCATGAAACAGGCAGTGTACCTGCCATGGTCGACCTGCTGTGCTGCACCGGGGACTTTGTAGATGATCCCTGTGACAAAAAGGTCATTGCCTTTATTCAAGAAGTACTTTAGATAACTACTTCCACTTTCAGTTTGAGACTTAGAATTTGGACTCATCAAACAGCTCCTCCTTTGGATGTACTGGTTTGTATCTCTAATATAGTCTGCTTATGAGATGGGGCGAACCTCTTCTCTAAGGTGCAGAGTGATCATGCAGTAGGCAACAGGCACAAGCTGTAACATAAGAAACTCCTAGTAGGTGCTCGGAAAACCACTTTCAGCAAAGGGGTGATGAAACATGGGAACAGGTTGCCCAGGAGGTATGTGGAAACTTCATTATGGAAGATACTCAAGGCTCAGTTGGTCAAGGCCCTGAGCAACCTCCTCTGGCTGGACATGTGTTGAACAGGGGTGTTCCTAAATGGCCTTCAGGGATCCCTTCCAGTGTAAATTACCAATTCTAAGCTCTGCAAGCAAGGTGCAGTTACTCGAGTGTGTTGTGTATTACATGTCAAGAAAGTCAGTGTTTTACTAAAGGTACTTCTGTGTGGAAGGGAAGGCAGCACAAATTAACTATTTCAGTGCACAGAATTCCTTTTTAGGCCACTTTTAGAGATAAGTGACATAAGAAGTGGCATGTTATGCAGTATGAGTAGCCTCAGTGGAAAGCATCTTGAATATTTGCCTTGTGTTCTCCATAAAAGAACAATACTCTTCTATGGCTAATCCAAGCTGCAGTTGATTAAGTTAGATTTCTGCTGCCAGGATAATTGGACACTGTTTCAGAAATGCCTGGGAATTTCTTGAGGCCTGTAACACAAGTTGCCATACAAAGTTCCCAGTGTGCTGCCCTCTAAACACAGAGTCTTCTGTGAAAAGAGTGCTCCAGCCATCCAGAATGATCAGAGTAACCCTGCATGTAAATGTGACCTTCTCCCTGCCTCACAGAGCCACTGTGTCTGAGTCTGACTGTCACTCACAGAAGCACTTTCTTTCACTTGAATGAGTCTTGAAAACAAGCAAAAAATTTGAAAATTTTCCTCCTTCTTCCCCACCCAAACTGTTCTACTCCTTCTGGCCCACCTTAAACTAACGTCCTGTGAACTGATTGGTGAGAGAGTAGCTGCTGGTGTGGACTGAAATGTTAAGTGGCATTTATGCAAGAGTTGGAAATGCAGTGATGTAATTATGTGCAGATGTAACATGCGCTATTTTTTTTTTTTAATTATGCTAATAATTTTTTTTTTTTCCTTAGAAGCCTTTAGGTAAATAATTTGATTCCTGTACTGGTCTGCAACATACTCCTAGTAGCAAGTTAATAAAATTCTGAATTAAAAAGCATATGTGCATATAATTTCCAAACAGTTCTTAATATGATTCATTGCATCATAAAGAGTGGTAGCTGGTAGTTAGTATTCTGGATACTCTGATGCTTAATTCATTTGATTATAAGTTTCCAGCTTGCTTGTTCACTTGTTACAGCATTTAAAAACATCTTGTCTTACTCCTCTTTTTCCTTAATGGAACTCAGTTGTGGGGCTGTAAGCTGCATGACTTTCTTAAACAACATATTTAATATGATTCTGTTATTCATGGCTAGTCAACTTGCCATATGTTCTTAAAACAAAATGAAGTGTAATTCATTATTACTACAGAGACTTTTCCCAACTATTTCTGGAAAGAGTGTAAGTCCAAAGATCAGGAGAGAAACATTAATCAAATTATTTCATTGTTGTTTTTTGTTAATTCTCCAAAGAGTTAACACAGCGGGAGGCCAAAATTGCAAATATTGTAGCTGCTTAAAATGCATTTATTAAATAATGTTTAATTAACTCTGATGGTAAATGGGTCACCCAGAAATCCATTTTCCCCTTGCTTCTAGATACTTTGTATATCAAAGCATAGAGAAAAAGAAAACACAAGTTACCTAAAAAATAGCCCAGCATCTGTGTTATGACAGGTTAGTGAAGTTTTTGGTGTTTCCTCTCTCTTTTTGTGAATTTCTACCACCTGCCATAACAGATAAACAACATCTTTTCAGCATCTCAGGATTTTGTAAGGAATATAACTGGATCTGTGTTATATTCTGAATTATATTACAGTTCTTGAAAATTCCTCAGTCACAGTAGTAGCACGATTGGTCAGTAATGGAATTATTTTAAAAATCTGAAAAAATTTAGTCAGCAAGGAAAAAGATAAAGCAGTTGTTGAACAAAACCTGTGATTGCAGTAGTAGTATCTTTTGGACTAATAATTTATTTTGTAGCTACTATTTAGTTTTGAATTATGACCACGGAGTATGAGCTAGTTTTTCACAATGAGGAAGGTAAAAATACTTTTGGAATTGAACAGTCAATAAGTTACCTGTAGAAATGAAAGGCCTGATCGTCCTCTAGTTCACAGAGATGAACAAGTCATTCTGAAATCATGAACTGGCTGTACTTGGTGGTTTTTTGTCATTTTGTGGGTTTTTTAAGTCAGAGTACATACATGCAGTGGTTTTGAAATAGGATTTTAGGCAAGGTGGGAGAGTCATTCTGTCAGTAGTTGCTCAGAGGGCAGGGTACTTTTAACTTAGTTCTGTGTAAGACTCAATAGGACTGAAGTTATTTTAAGTGTATTTTGCCCAGTGAAAGACTTAACCGTGTTGGATGCAGTTTGAACAGACCACAAGGTAAATGTTACAGTGATAACAAAAAAAAAAAAAGAGAACTGAAGTTTAATATTTTCTTAATTCCATAGTAGCTGTTTCCCATGGAGCATATGGGGAATACAATGTAAAAATAACAACATATTAAATGAAAATGTTTAGGGAAGAAAAGAAAGGAGTTAACCAATAGTCAGTTCCTCTTCTTCTCACTCTTTATCAAAGGGTATTAAGTACTCAATACTCTTACCAGTAAGACTCAGATTCAAAGAAAAAGTGCTAAAATGTATGGTCCTCGTTTCTGCAAATATTTTCACTGAGACTAAGGGCCTGACCAGACCAAACCAGCACCAGCAAACGGAAGGTTTGTCTAATACAATGTGAAGAATTTGAGGCTATATCTACCCACATTAAAGATGAATGAAAATTTTCTTTTAATTCTTTCTCTATAGAACAACAGATGGTATTGTTTAATTTACAGATGAAGTTCTATGTGTATAAATTATGCCATCTTTAGTCTCATCCTTCATTCTGTTTTAGAGTTGATACAGTAGCGCCATATGTGGCCAAGGATATTTGTTTGATAAGCACTCCCTGTGCATATATATTATCTTCACAGGTTTTTCAAACTATTAATTTCAAAACTGACTTTAATCTTTTATCCTTACACACTTCTTGGTTATCACTAATAGCAATAACACTTATGGACATCCCTGTCGGTTATATAAATATTCCATCCAGGCATTTACAGTATATAGTTCGGAGAAAGCCTGCTGTACATCCTGAGGGCCTAACTTACATTCTTTTCTTATATTCTTAAATTTGATGTAGAAAGATGAGGTAATGAGATGCTTCAGCTATTTTGTTATTTCTTCCTTTGGTTAAGTGATTAATTTTTATTTTTCTAGGTTCATAGAGTGAAATATAAATCAGTATGCTTTACTACTTTACTTTTTTAAGCATCTAGTTCATTTCAAAGTGAAAACTGTCCTATATTAGTATGACCTTTTGGGAGATCTCATAGCAGTAGTATTGATCAGTGACACAAGTTTTAGAAATAATGCAGAGAAGCAGCCAGAATCTTAGCTGAAGTCTGTATAAATCTCATCTGTCTCTCTCAGTTGGAGTGATGCTGATGTTGCAATACTTATGCAAAATGGAGAAGAACTTGGCTGCTTCCACATCTCTGAATTTAGTATGTGGGTGGGCCAGGACAGTGAAGAGTTTATAACATCTCTGTGTAGCAAGTTAATAAATCCATTTTGTAAACCTCTGTAAACCTTCTGTCATTCATTAAAAATGTTGCTATGCTGTTGACAATAAGTGTCAATAGCAAGAAAGTCTGGAGGAAAACCTAGTACACTTATTTCCTGTAACATTAAAGCCACTGTATGGGTCATTTGCCTGGCTTCTTTGGTAATTAGGAGTTTTAATTGCCTGTAGTTCCAGGGAATTAGTTAATCTGTTCATTATGCATATTGCCTTCCATAATCATCAGCTCCTTTTGTACAGTAAGCTTAGTGACATCATGGAAGTCAATTAGGTCTTTCAAGGCAGAGCAGTGAAGTACATTTCTTTGTATGGGCTGGGTTAGAAAATGTTTCTGAAAGGCCTTGATAATGCTGTTTTATGCAACGTTTCAGCTTACTCTTCAAAAGGCAAAGGCTGTCAGGGTTTCCTTTCCCGTCCTCAGAGTGCATGGAGTCACAAACTAAGGTATTGTTAAGAACAGAACCTATAGGCAGAACTGTGCTTTCGTTCTAACAGTAATTTTTCCAAGCTTTGCAGAATCAGCTGGTTACATATTTGTAGTTCGTAATAGTGATAATGATCAACATTTGAAAGTAACTTTTGTGGTTTAATCCTAGCTGGCAACTAAGAACCACCCAACCGCTCTCCCATTCCTTCCTGGTAATGTGGGAGAGAGTCAGAAGAGTAAAAGTGAGAAAACTCATGGGATGAGATAAAGACAATTTAATATCTAAAGCAAAAGCTGCATGCAAAAGCAAAGCAAAACAAGGAATTCATTCACCACTTTTCATTAGCAGGCAGGTGTTCAGCCATCTCCTGGAAAGCTGGGCTCCATCACATGTAATGGTTATTTGGGAAGACAAACACCATCACTCTGAATGTCTTCCCCTTCCTTCTTCTTCCCCCAGCTTTATATGCTGAGCATGACATCATATGGTATGGAATATTCATTTGGTCACTTGGGGTCAGCTGTCCCAGCTGTGTCCTGTCCCAACTTTGGTGTACCCCCAGCCTACTCACTGGTGAGGTGGGGTGAGAAGTAGAAAAGGCCTTGACTTTGTGTAAGCACTGGTCAGCAATTAATTAGAACATTCCTGTGTTATTAACACAGTTTTCAGCACAAATCCAAAACATAGCCCCATACCAGCTACTACCAAAAAATTAACTCTATCCCAGCCAAAGCCAGCACAGTACCACATTGTCCAATTGCGGAATTCAGTGACTGTGTAAAGGACATGAACACAAAACAGATTGGTGTGATTCCATTGGCTCACTAAAAATCATTAATTAAGTTTCACTTTATGACATGAAAGGTAGAAGGCACCTCTTGCTTTCTATTGGCAGACACCAAGTGATTGCTGACATGTTGATGGGCAAGAATTAATATTTTAAAAATGAAAGAAAGGAGAAAGAAGGGGTTCATTCTCTCTTCCTCTTCCACGGTCTCTGATACAGATGGCTACATACAGTGCAGACATTTAATACGTGTTTCTTTGAACATAATATAGTTTTTCTAGGTTGCAACTTGGTTCTATTAGAACACAGCCAAATGCTGCACATCCCTAATGTTCCACGATGAAATAGTTGTGTGTTAAGAGAGACTAAAAGATACAGTATGCTGTTTTATGTTCTCCCAGTATGTCATATTTGGATTCAGTCAAAAGTTAAACTAAGGTTGGCAAAACATTACTTTTACCCATTCAATACTACTTGCCATGGTCTATTTTGTTGTGAAGAAAAAGGTAAGAAAATCCATCCTGGGTATGTATGAAGGGATTGAGTGGAGCAATAACGACTGTAGAGAAAGATTTAATGCATGAGAGAAATCTATGATAAGACAGAGTTGCACTGGCTGAAGGGTGTGGAGAAGATTGCACTAACCATTCCAATATCTGTGTTGAATTAACGAAATTCCTTGTGGCAGTAGTTTTTGTATTAGTAATGGTGGCAGTGCCAATAATATTGATAATAAATACAGAAGTGTTAGAATCCACTTGTCACTGTAGGTCATAATTTTTTGGATGGTTGGATGCCAGTGGTTTCTTTGGAATGTCCATAACTAAAAATACAAACTCAAGGCTGGATAATGTGAGGAACAGATGCTTCATTATGCATGTTCTTTAACAAACTCCAGAAGCATTATCTTTTATTATATAAAGGCTCAGACTAGATAATTAGTTATATATTTATATTATATATTTATTGTTCAATATTCTGTTGTTAAATTTTAAAAAATCACATAAATAATGTATTGATTATTTTTAACAACTTTGCTTCCAAACTGTAATCTTGAATGATTGTGACTATTGTAAGACGTGGAACTTTTACCTAACTAAACTGTGACTTCTAACCTTCCAATATAATTGCTGATTTTCTTTCTCACTGTTGCTTTGCAAGACTTAAGCAAATAGAGCGTGAATTCGTCAGCACTCTTCTGACAGCTGACTTCTGTTTTTCTCTCCACTCATCCAAAGACCTAGGCAGTGTAGGTTTCCCCCTCTTGTGTATGTGGGAAATGCCACACCTTGAAAGCCCTACTTCTGCCATTTTGCAGGTTGTAAAGTTAGTCCTGAAGAGTTAAATTGCCTGGTTGTGAAGGCATTTAAGCACTTGCTTAACTTTGCTTTGAGCTTGTGCTTAGACTCATCCCTATAAAACAAATCACTTAGGAACATCTGGATACCCACTTGCTGGGATTTAAGTAGTGTGTTGATTTTTTTTTAATTGAAATGAATTTAAGGTTATTTACTATGCAGATGTTCAAATTGAGAGCTTTGCCCTTGTTCTAATTAGGGGTGTCTAAACCTGGAGTTGAATTTACCTTTCCTACTAAGTTTTATTCAGGATCATTCTCTCCTTTTAAAGCAAAAGATTAAAAGTTCATAGTAACATTATTCTCCCATTTTTTCCCCCTCACCTCTTTTTTCATAGTGTCTTGTGTTTGAAGATGCACCACTTGGAGTTAAAGGAGCCCTGGCAGCAGGAATGCAAGTAGTTATGATTCCAGATGAAAATTTAAATCCAGATCTTAAAAAGGAGGCAACACTACTGCTGGACTCCATGGAGGATTTCAAACCAGAGCTGTTTGGTTTACCAGCATATGATTAATGCCTAATGTCTATGAACATGCACTTGACTGGAAATTGGGAAAGTGGAATGAAATTTTACTATGATTTTATGATTGTTTTACATCTTTTCCTCAAAACCAGAGCACAAAAGTCCTGTTAACACCAAGTCTTCCACACTGTGATCAGGTAACCTTTGAAAGTTGTCTGAAATGTTTATGATTTGTCCTCATGATAAATGCTAAATTAAAGCAGCATTTCATTTTGTGAAGTGAATCCAGCCTTGTTCTCTGCACATCGTAATGTTTTGTGGTGTGGTGGGTTGACCCTGACTGGATATGAGGTGCCCACCAAAGCCCCTCTGTCACTCCTCTCTCCATCGGGACAGGGGAGAGAAAATACAATGAAAGGCTTGTAGGTTGAGATAAGGACAGGAAGATCACTCACCAATTACTATCACAGACAAAACAGACTTGATTTGTGGAAATAGTTTAATTTATTACTAATCAAATTAGACTAGGATAATGAGAAATTAAACTAAATCTTAAAACACCTTTCCCCCAGCTCTCCCTTTACTCCCAATTTTCTCTGCCTTCTCCCTCTTAGCAGCACTGAGGGACAGGGAATGAGAATTGCAGGCAGTTAATCACATGTTGTCTCTGCCACTCCTTCCTCCTCATGGGGAGGACTCCTCACACTCTTCCCAGTCTCTAGCTTGGGATGAGACATGAGAACTTTCCACAGGAGGTCTTCACCATGGGCTGCAGGGGAATCTCTGCTCTGGTGCCTGGAGCACCTCCTCCCCCTCTAATTTCACTGACCTTGGTATCTGGAGAGTTGTTTCTCTCGCATATTCTCACTCATCTCTTTGCTCTTTGGCCACAATTGCTCTTGTGCAGTAATTTTCCCCCCTTCTTAAGTACATTATCACTGAAGTGCTACCAGTGTCATTGATGGGCTCAGCCTTGGCCACCAGTGAGTCCATCCCGGAGTTGGCTGGCACTGGCTCTATTGAACATTGGGGAAGTTTCTAGTAGCTTTTCACGGAAGCCACTCTTGTAGGACCTCCCTTTCCCAAAACCTTGCCACGCAAGCCCAATAGATCTGTGAATATTATAAAACTGTTTAGAAATTTTATTGTGACTGTATTAGAAATTTCATGTTCTGTTTCCACTTGAATGACTTACTGTTTAGATCTTAACTAGAAATCTGTTCTGGATTGGCTTTCGTCCCATTACATTGTTCTTGATGCAGTTACTGCTATCAACATATTTATCCATTTCCTCATCTTGTATTTACCTATCTTTTCTCCTTTGTATCATGTTGTCATTTTTTGGCTTTTTTTTTTTTTTTCAGTTACTTGCAGTATCTTTGTTTTACTTTCTGAGTTTTTTTATTTTACCTTGGGGCTTGAAGAGACAGCTTTCAGAGGTCCCTTACAACCTCCATTATTCTGTAATTCTGTCATTACCTTTTTTCATATGGTGATGACCTGTAGGATTTATGCAAGGTTATGTGATCCTACAGTTTAACCAAAATGCTTTGCTTCTTCCTTCTTTCATTTCCTTATATTCTTCCCATTTTCCGTGTTGCAATGTAGCCTTCAATTTCATTCTCGTGAAATTAATCCATCCTGTCTCCCTTCAGTTCTGATAAAGGGATGGCCTTAANCTTGATTTGTGGAAATAGTTTAATTTATTACTAATCAAATTAGACTAGGATAATGAGAAATTAAACTAAATCTTAAAACACCTTTCCCCCAGCTCTCCCTTTACTCCCAATTTTCTCTGCCTTCTCCCTCTTAGCAGCACTGAGGGACAGGGAATGAGAATTGCAGGCAGTTAATCACATGTTGTCTCTGCNTTGCAGTATCTTTGTTGTACTTTCTGAGTTTTCTTATTTTACCTTGGGGCTTGAAGAGACAGCTTTCAGAGGTCCCTTACAACCTCCATTATTCTGTAATTCTGTCATTACCTTTTTTCATATGGTGATGACCTGTAGGATTTATGCAAGGTTATGTGATCCTACAGTTTAACCAAAATGCTTTGCTTCTTCCTTCTTTCATTTCCTTATATTCTTCCCATTTTCCGTGTTGCAATGTAGCCTTCAATTTCATTCTCGTGAAATTAATCCATCCTGTCTCCCTTCAGTTCTGATAAAGGGATGGCCTTAACTCCTTCGTATCTGAATAGCTTTCTGTATGCCGTCTTTACTTTTCCATTCATACCTCTTTCTTGAGCCCTTTTTTTTGTCAAGTTCCCTACAGAGAGTTTTGTTATCTATTTTTGAAATATAGAAATTATAGTTTTGGTTTATTTAAATACTTAAAACTTATTTTTCTGGTTACTATAATTTCCACAAAACATTTATGTTGTCAACTGTCCCTCTTCTGACTGTTTCTGGCATCGCGTCCATGACAAGGATAAGGGTCTCTTTCAAAAATGCTAGACATGTAGGCAGGTTTTGGTGGAATCCACAAGTATATGTGTGACAGGGTGGTAGCAATGTCTTCTATTTTGTCTAAAGAAAGCTATATTATGACTGTTTTATGAAATGAATGATTGTATTCAGCATTGAAAAAAATAAAATTTCTAATTGAGTGTTCATAAGGTACTCCAAAATCATCGTAAAATATCAAGCTTCATAAAGATAAGGAGTGTTAAATATGTCAAATAAGAGAATTTCCATGTATTATGAGAAGCCTTTTCTGACCTCATTTTTTAAAAATATCATCTGTTTATCTATGATCTTCCTCACAAAAATCTTTTCTAGGTATTTCTGGTGTTTAACTGTTTTATGTTTAATTTTTTTCAATCAGGAACAAAAATAAATTAATCATAGACCCTTCAGCATTCAGAGTGAGTTTCTGTAGGTTTTTTCCTCCTGGATCTAAAAAAACCCGAATTTTTGCATCTTTTATGTAGACTGTTATTATTTTCTGTCACTGTAGTCTGTTCATGCCTAAAAATTTAAGGAAATTTTATTCCATATGGTAAGTCAAATATGGCCTAGATGGTACCAGAAGATTTTTAGTACATGTAGTAGAATGATTTGCAGTTAAAGGCTTTTCATCCAAGAATCTGGAAGCATTCTCTTGAAAAAAGGATAAATACTGTTTCAGTGTAGGTGTTCTGCATATTATGTTATTTCGTTAGGCCCATGGATATTGCAGTCATTAGTGTTTGTACTGTGACAACAACCTGTCCCATACAATATGAATTCCATTTCTGTTCTTTTCAGACAAGATAACAGAAATATCACTGTATAATTCCTCCTTTGACTTATGTTACGTAACATGAAGTGTTACCATAGAGCAGTAATTCTGAGCTTTCAGGTGTAAAACAGGTGCCTGTTGAGATCCCCTTTGTTCGTAATTGAGGAATTCCAACAGGGAAGTTACTATGTAGAACAAACTTTAATAAGCTGTAATTAGTAACTTTTTCAAAGTTTTGCATATATTTAATTTAACTGGGGAGTTTTACAAAGAAATAAAAATGCAGCACATCTCATTTACAGTTTTGTTTGAAGGAACTGTCATCAAAGTCTTTCATTTTCTTTTTAAAGATGTGGAGACATTAATGAATAGGTCACTGACAAAATCAGACCTACTTCATCTTGACCACCATGATGAGATCATCATATGCTGCAGTTCAATTTAATAGCCTGATCTTTTGCTGAGAATTGGCAGGAAACTATCACTTCTTAACTCAACAGTAAATCCTATCCAGTACCATTATTCTTCCATACGTTTACTATCCCACCTGACAGTTGTCAGTGAGATTATTGCCCCAAACTGAAATCTGTGAACCTGAGCCATAGTATAACCTTCCACTCCTTTTAGTAAAATTCCCTTTTGTGTTCTTTACTGCTTGCTCTTGTCAACTTCCTGGTCCTCTGCTGAACTGTTTGACTCTTATTAAACTAAGCATCAGTGTAGCAGTTAGTTTTTCTCTTAACTGAATGAGAAATCAAAAGAGTATAGAAAATTAAATTCTTCAGTTATAGTAATCTTAAAAATCCTGTCATCTCCATCATATGAGAGGTGAATATTCATGTCAGTGGTAGGTGACTGTAGCCTGCCTACTAGCTATACACTAAATATCAACATATGTTTGTATAGATTTCTTTACCCACTTTTTGGTTGGATTTGTGGCTCTGTAGCTCAATCATCTCAACAACATCTGTTCAGAAAAAAAAAAAAAAAGAAAAAAAAAAGGATTAAAAACTTGGATCCCTTCCCTTCCTTCCATCTGCTGGTTTCCAGATGAAGTCCTGTTCAGACTGAACTAAAAAAATCCATACCAGATCCTGGCTACAGATCATAAGAACATATGAGCAATCAGGACATTTAAATGCTCATCTCTGTTTGTATGAAGAGGACTGTTACAAACTAGTCCAAAATCTCTCTAACTCAACAAGCAGACTTCAATCCCAACAAATACTTAACCACATGCTTAATTTATTTTTATTAAGCATAGAAGGTAAGCATCAGCTTAATTTTAAGGATACATTTAATTTTATTTGGCTTAATATAGAACATGTGCTTCAGGCATATCCTGAGAAGAATTCCAGCCTCCATAACATAAAGGCAAAGCTTCATGATCAAGTATTTACCTTTGGAAAATAGGATAAGTGCAGCAAGATGGAGCTAAATTCAGCCATGAAAATGCATTTTTTTAAAAAGGCAAGTTAGTGATGTATGAAGAGCTGTACTGGAACTTAAACTCAATTCTGCCTCATAAGTGAATTAGATTTTACATTTTACTGGAACTCCAGTAGGATTAATCATGGTAGAATTTCCTGCTTGCAAAGATACACATAATCAGAAATTTCATCAGATATATTTAGGTGAAAATTCTTTGGGTAGGAACAGGATTAATTTCAAAATGCAGTCTGTCTGACTTCTGTGAAGCTTGGCATTTGCATTTTACAAATAAAGATCAGAAAAAGATGAGATGTTCATTCCTCATTTGGCTTAGATGTCTTTCTAAACATTGCTGTAGTTAAACCATAGAAACCTCTGCCCAGAATCAAGCTCATGTTGCATATATTCCAAAAAACATCTTCATCAGAAGCCAAACTAGATACATTAGAAAAAATTACAAAAAACTTCATAATAAGAAGAAATAAAATTTTCCACTACATTAAATGCAACCATATCTTTAACAGAGAATGAAGCTTGACATTTTCTACTGTATTAGAAGCTCTAGATATTGCGTTATTCATACTGAAATCCATCTTGTGGGGTTTTTTTATCTTGACAAATTTAGACACCAAAAATACTAGCTAGGCACTAAATTTCACAATTCCATAGGTCATATAAAAATATATTTGGTTTTCATATTTTAATGTTAGAATCATATTTAACAAAAAATAAAATGTAAACTTTTTTTCTAACTCAATTTTTTTCTCATTTACTACTTTGGAACTTCACTGACCTTCCTGTGTTTTGACACTGAGAGGGTAGAGCTGTTTTTTTGCCAAATTAGTGCCAATAAATGTAAAGATGGGAGTGGAGGAAAAAGAGTTTTCTCAGAACACTTCTCTGTTCAAAGAAAAACATGACAGCCATCAACACTTTATGTTAACCTTTCCTTTGGCTGACACTTGAAAAATTGGGGGTCTAATTGCCTTATTAAAGTGGAGAACAGAAGAAGGACAAGAACTCAAAGTAAAGCCTGTACCAAAATTTCCAAGAGCTGAAGAGCCTACCGCAACAGGGCTCCCTGAGTGTACCCGTGGCTACGTCTGCACTGGGTAGCTCAGTGCAACAAAAAAATAGATACTAGAGAGCAGGGGGTAGCATAAGACTGTTGGTCTCTTCTGTTCTCCAGCCCTTTGACCTATGGACTCTAAAACATCATATTCAAAATGTTGTCTTGTTCTTGTGATTATAACAAGCCTCAGTGGAGAGAAAGTATTTCAGCTCGCATCCTTCTCTTCACAGCTCTTTCCCCAGAATATCTGCAATATGAAACTGGAACATGAAGTGAAATATTAACAGAATCATTGTCAATATCCAATGTTCCTTTGATTAAAGAAATAGTAGAGGGGGCATTATTTAATAGAGAAAAACAAAATAGTAGAAGAAAGGAGCTGGAGACAAGGAAGCAACCTATGGTATAAACCATCTAGAACCAAACACTCCAATGAAATGGTCAATGGGGCAGAGTCCAGTTGGAGGCCTGTAACCAGTGGAGTGCCCCAAGGGTCAGTACTGGGGCCAGTATTATTCAATATATTCATCAATGACTTAGATGAGGGAGTTGAGTGTACTATCAGCAAATTTGCTGATGACACCAAGCTGGGAGGAGTGGCTGACACACCAGAGGGCTGTGCTGCCATCCAGCGAGACCTGGACAGGCTGGAGAGTTGGGCGGGGAAAAATTTAATGAAATACAATAAGGGGAAGTGCAGAGTCCTGCATCTGGGCAGGAACAACCCCAGGTTCCAGTATAAATTGGGGAATGACCTATTAGAGAGCAGTGTAGGGGAAAGGGACCTGGGGGTCCTGGTGGACAGCAGGATGACCATGAGCCAGCACTGTGCCCTTGTGGCCAAGAAGGCCAATGGCATCCTGGGGTGTATTAGAAGGGGGGTGGTTAGTAGGTCGAGAGAGGTTCTCCTGCCCCTCTACTCTGCCCTGGTGAGACCTCATCTGGAATATTGTGTCCAGTTCTGGGCCCCTCAGTTCAAGAAGGACAGGGAACTGCTGGAGAGAGTCCAGCGTAGGGCTACAAAGATGATTAAGGGAGTGGAGCATCTCCCTTATGAGGAAAGGCTGAGGGAGCTGGGTCTCTTTAGCTTGCAGAAGAGGAGACTAAGGGGAGACCTCATTAATGTTTATAAATATATAAAGGGGGAGTGTCACGAAGATGGAGCCAGGCTCTTCTCGGTGACAAACAATGATAAGACAAGGGGTAACGGGTACAAACTGGAACACAGGAGGTTCCACTTAAATATGAGAAGAAACTTCTTCTCAGTGAGGGTAACAGGACACTGGAATGGGCTGCCCAGGGAGGTTGTGGAGTCTCCTTCTCTGGAGACATTCAAAACCCGTCTGGACATGTTCCTGTGTAACCTCATCTAGGTGTTCCTGCTCCGGCAGGGGGATTGGACTAGATGATCTTTTGAGGTCCCTTCCAATCCCTGACATTCTGTGAAATGAAGGAAGAAGAAACAGAAGAATCAAGTCTTCCACTGGTCCTTAGCAAAAATGTAAAGGCAGTATTTATGGAGGGAAAATCTTTGCATTAACAGAAGCAAAATCCAGACCAAGAACATTTTCAAAGACAGGCAACCTCCTGAAGCACATTTTGTAAAACTAAGGTCCAAAGAAAATGAAGCAGTTGGAATCCAGAATCAAAGAATATGTGTAAATTACCTTTGACAAGCATCAGAACACAAGTAAATGTATAAAATATATCAGTAGATGCCTCAGTTCAGATGCTGGTAAAATTGTGAAATTGTTTCAGTTTTGACTTTAAAATTTTGGATTTGTTCAACAACTGCAAAATGGAAGGATATGCCATCAATTGAAGGAAACTGAAAAAACTACTACATATAATTTTTTCCATCATCTTTAGCTCAAACTGCATATTGATGGAGTGAATTCTTAATTTCTTTGAAGTCAACAACACCTCTATGGCAACTAGAACAATTTTCTCATGGAAGGGGATATTGGGAATGGACTTTTAACTGTCTTTCATCCATAATATCATGATTAGTTCAAAAAGTGTATTGTGAACAGAGATTTAATTAAGTTCCTTTAGATCTGACAAAGCAGTTTCCACTGTATCACTTTGCTAATAATTTAATTGATTACTGCTACCTACATACCTAGGGTGTAGGCAATGTGTCTAATGGTATCCACCAAATCACTGTATGACTGCAGGTAAAACTGACAACTTACACTCAAATATGATAAAATCAAGAGAATTAAGGACTTCAAACTAGAGATTCATTGTCCAGATCATCCTACTTTCTGTAAAAGGGAAGTGTTTAGTAAAGGATCACATAGATGTACAACTAATAGTCACTCGCCTCAGGCTTCTCATACAAAGATGCAGCTTATTTGGGGAAGAATATAAATATGATAGTTCCACAAAATAGTTCTATTCCGAATGACTTTTTCCAAGGGCAGGGTAGAAACGTGCAAGGTCAAGAGGAAGACACACAAAGATCAACCATTCTCAGTTGATGCCCCCAAGGAGGCATCCGAGACCAAGAAAAGCAAAGGAGTTCTAGCACTTAACCAAAGTATTACTTTGGCATGACATATTCAAATACACAAATTGTGTTTCTGTTCTCACAGTTTTCTCTGTTGCATCTGAACTTTAGAGGTAAACAAATACATGTGAAATGCAGTTAGGCTTCAGTTGCAGAAAATTCTCCTGTATACATTGCCAGAAATGCAAAAGAACCTCTGTGACATACCAGTGCAACCAATGTTCACAGTGGTTGCCCCAGCTGCAGCTTTTCCTGCTCTTTGGTTAGTCAGCTGAGACACTTAGCACCTCAAGCACTGAACCGTGGTAAGTAAGCTCAAGAAAGTGAAGGTAAGTTCTACACTGGGGGCAGGGGGGGGGAAGGAATATTCTCCCTTCTCAGAAAATGCTGAAAATCATCAAGTAGTGTTGTACCATGTGAAATGTCTTGTTCCTGTAGCAGAGTGTAATTTCAGCAAACAGTAGTTTTATTGCATGTGAATATTTCACACATTTAACCAAAAGCAGAATATCCACAGAGACATGGATGTCATAAGACAGTTTTAGTAGGGAGAGCGTACTTTTCATTTCAGTACCAAAAAAAGGAGAAATGAGGTACACAAGATGGAGGAAACCAAGTGTTAATCTTTGCTAAAATACTGTCTTGATTTAAAAATTGTGAAGACTGTACAAACTGTATCAAATCATTTTATTACTGTGTCTTTATTGCTTGGATATGATCCAGAAGTGCTATATTTTACCTGAAAAATTGGAAAGCTGATTAAGTCAAAATAGATTTTCTGGTGGCCTATGACTGCAGTCTTGTAAACTGATTGATTATGGTCCTCGATATTTTTCTCATTGATGTCTGCATCTGAAACGTAAAACTCCTGACGTCCACTTTCTTCAGATCAGACACAAGGAAAGTGACTTTCTGTTTTTCAGTGAAACATGAGGCAGGAAATCATGGTAATTTTTTTTACCCTTTTTAAAGCAAATCTTACTGTAAGGAAATTAATTAATCATATAATTTCATCCTGTCATATTTCCTTAGCCTATATTATGTAACTGGTTAGTAATGATATTATCAAAGTTACAGAGCATGTAACGTAGCTGAAATTTGTGGCTGGAAATGAATTTATATGTCTGGAGTGTACTAAATACATTCCATGGTTATCTTATCAAATTATTGTTAAATTTTTGTGGGTATGGTTGAAGGAAGGTGGTCTGTGAAATTGTATATGGGGCATAGGTCCTTTCAGCTCTGATTTTCTAGTAAAGACTCAACTGTATGAGGAACAGCTTGTAAACTTCTGATACGAAGGATTTTTTGATGTCTACGTGAAAGGAGCTGGTGCACAGCTGCCATCTGTGCACTTCTTAAAACCATTTCTGTGTCTGATATATGAAATTAATACTCTGTATATACTCAGAAGAGAGTGCTTTATCTTCAGTGAAACCTGTCTGAAATTTTGCTGAAGGGAAACGAACAGCCAAATTAGGAAGGAATGGAGGAAGGGAGAAAGGGAGGGAAGGAGGGAGGGAGGAAGGAAGAAAGGAAGGAAGGAAGGGGGAGGAGAAGGGGGGGAAGGGATGGGAAGGTGAGGGAGGGAGAAGCAGAATGCAACCCTGTTCACTGAGTTGACTCCAAGCCTTGTCAGTCAAATGAATCATCAATTTGGACATAGAAGACATTTACGATTATGAGATCTGTTTGGCTTTTCTCCTTCCAAACTGAAACTCCATGGGCTTTAAAAATATGGAATATTTCTCAATAATTTTGACTTTGATTATCGACCTTCCCCGGGAAATTGAAGTACACCTTTATCACCATGAATTCTGCTTTAAAGAGAAAGACTCCTTAAAGGATTGAACATATAGAATGAGCACCCCACGGGGAGGTTTGCATTCACTTTTCCAGTGATACTTAATCAAGTGTAGACTACCTAGTCTGATTTTTAGCAAATAATAGCACCTAACATGAAGCAGCCTTCTTTTCAGAGATAACTTCATTAATATTTACCTCACCTGTGGTCTGAGATTTACAGCTACTTCTGCCTCTATGCTTGTATTGTAGTATCAGTACTCAATCTAGTTATTCTGTAGATAATCTGTACATGGGTTTTATCAGTTTTTCATTACTATAATGACTGCACCAAAGATTGTGCATTTAGGAGAGTATATCTGTGAGTGATTACATACTGAGTATCTGAGATATCCTGTCACAAAGGTGACGGGGACCATTCATAGAATCATAGAATGGTTTAGGTTGGAAGGGACCTTTCAAGATCATCTAGTTCCAACCCCCCCACCACCACAGCAGGGACACCTTCCACTAGACCAGGCCACCCAGGACCTCATCCAACCTGCTTTGAACACCTCCAGGGATGGAGCGTCCACAACTTCCCTGGGCAGCCTGTTCCAGTGCCCCACCACTCTCTGAGTAGATAATTTCCTTCTAATTTCTAACCTGAATCTACCCTCTTCCAGTTTGAACCCATTATCCCTTATCCTATCACTGCAAAAACTCCCTCCCCAGCCTTCTTGTAGGCCCCCTTCAGATACTGGAAAACTGCAGTAAGGTTTCCCCTGAGCCTTCTCTTCTGCAGGCTGAACAAGCCCAATTCTCTCAGCCTGTCTGCTTAGGAGAGATGTTCCAGCATCTAATAATCTTTGTAGCCCTCCTCTGGAGTCTCTCTAACAGGTCCATGTCCCTCTTGTGCTGGGGGCTCCAAAGCTGGATGCAGTACTCCAGGTAGAGAGTCACAAGAGCAGAGTAGTGGGGCAGAATCAGGGGGGCAGCTCAGAATAGTGTTGGCTTTCTGGGCTGCACTTGCACATTGCTGGATCATTTTGAGCTTTTCGTCAACCAGCACCCCCATGTCTTTCTCTGCAGGACTCCTCCCAATCCACTTATTGCCTAGCCTGTATTTGTGCTTGGATTTGCCCTGACCCAGGTGCAGGACCTTGCACTTGGCCTTGTTGAACTTCATGAGGTTGGTATGGGCCTACCTCTCAAGCCTGTCAAGGTCCTTCTGGATGGCATCCCTTCCCTCCAGCATGTCGACTGCACCACACAGCTTGGTGTTGTCCACAAACTTGCTGAGGGAGCAATCACTGCCACTGTCCATGTCACCGACAAAGATGTGAAACAGGACTGGTCCCAGTACCGAGCCCCGAGGAACACCACTTGTTACTGGTCTCCACTTGAACATCAAGCTGTTGATTGCAACTCTTTGAGCGCAGCTATTCAGCCAATTCTTTATCCACCTAGTGGTCCATCCATCAATGATCATAGTTATTTGTTCTAGTCTGCCTATGATATTTATAATCCTCTCTACATTCTTAGTTGAATAATTTAGAAAGTTTTCTGCTTACATTCTTCCTTCCATTAAGCCGTCTGCAGTCACTACCATAGTATTGGCCTTGTTGGCTGTTATTAAGATGTCTTTTTCACAAGAGGATTCGTTTTTTTGGGTTGGGTTCAGTTTTGCCTTTTTTCTATTGGTTTTTGTTTTGGTATGGCTTTTTTTAATAAGAGCTAAATAACTGCAGAACAAAGTAGTCACTTCAGAGAAGTGCCAGTAAAATGTAGGTTCTCAGACACATTATTTCTAAGCCCCACTTAGGGGCAGGTGAACATCAGAGACTAGGCAAACCTCTGACTCCAGGAGGAGCAGGTTTTACTGAGGCTTCCAATACTGCTTTGCAATGAATTTGCTCTGTAGCTAAATGTCCAATCCGCTTTATGCCATGACATTAGGCAAACTTCATCAACACTTAATTGATGTAAATTAACAAGTACTGTAGAACTGTTTATACAATTCTATAGAAAATGTAAAAAGATAACGCAGGCTATGATGATTTATGACAAATCATGATACCATCTTTGTACCAGGTTCAGTGATAGTAATAAGACTAAAAGGGTGCAACACACATTTCTTGTTCGGCTATGATGGCTAGAATTAAAGAAAAAGATCTCTCATGAGAGGTACAGGTAATTTTAGCTGAAATGGGCTATATATCACAAAAGTATATGCAGGCAATTTCCTTTTAGCTCATCTCCCTCCCTCCCCACTTATCTTCATCTTCCTCTCCCTCTGCCATATAAAAACATTTGAGTTTAACATGTGCTAAAAGTTAAATGCAAGGATTAAAATATGTTTAAAATTCCTAACAGTAGATAAATACATTTGACATGATTAAACACCCTGGCATATATGAATTCATCTTTCAAGGTAAGAAGTTATCAACATATATTTGACTTTGATACTAGTGACTAAGTGCCATCTTCCCTTCTGTGTTCCACAGCTGAATTGTCATTCTTGGTACAGTATTTTTCAGTTCTGTTAGGTTTACATCAAAATTATTAAGATAAACACTGTCTTCTAATGTGTGGATATTCCATCTGGATAAGTAGCCTACCTGCCTTGATAATTAATAAAACCTTCAACTATCCTTGTCAAGTTATTATAATTTATTAATATTTGAGGTTTGTAACTGTATAAAAAGTAAAAATTTATTGTTCTTGTCTGTTTTATTCAGTTACTCACCTCTTTATAAGTATAATGTCCAAAGAAATGTTGGATAAAATTTTAGACAATCCATTCAAAACTAAATATTCCAAGAATTCCAGGTAACCACAGTTGTTTACACTTATGCATTAAACAGAGACATTGTCTTTGTCATCAGATTCCGACCTTAAAGCTACCCAGGGAAAACACAAGCTTTTTCTAATATGAAAAGGGAAAAAGTGCATTTTACTAACTAAATTAAAAACAACCTCAGATTTATTTGTCAAAAGGTAAAATTTGTAACCTCATCAAGGGGTCTTTTGGGGACACACCACCTAGGTCTTTGTTTTACAGTGAATCTCATACTCAGATTTCTCAGTTTACAGCCCAGCATGCTGGCACAGTTATTCCTAGTGTTCTGAACACAAATGACTTTTGATGATGAAGATTAAAACTAATACACTGGGACTCCTGGAAGTACAAAGCCAGCCCAACGAATGGGCCACACTTGTCTTGTGCAGTCAGCGTGAATAACTAGACTATCACATGCAAAAGCACTTCTACATGGTAAAATAGCTGCCATTAGTCATGTTACCCAATGGGCAAGACAGGAAAAGGTTACAAACAACTATCAGTAAAATATGCATACAATCAATGACCAAGTGATCACTGCAGAACAGCCAGATGTCAATGCAGACCTTGCTGAATCAGAGGTGGTCTTCAGCACACAGAGTTCCTTGCGGCAGAAAAACAGAACTGTCTGTGTATCCAAAATGCCTAAAGTAGGAATCGTCACCATTACAGAGTTACAGCCCTTTCTAAAGTCCAAATCACAGCCCTGAAGTCTTTTATTATAGTTCACTAATAACAGCACGATACTTTTCCCCTCTTGTACTTGCAGGCTTTTTTGGAAGTGTATGTAAACTGGTAGAGTTACTCAACTCCCTTAGTTGTCTGATTGCACAGCTGATTACAGATGTAAACAATCAGCAGACATGAGCTTTGCAGATGCAATTAATCACAAAACACGCACACAAAAATATAATTCTGCGTCATGAAAGTTAAAAACTTTTAAGTCAGAATGCAAACAGGGATTTAAAATATTCAGAAAATATTAGTGATGCATTTGGACTTTTTAACGGGATATTTGCTTTAATATTATTATATAATAATTTAAGGAAACAGTTCATAATTAGTTTTTTTAAAAGACCATTGCTGTCAGGAATATTGTAACTATAACTGCACAACTTAATGACCATTGAAAGGAAAAAAGTCAATTTTAATCAACTGCTATGTTTTACCAATATTCCAAATAATTTCTTTTTTTTATTATAGCTGTCAATTCTACGAAGACAAACTTCGGGTTAAGATTAAAATCCAATATAAAATAAAGTGAAACCTGTAATAGCAAACAAAATGGCCCCTAAATAGAGAATGCATGTAAATCCCTAGCTATCTATTCTCTTTACAAAGAGCAGAGACAGCTCTTTCATCCCTTTTTTCTTTATCCCACTTTCTCTTTTATCCCTTCAAATATGGAGCTTAATCACCCAGGATTACTATGTGTACTTCCCCTGATCAACACAATAAGAAGTTAGCATCTCAGAATAATAAAAATACTAAAGTCTGAGGAAATTTTGCCTATGTAAAGCTGGGTAACTGGAAGCAATGCAGCCGATCTCTCTTTCCTTGCTGTGGATAGGAGCAATGCATACTCCTGATCTAGAATGGATGGATAAGGGTTAAGATACCCATGGCGTGAATTTTGTTTAGATTGTTGATTCAGCTTCTTTTTCAGCTTTGTTCCAGTGCAAATGCGACCAACCACAATGTAAAAGTAACGAAATAGTGAAGTGAGCTGAACGTAATTGCAACCCTTCAGCTGCTTAGTGAAATGAACGTTTCTATGCCTTTCCCTGCTATGTGTTGGCTGTGGGCTAATGTGACTGTGGAGCTTCAGGAGGCCTCCTGGCAATGCTCCCATCCATGCCTTGGCAAAGATGTTTCAACATACTATCCTAAGTCGAGAACCCAAAGCTTCCAGGGTAGCAACTTGGCAAAGAAAATATATGGCTAATTTTCTGTCTGGGGCATGGTTTCTTTGTGTTTGAACATGGAATAAAATCAAATACAATGAATCCACAATTATTAAGTAAAAGTATTTCTGTTCTTTTTTTGGGAAACATCCAGAGAATATAGTCCCATCATAGTCAATGATAAAAAAATTTCCATTACAAAAGTTACTCTGAAGGATGTTAAACTCTTTCTCCCTCTCACTTGGATGTACCATCAGCATGTCTATGCAATTTGCATCAAAGAGTTATAGCAGAAGTGTCAGAGGAGTTCTCTGCACTGTCAAGGTTGATTTTCAGAAGTATTGAAACATGGAGGACATTCAGGAAACATCTGGAAGAAAAAATGAATGCTGTGCCAATATTTAAAAAAGAATAAATAGAATAACCTATTTAACTATAAGCTTGTCATCATAAAATCAGTCTAGGGAAAAAAATGAAACATCTAATATGGGACTCGGCTTATAAAGAATTAAAAGAGTGATTTAATTAATGCAAATCAACACAGGTTCCTGGAAAACAAATCTTGTCAAAATAACTTGAGGGGGTTTTTGACATATACAAATTTGACTTGTACTGTTGCTGTAATATTATTGAATTTCTATTCTGACCTGATATGGCACAATATCTTGATAAATTATGTGAAACAATAAAAAAATCTGCATGCCATACATAACATCTATTAAAATTTATCTAAAAATAAAGCACTGTAACAGGCTGCCCAGGCAAGTGGTTTAGTCACCCTCCCTGGAGGTATTTAAGAGTTGCAGATGTGATACTTAGTGACATGGTTTAGTGGTGGAGTTGGCAGAGTTAGGTTAACAGTCAGACTTGATGATCTTAATGGTCTTTTCCAATCTAAAAGGCTCTATGTTTCTATCATTCTATGCATATGTGTGTACATTATTATGTGTGTGTTCATAATATATCCATTTTTGCATACATTTTTTTTTTTTGTAAGCAGAAGAATAAGAAAACAATTATTTAACATTCCAGAGTAAACATTTCTGCCACCTGGTTTTGAGTGCTAAAGACATTGACTTGATAGAAAGGAAAAAACGTAAAGGGCAAAAGGGCAAAACAGATTGTCTAGCAGAATAGCTCAAGACTACTAGACAAAAATGACCTTTTGATAGAGAACACGCTTCCTTCCTCACCTCTCACAGATCTGAACAATTTTAAGAGAATCACCTCTACTAACTTCTTTGTGCTACAGTGACATTTCTCTTTTATAACATCATACATATATTATGCCCTTGAGTACATACCTGCCTCATGTATTTTAATCTGTGTGTTGTGCTGGTGTTGTACCAGAGATTTCCATAGAAAATGTCATATTCCTCCAAAGGGTGACAGGCTCCGAAATATTCTGCTGAGGGATTTTTCTCCCCATTTTGTTACAACAAAGTTTTGTTTCTGCCCTCACCAGTAGAAGCAGAAAATGTAAATTACTCTAATGAATCTTATAAGATCTACAGTTTTTCAGATGCTTGAATTTGCAGTTTGAGTTTTCATAGATCCAAAACAGTTCCAGGGTCTTCATTGTTGGCAGCTCCCTAAGGTGAGAGATCTGAGATCTGAAGCTGTGTGCTGGGAATCACATAAGTTGCTCTGCACAGGCATAAGGACTCAGGCTCTACCTCTGCTCAGAGTATGAGCTTTACCAAGGAGCTCAGAAGAGCCGAGGTATATTTCATTCCCTGTCCTATGCAAAAAATGGCTGCAGACTACTGTCAGATATATCTTTAGAGGCTTTTAATGCTCATAATTACAGTATTAATTTGGCAGCAGACATCCTTACTTTTGCCTCTAGTTTGTTATCACCTTTCCCTACAAACATTATTTTGCTTATGCTCTTAGAGCATTCCAGCAATACTGTCACTAAATTCACCCTTGCTGCTGAAGGGTATAGATCCTGGTACTTCCAATTTAACTGAACCTTCAGTTAAAACTACTTATTAGATGGTGAATAAAATAATTTTGTCAGATCCTCATGTCACATTTCCTAAGTAAAAACACATCCCTTTATTGGAATACTATTCATTTTTTTTTAAAGGTGAGAGAAGAGGAAAAATAAGATCAAAATAAGATAGAACAGCTGGTATAGCTGTCATAATTTAGTACACTTTAAATGATTCATGAAAGTTAGCATCTTAAATTTTTGTTGTTTTTTGTCTGGACAGTTATACAGGTACTTTATGAAAGAAACAATGCAGATCTGCAATCATATATAAGTTATTTTAATTGTATGAGCTTGAGTATCAGGCTTAGTATCCTGCCCATTAAGCATTTAATTCTTCAATGTTTTCTTAGAAAATAGACAAATTTGGTTGAAGACATAAACATTGCAAAAGGCGAAAAAAACATGCCGTAAAACATTTTTAATAATGTAAAAAAGATAAACCAGAATTTGTGGTTTTCATAGGATTAAAATTTCCTTTTTAGAATTTACAGAAAAAAACTTAACTAAGGCATGAAAACTTTCAAAAGTAATTGGACTGGAAAGCTAAATTAAATTAGTTTTTCAATATGGCCAAGCTTAGAGAAGTAAAACCAAAATATAAATCTAAAATATAGGACTATATTTTAGTTGGAAAATATCTGGAAAAATATATTATTCAATACATAAAAGGGATGACTTATGTTGGTAGTTCTCGCTGGCAGAATGTCTTGTTAGTGAGACAGATCAGGATACATGTTTTAGTATTCACACTACTTACCTTTAAAGATAGTCTTTTAGTTTTCATGATCCTTTGTCCCTTCACCATAGCTGGAGCTAGTCAAGCATTGGACAAATGTGCAGCTCCGTAAACTTGCCCGTAATATTTTGTATCCATAACTTCATACATTTTATGTGTCTGTGAAGACAGTAGTTACAACTCAGATAACCATTGCTTGAGCAGACAAGAATCCTTCTCTATTTCTTTTTGACCTAAAAATTAATGCAATTGATTCACTTAAGAACCTCATGCTTGCTAAAGGTATTGTACCCCTTAAGTTTCCAGGCACTACTTAGGTTTTCTTGTTGGGGTAACCTGTGGATGAGGATGTATGACTTCCCCTGAGCTTAGAACATTTCATTCCTAAGGGAGGTGTTTTAAGGTACACTTTTGGAAGTATCACTCTACCATAAAGATAGATGCTCTCCCTGTCACTTCTTAGAGAATGCAACTCATCTCTGTCTTTTTCTTCACTTTGTAGGAACCATGATTCAAGAAGGCAGTAGAAATGTAAATTATAATAGATATACTGATGTAGCCCCTGTAACTGAACTGCTCTGTCTTGGCCTACTTTAGCTATGTGTAAGATCTGCAACTTTTTCATCAAGTAATTAACAGTAATATTGTAACTAAATTGACAAAATCTCTCATATGCACTTGATTTTTAAGCAATGAGAAGAATTGAAGGAAATGAACTGACACACTTTGGAAGCTCACAGCAATATTCTCTTTGTGTATGTCAACATCGGGACTCATTTTACTCTGCAAAATGTACACAAGAAGCACATTCCATTGCAGGGAACAAGACAAAACACTCTGAAGTGTTGATACAATCTCAGTATGCCATACAGGATGTACAAACTTTGAATTTAAACAATGCACACTGAGGGGAGTCAGAGCACACTTATAAATTAGGCTTATAAAGTATTCATCAGATCACTTCTGTGCATTGAACTGATGCATATGCATTATACGTTTGCTTTCCCTTCTACACCCCTCTCTCTCAATCCTTCCATATGCAGCTCATGCAAACTTAGTCTCGCAAGTTCAGTTAGAATCAGTGGACAAATCTGAAGAAGAAAAGAAGACTGCAAGCTACATTTCCCTATATGCCTGTGGTTTCAGTATATGCCTGTGACTCTAAAGGTTCAAAAATATAATTGTTTGCAAACTTCATACATCCACTGTGGTGGTGGTGTGATTTACACTAACTGAGGGCAATGTCCTTGGGAGTCTACCTCACAAAGAGAAGTGCAGACAAACTTGAAAGACTGAAAGATTGCAAATTACACAAATTTAAAATAATTATAGCTTTAGTCTTATGACCATGAAGTTTAAAAAGTAGAACATAAACAGAAATACATGTATTTTTTTCTGATATGTTTTTTGTTTTCCTCCTCATCTCCTCCTCCTATTTTCACATCCTCTCTGGAAAACGATTGGCAGATTTCACAACAAAGGACAGATAAACCTGAAGATGCCTCCTTCCACTCTTTTTCAGAGACCTTTTTTCTTTGACAGAGAATTTAAGGAATCAAGGTAATTGCTTCCACTCAAGAGATTCTAATCCAATTTAAGAAGAAAAATTGAGTGAAGTATAGGAGTTGAAAGTGAAACAAAAACATTATCTTACATATTGTGACCAGAACTGAAATATAAAAAAATAGTAAGTTCTGCTTACCGTGGTTATGCTGACTTAGTTATCCAAAGAAACCTACTTTCTAATTTTAGGCAATAGCTACAAGTTTAATGTGAGGTTTTATCTATAAATATATCTCTAAAAAGAAAAGCAAAAATGCTGATTAAGATAGCTACCCATATTTATAAAACAGGATGTATTTCCAATATATTGTCTTTAGGAATTTATTTTCCTGTCCTTGACATGTATGCATCACCTGCATGGGCATGTGTCAAAGAAGCAAAAATACCATTGTCCTACGTGCAAGAGGTATGACAGTTACAATAGCAGTCATGTAGACATTTCAGTTCAAAGGAAATACAGAAAGATGCAATTGAATGAAATATTACTGGCACATGACACAGATGCACAATAGTACTAAAGACTTCAGTGTTATTACAAAAATCATGAAAGATAAAAATCCCAGTGGAGACATATAGCACAGTCTATAAAGCAGTGTATGGTTGTGCATTGAATATTAACATCCCAATCTAAGAAGCAGGGAAAAATTATGTAAGAATAAATATGTATATATTTTACTAAAGAGTAAGGAAACCACCAGCTTTTGCATCAGCCCACAAGTCATAAAAGAAGTGTGAATCTAGTAACGGTTACCTCCATTGGGATTGAAAAAAAAAGAAAACAAAACAAACCCCACCTGTAAAGAAGTCAGGAGTAGCTCTTGTTCACTGTACATGTGTGATAAGAGCTCTATTAGATGAAATAAATTACATGCTACAAGACAATGTCGTCCTTCTCTGAAGACATAAGGGACATTTCAGCTCTACTTGTGTGCTTGTATGGATGAGAGAAAGAGGGTGGGCATGACTCATCCTGACAAACAAAACCTATTCCCAGAATAAAAGTGCAGACCCTAAAAATACCAAGACAAACAAACAACACATGTAAGAGAGAAAAAGGAGAAAACATCTTACATAAAAAAAGGAGGTGAAAGAACAGATACTTTTCTGACATATCAGTTAAATATAAAATAATGCATTGGTATGCAAGCAGGGAAAAGCAATCATTCAGAGCTTAATGTCTTATGCCATTAATATCATGTATGCATAAGTTGTCTCTTGATATATTGTTTCTAAAAACATCACATTTTCATCTTCCACAATTTACAAAAAGAAGTGCACTTCACAACCATTAGCCACATCTCATTTTTGTGATAGATTCTCAGTTGATATAAACCAGTGTGACTTCATCTGTGCTTTTTTATATTAAATTTTTCATCTTTTCCTCAGACATTCTGCACAATGTGGAATTTTGTGCAATTAACAAAGTTATTGAACATTAAATATTTTTAGTATCCATTAAAATCCAAATAATATTCAAAACAATTAAACTTCACAATATCTAAACACGTGTCTATTTTAGTTATATGACAACCCATGGAAAAGGTCCTCCCTTATTTCTCTCTCTGGTACCACTCCCTTTGGGCAATGTATTACAATTTCTACTTTTCATCCAATAACATTCCTCAGTTCTTAGACTGGCCAGAGGATCATTAGTGGGGAGAAAAATTTGTCTGTCACAGACATAATGTAGTATTTATGTCTTATAAATCCTTGATTAGTTTTTAAGACCCAAAATTCTTTAGGGTAGCAAATTCAAAAGCTGTTCCTAAATGATAGAATAGATGCTTGAGTTTCTGACCTGCTTAGCTACTAAGTAATAAAAAAAGATACAGACAACTGTTGTATGGAAAACTTATTTGCCTACTGAACATCAGGACTCACACACACACAAACTTTGCACCTACAGTTAGCAAAATGTAATGCATTAGATGTCAAGTTGGTGCAAATTGACGTAATTGTGCCAAAGCAGCATCTAGAGAATCTAGTTGATTGCTCTTATAGGATTCACTGAAAAATAGTGACTTTTTTTTTCAAGATTAAGATAATAATGGATCTTCAACTGTCTCTTGTTCTCCAGCAGTGCTTCATATTTCATATTTCATATTTTCATATTTCAAAATGTCTCTGATAGTAAGAGAGGATGGATAACGTAGATAGGTAGAGACAATATACTCTCAGATCACAGTTTATGGCTTCTTTGGTTTTATTCTTCTGCATTGATAGTGATGCTGATTTCTACTGTTTGGAGGCAACTAGCATTTACCAGCTCATTGGAAGATGGTCAAGGAATATTTCATTTTGATTTATTGTTTTAGAAGCAATGCCTTGGAATACAAATCTTATTTGGCTCTCAGATTGGGAGAGTAGTACTAAATGAAAATGTTAATTAAGCTCCTAGTGGACACTTAACATAGCAGTTCTCAGCTTCAAAGAGCAGTTCTTGATGTGCTACAAGGAGCTGCACCATCTTACAGTGCTACCATTCCTCTGAGATTTCCAGCAGCAAAATTGTATTAGAAGATCTCTAAAAATATGTTACTTTTTTAATCTTAATTTTACATGTAAGCATTTGCTGTAGTTGTCATAGGAATCTTATATAATTGCATATTGATGGTGGGGTGGCTTATGTGATTATTGAGTAGAAAGAAGTCAACGTTATGAAGTATTTAGAGGGCCTTTGGCAGACTTAAAGGAATTTTTCAAGCATGATATAGAACTGCTTGGAGCAGAATAGAAATGGTTAGTAATGGTTTAAGAATCTATTTACTGCACAGGTATATATAATGCACAATCTTCTTTTTGTAATGCATAATCTTTTCTCCTGAAAAAAAATGAAACACCTCCCTATACTTGCATCTAATCATCACAGGCAATCTTGGAAATCATGTTATGTTCATATTATGGGGACTATACTGTGTCTTTTTGACATGTAATTCATGCAGTCAAGCTGTCCTGGGTTGCTTGTGAAATGCTGTGAATGTGAAAACATGACGGATTGACAGTCTTCAGAAAGCACTAAAGGATTTGGGGTATGAAAGCAGCATCACCTTTTTCACAAAATGCTATAAAGACAGGGTCAAGCAGTAAATGCTCTATACTGGGTAGCATAGAGGAGAGTGTTGAGATTCAGTTATTGGGATAGAATTCAAAAAACACAGACCCAGCTTCATGTCCTGCTGTGAAACTCCTTTTTATCTGATCTGAGTACTGAAAATCCCTGACTGCTGAATTCTGTGATGCTGAAAAAACGTGTTTGCAGATGGACAAGGATGTACCCCTGCTTCTGCAAGACAAAAGAAAGAAGTGATCAATCCCAGACCACCAAAGATGAGAAAAGTTGAAGGAAAATTATATTTGAAGCTCATTTTGCTAGTGACTATAACTGTTCTAATTTAAAAAAAAACAACAAAGCCCTGGCCACTTTCAGTTCTCTGTCCCTGACACAGCACAGTTTATGTCTGTGTGACTAAACTCTCATCTTTCCACAGGGTCTGCTGTTTGCACACTGGGAAGCGTCTCTGGTTTGTACTGTCTCTTGAACAGGGTTCAGGCAGGGGTTATTTGGTACAAGCCACAGCCATGCCCAAAAGCTCGTTAACCTCTGGATAGGAGAGATGCTTTCATGTCTGTACTTCAGACCATGCCTTAGACAGATCTAATTTACTAGTATAGCTGTAGCTAACAATGAACTGTGGTGACAGCGAGTTTCACCAATATGCTGAGGGGCTGGACTTCTCAAGAAAGAACAAAACATAGGAGCAGCAGGATTTTTTTGTTGTTGTTTGGTTGTTTTTTTCTTGTGATTAGACCTTTATGTCTCAGCTCTTCATGTAAGAGCAGATGCTGACATGCTGGGCTGACTGCAGCTCAGTATTGCCAGCATCAGCTCCACCTGTTCAGTCCTGTCAGTGGACCATTCCTTTGTGCCTTTGAGCCAGGAAACAGTCTAGATGACACCCAAATAACTTTATTTACGTGTTTCCTACAAATCTAAAAAAACTACTGCTCAACTTGAGTGAGTCCTGAGCAATGCCTTAATTCTCTATGTAGTTGCATATGATGTAACAAACCATAGGTGAGGGAAGGTCTATTCAAAAGGGTTTGTAACAATAGGACAAGAAGTAATCGTTTTAAGCTAGAAAAGGATAGATTTAGCTTGATATAAGAAAAAAGTTCTTTAATATGACCTCTAGAGGTCCCTTCCAGCCTAAAACATTCTACGATCCTATGATTCTATAGAAACATAATAGCAACATGGGAAGTTTTGGTGCCAGGATCCTGGCCTCCTTGTTCTTTTGAACACCTCTCCTCCCCACCACAGGCAGTTTTCCATCACCACTGCTTCTTAGTTGCCTCGGCATACCGGGCCCACCAGAGCCCCAGGTTAAAAGATGACAAGACTTAGATGAATGAAATATTTGGTTTCAGGTTTGACAGTTGTAGTGGGTCTGTCTGAGCTGATTTTCCCCATACAGCCCTCATGCTGCAGTACTGGGAGCCAGACGGTGTCAATAACACACCCGTGTTATGACTAGCAGGGCTCACACAGCACCAAAGGTATGGGGGGGCAAGATCTGGGAGGGGATACAGCCCGGACAGCCGACCTGAGCTGACCAATAGGATATTCCATACCATATGATGTCAGCTTAACTATAAAGGAAGGAGGATGGGGGGATTCGGGGGAAGATGTTTGTCTGGAGCCCTGCTTCCCGGGACAGGCCCGACACTGCCTGAGGATGGGAAGTAGAGAGTAACAGCTTTGCTTGCTTTTGCTTTGTGCACGCGCAGCCTTGCTTTCTCTGCTGTTTATTAAAACTGTTTTTTATCATAACCCACGAGTTTTTTCTTTTCCATCTTATTCTCTCCCCGCTTGCCTTGCTGACAGAGGTTTGGAGGAGGGGGGAGTGATAGAGGGACTAGGGGTGGGCACCTGGCACCCAGCCAAGCTAAACCCACCACAACAGTTCATTGACTGGCTACACGCTGAAAAGTCCCCTTCCTCCCTCACATTCTCCGAGGAAGTTTGGATGGAAAGTTATTGAGAGATGATCAGTATGCTGCCGCGTTCTCAGCTTGGCTTTTCTGACTGGAACAACCAATTCTGACTGCAAACAGAATTGCAATGCCAGAGTTAACATTGCCTGTGTCACTAGCTTAATAAATGGAGCAAAGAAACCCTGGCACAATGCACAGCACAGAACTAGAGCAAAGTCACTGCTAGCTAATGTTTCCAGTAATGGAAAATACACTAATGATTTCTGGGTCTGTGGGATTTTCTTCTGGCTTTGTTCCAGATGCTGGAATCCCAAGGATGATGCATGCAAGTTCTCAATAGCTTTGTGATAAAAATTGTGTGGATTTTTATATTAGTTTCAAATAGATATCCTATCTGACAATTTCTGATGGATTATGCTTGTTTTGGATGGCATCTTTTATATCTGTTTATACATGCCTTGCATGTATTTTAAATTATAATATTTTGCAGAATCACCCATATAGAATAAGTACTGTAGTCCAAGAAAGAAAATGTGGAAGCAATGAAAGAAAAATCACCTTCAAAAGATAAAAATGTCCAGTTTTTAATACTTTGGGCAATAAGACTGATGGTCTAAATTTGTCTCTTGAGTCTTCTTAAAACAGTATCCATATTCTTATAGTGTATATATAAACAAACCTCTCTGAAGATGCCAGAGAATAAAATATATCTATTTTATTAGTTCATCACTTTGAAATAATGTTCTTAAAATACCAAAAGAGGAAGAAAAACCTCCAAATCAACAACCTTCCTGAAGCAGAATTACATTCTGCAATTTTCTTATTTGAACATATGAGCAATGAAGTAATCTTCAGTGTTTAACCTGATTTATGGCTGACACATAATGTCTGCTTTCAAGTAAGCAAATTATTTGAAGCTTTGTCATACTAGCAGCATCAATAAGATACAACAAAGTGTGAGATATGTGATGCAAGCAAACATTATGTACTCTAAATATTTCCATTTATTTGTTTCTCTTGCTGTCTTCCAAGCTCCAAAGTTCACTGTTGACAAAGAGACTGAAGTGTTGTAAAGAAATCATTTCACTTGCTAACTAGTCACTCTGCTACATTAGCAGGAAAGCTCAGTGCAGTATACCAGTGCATTTTACAGGCAGAAAACTGAGAATTACAAACTTGAGATTTTAAAAGGTTATAATAAATTTTTTATCTATCAGAATAAAATATATTCACAAATTATTTATAATTGTAACTACCTATATATAAAAAAATTACTTGCATAGTTGCATGTGTTTGGTTTTTTGTTTTGTTATTGAGGTTTTTCTTCTACATTCAAATATAATTCAATATTTGGTACCTGAATGTCTAAAATTATCCCTATTTGGATTTAATATTTCTTTACTTGTTTGTTTAGCAAAGGCAAAATGTGCAAGGTTTCTTAAAAGATGAATATTAAATTCTAAATTAATCATATTGTTCTGCTATGCATTCTGATATTTTTCTACAATGGAGATAAATTTTTGATTCCCTTGGTAAAAGCAGATAATTAATAAGGAAAAAAAAAACGTGGAAAATGGCCATATCTATCTCTGTACCCTGTGGACTCATTGCAGAACACAGAGACCTTCATCCTAAATTCAATTATTTGAAATGCATACAGATACTGATCAACACTATTTCTTAGTGATATTTGCTTTTTATCAATTTTCTGTGTAATATCATAGATATGTACTGGGGTTTTCTAGAGAACTAATTATGCTTTTAACCTCTTTGGTTGTTCAAATTATACCATGTGTTTGTGATGTTAGGACAGCCCACAAAAGATAGATTATGAAATACTTACGGAAAAAACATATCATAGGCATCGATAGCAATTAACCCTTTTGCTAACAAACACATGAAGGAGGCTGAAATGGATTTAAAAAAAAAAAAAAAGGAAGAAAGAATTTCTTTGTGAGGGAAAAACCCTTCTGACAAATCAGTGAGAAGGAATATGCATAACTAATACTTACAGTATATTAGCCCATTGAATCAGTTTGCAATGTTAAGGCATACCCTTGCATCTATGGGTGAATAAACATCAAATTATTACTCCATTTTGTTAAGTCCTCATCTATGTTTTTAAATCGCATGTGGTAATAACATTTTCCACATGGCTGCATTCTTCTCTTGATCTGTTCTGACTTTTGTTAGGATATTCTGCCTTCCCTGATTTGCCTAAAAACTTCAGAAGCCAGATGTGAATTACATTTTTAAGTAGCATCCCATACCATAAAGATTTCAAACCTCAAAGAAGTTGGTGGGAGAAAAGCCACTTCCTACTGAACTAAGCATTCATGTTATTTACTGCATCTTCCATGTATGGCTTTGAAGAAACAAAAGAATGATGCATAGGAAGCGATATTTTTATTTAAAAAAATTTAAAAATGCTTGTTTTGAAGCAAAATATTTGGTAGTATTCAGACTATTATCTTTACACTGTCATAATTTCTTCAGTTTATTTGTTTATTTCAAAGTGTATATATATATATATACACAACTCTAACAGAATTTTAAACAACTATATAACTTTAGCTTTATATGCATACAGGCAAAAAATAATTCTTATTTCCCTCCCTTCTGCCAGAAGATAGTTCAATTTTCCTCACTTTTTAGTTGCTAGTGGAATGAGAAAATAACAGATAAATAGGGTTTTCTGCACGGAAATGGACAGCTATTATTCTTAGAAATATTATGAAGTTTTTCATTTCTCATTGAAAAAGAAAATTATTCGGAAAATTGATTAAAATAAAAATGAAATGTTGCCACAGACTTCTAAAATAAAACAAACCAGTGGAAAAGTCACATTAAAATTCCAATTCGAGACTGCCTAGGAAGAGAGAAATTCCAAGCAATGTTTGAGAGATCAGAGTCTTCATTCACCCTGCACAGCATCTTAGAAGGGCACAGTGCTCAACTTGTGTGATGCATAAATTCACTATGGGGAACAATCAGGGTTATAATGAAAGATGACTTACTAGTAATATTTAAATGAGGTTCAGTCAACAGTTACTCTTTTCTGTGAATACAGGCAACAAGTTGAATGAGAATGAATGAAGATCCATCACTAAAAAAATACTTCTCCTTTCACTATGACAATTTTTAAAAACCAACAAACCCCAAACATTGCAGTCAGCTATTTTCTTCAGATTTTCTTAATTTATTTGGCTTTTAAATCTTGTTATCTTTGACTACTTTGTAACATTATTTTCCCTTTCTGCTGCTTTTGATTTCCTGGAATATTTCCAATAAAAGTTTTCTCTCCTACTCTTGTGCTAATTAATACATGGTAGAGCACTACATTGTGCAGTGTAAATGCACATTACCACTACTAATATACTGTTGCTTCTTTCATTAATTAACATGAGAGAATGAAAGGAGACATTTTTCTCTAATGAATGCTCATACAGCACTTTGAACATGTAAGGCCCTATAGAAAGATGAAGAGCAATGCTTCCAGTTCTTTCCCTCAAGCTTTAAGTCCATGTTTGGCAGGTTTAATCTTTTCTCCTGTGGCTAAAACCTGTCATGTACATATTGAATTTCAGTGATGTTAACTGATAAAATTAAAAGATTGAAAATATGGAAAGATTACAATTAGTATCACAGGCTAAGCTTATATGAAAAAGAAGCAATAGGAGTGATTTGCTACTGTGCTCTTCCAGTTTATACCAAAAGAGCTTGTGAGTGGAGCAACAATGGTGATTTTTATCCTAGTACTAGATAGAATAAATTAAACCCACAAATCTTTCAAATATAATAAATAAAATCACAAGTATTTTAAGTAGGAAAAAAATATAAGGTTTTTGTATTTAAATAGGTTTAAATTATTTCATAGACCAGACAGAGCTGATGTAATCATGTAATCACGGAATGTTAGANATTTTATGATACCCTTCTGATATCAAGCTAAGTTGATGAACTCAGCTTGTACAGATGAAAGGTATGCTTCTATAGACTTGTTTAAATATGATGGGGAAGAGTGCAAGTTTTTCAAGAATTTTTTTTTTTCAAAATTCAAAAGCAATTAGGATTTTATGCTGCTCAGCTGAAGACATTTAATGTTCCGGAGAGTGCTGAGTACTTTTCTCATGCAAAAATACACTCAATTTTTTTCTCTATTTGGACACTCAAAAGTAGCTGTACAATTTTTTTCCTTAGTTTCCTTCTCCTGCATTTTACAGGAGTTGTCTCAGAGGATCTTGTTTCTTTATTAAGTTTGTCATAACTGTTTTTTCTGCAGAACTGAAAATGTAAGCTCTGTATATAATTTCTTTTCCAGAACAATAAAAGAATGATGGATGTTAAAACATAGGCACAGTTCCTTAAAATGTAATAGTTGCGGCACAATAAAAGGAAAATTGGATCTGTGATAGGACAGAAACTTAAACACACTGTTTTCTGTCTGAGAAGAAAATGTCAGAGACTGTTTTTCAAGAAAATATAGTTAAGTAAATCAGTTTAGTTTCTTTTGTTTTCATGCATTTTTATTGCAAAATATGAAATTTGAGCATTTCAGCAGTATGCTGAAAAAAAATCAAAACATGAAAAAATATCTTATTCTGTGTTTCAATACTGTTATTTAAAAGAAATTATTTATTCAGATGTGGGTTTTGGTACAGGACTATCTACTTCCTTATAGTTAACCTTTTCCAGTGTAATAGGGTAAAACATTTAAAGTGCTTATAAATTACCATAGCAATAACAATACCTATCAACATATATTCTCTAGGTTGATAGGTTTCTTGAACTCAAAATACTTGCATGTGTCCATTTTCAGTATTGTTTCACTAAGTTCTCTGAATGCTGGTGTTCTCAGCAGTGTTCCACGTAACGTAAGCATTCTGCCAAATTTATGGACATCCTGACTTTCCAAACATTATTTTTTACCCTATAGCACCTTTAAGGTAATTTGTCAGTCTCACAGAATTCCACTCTACAGCTCCTCTGAACACTCATTTCTTACAATATCCAGATCAATCAGGGTGCTTTAACCGCAGAATATCTCTGTCTCATTGGAAATTGAATACAGTATTTCACATGAGGCTTTAGTAGTCTTTTGTAAGAGGAGAAATGAGAATTGACTCTGACTTCAGTTTATGCAATGTATAGCTGAATAGTTTCAGTAATTGTTCTCTGACTTGGACAGTTTGGCAAAAATGTCATGGTTCATATATTCACAGAAGACACTAACATTTTTCCCTAAATTTGTGGTATTCTACTGATCTGCTCACATTTGAGATCATATGTATTTTCTTTTCATTTTTTTACCTTGCAGTTATTGTCATACAGACTTCTACCAGCCTCATGCTTAGCAATATCACCTGAATATTCTTTCTTTCATCTTGTACCTTGTGACAGTCATTCCACCTATCTTCTCATTCAACAACCTATTTTTATGCACTTAATACAACTAACATGAGTTGTAGTATAGTTCTTCTGGAAGAAGTCAGCCTTATATATATCAGAAGAGTAGACTGCAAACTTTTTCATTGCACTTGTATTACAAATACACTGGAATCTGGCTAAAGCAACATTGTGATCTCAATAGGAAATATTTTATAATTATTAGTAAAATAGCTAATAATTTTTTTTTCTTTGGTTCATAGAAACTTAAAAAGAGGCAGCACCAACATTTTCTTCTACAAAATGGTAATAACTCTTCTGAGCTAGCTAGATCAGCTGTGTTCTCTTGTTATATGACTAAGCTGATATAGGGAAGATTTATTGCTCAATTCCTATTCAATTCAGTCTAAGCAATGCATTAATAAACTATTTCCAAGATTTACAGGAGGATACGACAAGCTCTTTTTCTATGACCATGAAGCTGGGCTCTGCTGCTTTATCTTGGGGGGATCTTTCTATCTTTCTAAATCATCATCTTCTGCTGGACCCTTGTATTTGTAAGAACCTCTTTTTTTTTTTTTT
>VYZX01019199.1:2672-19028 GCA_013401335.1 Brachypteracias leptosomus
ACAGCCCAGAACCAATGCAAATAAAATCCCTGAGGAAGACTATCTGAAGAAACATACCATACTTCTGGCATAGTGTACTTTTCTGCATGTCCAACACATTTTTAACAAAGCTTTTGTATATTTTCTGTATGAAAATCTAAAGCATAAAGTCTTACATTTAGCACTTGGAAAAATACTGGAGATTTAAAACAGCAATAGTTCTGCTGTATCCCTACAGGGGTTTTTTTTGGCAATTGGATCTGAAGGAAATGATCTATCTCAAAAAAAGAGGAGAAAAAAAAGACTGATGAATATGGTACTATAATATGATTGAGGTTTTTCTTTAAGAAGTAGACGGTTTGTGTGGACTAGAGAAATGCACATAAATAACTATCATTGTTATGATTACTAAACATACTTTCAATATGATCAGCTTCAGGCTTGAGACTGATTGAATTAAGGAAGCACAGGGCTCTGTGACCAAGCCTGCTTGCTCATACAATGTTCTCTTTACGTAAAGGACACTGAGATTTTGAAAGGGTTTCCAAGATCATCCATTCATAGGTGACTATGAAGAAAAAAGGGTCAAAGACCTCCTGCTAACAAATGCTGACAATTGAGAATAGTGAGTAATTCACTACAAGTAGATTTCCCGAGGTTTCAAAGATGTTTGTTACCAATAATTAACTACAACTTGCAAGGAGAGAAAAGTCTTGACCATAGGTTAACCTCTATATCTCTGTGTGTGTGTGTGATTTAGGAAGTTTTGTTTTATGTCCTGGGTGAACTTTGCTGTTTTCAAACCTTTAACTAAGTTGCTATGATAATTATAGTAAATAATTGATAATTGGCTGATGATTAAGTATTGTTAAAAATCATTCAACCTAATCTTGTGATTTACTGTAGCAGTGCTAATAAATCTTAAATTGCTGATATCTCAAGGGTGTATAGGATCCATAATCATTCATTACCTGACAAATTGGCATAGCAACTCAATGAGAGGGTCTCCCTTACCCTTTGTATCTCTTCCATTAGATATAAACTCTTGACCAAGTCTGGGACTAGGATTGGATCTAGTTACACCTAAGCTCAATCAGGAGTTTAGAAAGCAAGGGATCTATTCTGAACCTTGTGACTCAATGGGACAATCTCCCTCAACTTTTTGCATCTCCAGTCTCTGTGTAAACCATTCTAAATCAATTCTAGCTCGATTTTCCTTTGTATATTTCTTCCATTTAGTTATTTATAGAGTGAACCTTGCCATTGACCTTTGTTAAGTTGCACTTTTACAAATTAATATTAAAATATATTTTGTCAATACATTTAACAGTGACTCTTTAAGTCATCTAAATCATGCTTACCCACAACATCTTGGCAGCATAGATATGTTAAAGTGATAAATGCACTATCCAGTTACCTCACACAAAAAGTATTGCTTTTCTCTGTGGTAACAGACATTTTACCACCATATTTATCCACCTCAACTTTATTTTACCCTGCTTTGCTTTACTTTGTGAAGTGCCATAGTGAGTTTACACAGACATTGTTAACTACTTTTAAATCTTTGACAATGCAGCCAACATAACTTTGCAGGAATTTAAAGGCAGGCACGTGTCACCCACATTTACAAGCCTGTTGTGCTGCAAGCAGATGCATCCACAAGAACATAAAGTCCATTCCACTAAATGGGAATTTCCTGCTTATTGTTTCTTTCCTCCAGATAAACAGAGATGAAGAATCACAAATGTACCAGCTTCAAACAGTTTAAGAGGTGTTTCTACAGCCTACAGATGGTTCGTTAATACACTTGGCACATTTTGAAACTGTAAGTATGGAAGACTTCCATAAAATCTCAACATGACTGAAAGAATCAGAGGTAAAATGTGCATGGCAAAGCAGAAATCACTTTGCTTGGTTTAAGCTTCAGGCAGAATAGTGCAATGGCAGAACAAATGAAGCTTCATTCAGAAATGTAATTTGTTTAAAAGTAATCAAACAGAGATGGCCACAAGCTGGAAGAATGAAAGAGCTCAATATTTCAAGCAGGAAAACACTTTATAAAATGCTGTAAAATCTAAACAAGTGAAGTGTTTGTGTAACCAAAATCAAACTGTTTGTCTTAAAACATTTATCAGCACCAAGTTGAAGCATGGAGGGTAGATTGGAAGCATGTCTAATTTAAAAACACACATTATATTGGTATTTATTTTTTTTTAATAAATATGAATGACTTTGAATTTAGTGTAATAGGAATAAAAGTTTGATAAAAGCACATATATATGTTCACTCTATGCAATCGAAGTTCCAGTGGTGGAAAGCAGAAATACACTGAGTCAAGGTGGATTAAAGTTTAAATGATATTTTCATAACACTTTAATATGTTCTGATCTTGTAGGACTACATTAATTGGTTTCCAGAACTTCCAAGACTCCTTATTGCAGAGGATAAACTGTACTTTTTCTTGTTTTAGTGTCAGTAAAATACTACAAACCATCTCTTCATTGTAGTTTAGGATGTGCAAACTTGATTATTAAAATGACCCGTAAATCCCTAACTCCATTCATCTTAGTTAACTATCTGAATTAAACTAAGATTCAGAGAGAGTCAGGGTGAAAGCTGACATCACAGTGTTCTTATTTCTTGAAATAAATAATATGAGCTATGCGCATTCCTTTCAATATCTTGGTTGTCTAACACCAGTGTGAGAGAGATTTGGTTTTCCTAGGTGACAACGTCACTAAACAATTCTAAATTGTAATTATCTTGCAAAGATGAATCCACCCCACTTTGTTACAGACCTCTCAGATGATGGATAGAATACATCAGCCAAGAAGTTGAGCTTCTTGCCTTCTCTTCAGCTCATTTGAACCTATTAAAATAAAGCCTGTTTTAGATTGATCCGCACTCCCACCACCACAGGAAATAAGAGAGGAGGATATTTTTCAAGGAGCTCTCCCATAAACTTTTGTGGAAGTTGTATGATCTTGCCACACAAAGCATCACAGTGGCTTAGAAATGTTACGATAATGGAGATAAGCTGGTCGGTCAAGGTTAGGTTGGAGTCTTCAGCATTGTAAGTGGGTCAGTGAGGAGGGCATGAAAGGTGGCTGCCAGAGATGTGACACAGTGTCGCCTCAAATATTTGTTGGATCAAACACTGTTATTAAGGAGACAAATGTAGTTTATTGAAAGAAATTTGATCCAATATAATTAAAGTAAAAAACCAAACTGGATGAATCACAGAAAATTTGGAAGGTGAATACCTGGGAACTTTGAAGACAAAAATCCACATAGCTGATCTAAGTGTGGGCCTAGAAACCCAGATGTCATAAGGGAATGCCAGTAGCCAGCTTTATTCCTTCCCACAGTAAATTCCTGTTCAGATATTGCTGTTATGATTACTTTTTATTTATGGTGTTATGGGAACAGATTCTTTGACAAGAATCCCAACAATAGCCAGCATCCACAGGTGTCATACTTTAGATAAAGTTCTAGTGTTATTGGTTACAGATATAGAAAATGAAGGACTGGTTCTATTTTTTCAAACATTCTTTTTTTTTCACATCAAAATTATTCCTGAGCCTTGATACAGACTTAGATTTATTATTTTATCCAATATTATTCAGAAACTATACTCATCTGCAATTTCAATGGATGTACGGCTACAGACTGCTGCCAGGATGACCACTGGATTCCAGGCAGTTGCAGTAAGATAGGAGAATGGAGTACCTATACACTGTGTTTTCTACAGTTGTCTTGACTTGATTTTACACCAGCAGAATTTCTAAGGGAGACATCGTCTTAACATTGACATTGGAATTTGAAGTGTACTTTACTGCTGTATCCACAAGCAACAAGTTCAGATGTCTTTATAAGTTTTAGATCACTTGGATGCATGGGAGGATTTAAAAAAAGTACAAACTGCATTGTCCTCAGAAAATCTCCTGGGCTGAAAATAGCTGTGGCCTGCTGGAGTTTCTCTCCCCTTTTTGATGGATTATGGTCCCTGGTAGATACTCACTCCCAGGTCAACAGAATCTTTGATACCAGTCTTGCCATTCACACTCCAGTGGATGCAACGACACTCCAGGGCAGCAGCAGAGCTCAGCATGTAGACATATTGTGGATGAGTATCTCCAAGAGTGGGTATATGGCATGACTAACTCTACCAAGGGAAAAACAATTAGTTAAAGCCTTCTTCTTCTTCTTTAATACAGTGCATGGCTATTTCATCCCATCTTCTGCGTAGTTTTGCCCTGTTATTTATAAGTCTGGCATACTGATGATAACTTAGAATTCTCTTGCTGTCCTGTAGCATAGTGCAGATATTGAACCTTTTGATTTTTTGTAACAAAATTCTTTTGTTTCTTAGAGAGTGCTGGGTATACAAGGGGGGGATTAGGCAGAGATGCAGAAATACACACAACAAAAGTAAAATAAAATTTTGTCCTAGACTAAATGTCTCCTACATGTTTTGCTGAAAATGCAAGAACACGCAATTCTGCTCTCCTTCAAGAACTTGTACTTTGCAGAAGCAAAATGCATGAAAAACTTGCAGTTTCACTTGTAAAACCATGGCAGTGAATGCAATCACTCATAACATTTTGTTTCTATGATCCTTGGGTCACAGATACAGTTCTTACTGTGTTTAAACAGGCATGTGAGAGAGTGATCAGATGTAAAATGAATGAACACAACTGTACTGTTGAGCCTCAAGTGCTGAAAGAGGCCTCTGGGCACTGCAGTGAGAGTGTTGCAACACAATCAATATGAATGCTGTAGAATGAACCAAAACACTACATTTGAAAAAAATCTTACTGCAGTTTAGATTACCCCATCCTTTCTGGAATTAACAGTGGAAACAAAGACTTGCATTGCTCCTTGTGTCTACTCAGTGGAGTTTTGGCTCAGAGATATCTACACGTGGGCAATACTGGCTGGATTTTTGGCTGAAAAAGTTTTTCATAAATGCCCTAAAATCCATCTCATCCCTGCAAAAAACCCAACCAACCAACCTCCACCTCAAAACTAGATGAGAATTCAGGCAAAGAAATGTTAAATCTAGGAAATGATGCACGCATCTTCAGCTGGAGCCATCTGTACTCTCAGGTGAACTCTTAACAGTGAGAGCAAGCCACTGAAGCTCCAGTCAGGGCAGCCCAGGGCAAGGCTCAGACTGACCTCGTCTGCACTGCACAACTGCACAGATGCTGAGCTCCAGGAGGACCCCACTGACCCAATAGCTGCTTTGCAAGTCTCCTATTTTATGTGAAATGAGTGCTCCTGCTTAGATGCTCTGGATTTGAGTCTTCACACTTCATCTTGGGCAATTGATCAGTGTGTGTTTTTTAATAATGAATGACTGTACTGAAAAATTAAACTCAGAGGAATTGCCTTTTGGCATTTATGCTACCAGCAGTTCCAGGAAAGATTACTCTATCCACTGCTGCATCAGAAAACATTATTCCAAACGAGGAGTCCAGATGTTAAGTTTATACATTATCTTCCTGATTTCTTCCCCTATGCTTAGTTCAACTTTTCAAATATTTTATCTCTTATCCAGATATTCAAAACCTTCTGCTTCATGGAGAAGACCATGAGATCACCATGTCTACAGTTTAAAGAACTGGAGAGACTAGTTGCTGTTGCAGTCAGGTTTTAAGTCCTTAACTCATGACATAGGGATATAAACTCTTATCCCTAAACCATTTTGAACAAAGTACTTCATAAATAGTCTGGCTGGCATAAAGATTGTACCATTTAAACAGCAGAGTAAGTGCATAAGAAATATTAATTTATGCTGTAAGCTTTGCCTATGTATGTGGAGTACTTTTAAAAGCTGCCAGTAAATCGTAATAGATAGCTTAACACTTTGAAACACAGTGGAAAAGCCAATTAAAAATACCTTGGAGCAGCAGTTGGAAATACTGTGAGTCAGTTGGTCAAAGGTTGCTTTCAGAAATAATGCTGAGCTTACTAATTCTACTGTTAGCAGTCAATCAGAAATACAGCAATCAATCAGAGTATCCTTACTTTACTTCAGAATAACACTGGTATTATAATCAAAGGTACTCAAACTAATGCCATCTCTTTGACACGAGTGTCAGCCCAGAACATCTGTCATCAGACACAAAGTGGGAATTAGTGATGAAATGTTTTCATAAATACATTCTATTCCTTTTCTTCATAACATTTCTTTTAAACTATGGATTACAAGCTAGTTGGAGCCTGGGACAGAGGATCTCCCTTGTTAGCGTACACATGTGGAACAGTGAAGTCCAAACTGATGACTGGAATTATTCAGTGATAACATGATATAAGTGATAATTCATAACATATGTTTTGTCTTTCAGGAAGTATTCATTCTATTCCAAAATATAAACTGAGTATATTTAGAGTTCTCAAGCAACACATTTTGGAGCTCTCGTGTTGTTGATGGGTAAGTGGTAACTTTAACTGCTATTTTTGCATTCTGCTAATTCAATGCACCATCTTTTAATGCATTTTCCTGGAAGCTAAACATTAAGAAAGACTCCATACTCTCTGTCAGAATTTCTCACAATTCAGAAAACCATCTTTCTTGAAGGTGCTTTCTTCAGAGCTACAGATAGCAAAATGACTAAGTATCAAGCAGGTGGCAGTGCTGGTAGCAGGTTTTGGTTCTAAACCTGAACAAGTGTCATTTTTCTGACCAGTCAGATCTATGAAAAGGCAGTCAGTCATGGTCCCTTTACATGGAAGTGGCATACCTCACCTCTCCTTCATCTGTTAATAGTATTAAATCAATGGAGCTTCTTTGACTTCACATGACTCAGGGAGGGGGAATGAAGCCTCTGACATTTCACCTGCTGTTTTTCTCTGCTTTTTTCACATAGAGTTGTGAATGTGATAGACTAGTAAAGAGATGTCAGTAATAGAGCTTTCACTGTCTTTCACCTCAGTAGATAGCAGCGTACTCCTAAAATGGGTCCTGGTTAATCTCTGAGCAGAATCATTAAATAAGCATATTAACATTTCTTCCACTTCTACTCAGAGGCAGAATTTGACATGCATTTTGACACACTTCACACAGTTTATGAGCTTCAATAGTTAAACTGAAACATTCTGAATGTCTTGTTTTAAGCCTTGGAAAAATATTTATAAAATAATAAGGGCAAACAACGTGAGGGCATACAGGAGAGTCACACATGCTACTCATGCATCTGACTTGGAAAAAGGTAGTCTTAGGTAAGACTTGCTTAAATACACCAATACTATATATAGTGTTCACTTCTACTATCAACAAGTTTCCAGGCTAAAGCATTATTTTCCATTCTCATCTTTTGTTAGCATTCAAACTCTTCTAAAAAATGCTTGAGGACCTCATGTAGCTTAGTCATGGTGAGACATCAAAGCATATAGAAGATTAACTGTGTAGACAAGCACATGGATCTCAGAGAGAACTTCAAACAATTTGAGTGATTTGGTCCAGCTAAAGTTCCCCAAGGAAAACACCGCTTCTTATATGAAACTTGACCCTTGAAAAATGTTAAAATATTTTTCACATGAGCACCTCACTATCTGTTGTTTTATAGCACTTCTAGAGGTCTAACTCATCATTTCTATAAACAAAGTGACTTCCTGTTTTCAGTCAATTGCTTAAGAAGAGTGAAGCATGCCAGCTGATCGATTTGATTGTAGCAGAGTAGCAAAGGAAGAACATTAAGAAACAGGATAAAATTCTCACTTGGGGATATGTTACAAAACAGTGATGATTTTTTACCATTCATTTGTTAGAAATACTTTCAGGATTTGGAAAGAAAAATCTATTTTAAATTCTTTATCAGTAGGATTTATAGTGCTATAGATTGCTTCAGACTAAAAAAAAAAGAAAGGAAAAAAGAAAAAGCTGTCTTTTCAGAACATGTGGACAAATACTGCCAAACCCCATATTTTCATGTTTTCATTTGAGATAGAATGGAAAACCTTTTCTTTGATAGGATCTACAATCCATTTCAATTAGGTTTCTTATGAATATTCATATGAGTGCTTTTTCTTCCACAAGGAAGCTCCCAAATCAGAAGAACTGATCAAGGCACAAGATTGCTAATGGCCACAAAACAAAAATTTTCCACCTAAGCTTTCAGAGTCCATATAAGGAACCAACTCATATATTTTTTCTGGAGGATGACTCTGAATCCTCAACCTAGAGCAGTTTCCACTAAGCACAAACTGCACACCCCAAATTGCAAGCTAGGTATTCTGTAACAAGACTGTGACATATGTAACTGATGTATTTCCCATGTTGCTTGGATATTCAGTGGCTACAGGTAAGACCATTGCATCTCTATTGATCATAGTTTAAAGCAGAGCAATAGCTGTATATTGGATGGAATTCCAGCTCCAGAGAAGTCAATGTGACTTTTGCATTAGCTTTTGATGGACCAAAATTTCACTACTTTTTTTCTCTGACTGACAGAACAGATTTATCTCCTGCAAGCTCACTGGCCTGGGTGTGAAGTGCAAGTTCAGATCCACCAGCTGTAAATTGTTTTGTATTATAAATAGACTTTTTGAATCTCCAGTGAAACAGAGGAAGGTAAATGGAGGAAGAATATAATCCACTTTCATTTGGCCTTTGTTTATTCAGATTAACAATAAGTACTGATTTCCAGCAGTAAGTAACATGTCTTTGTCAGGCAGCATTTGGTAACACTTTCCAGGGATGAATGGAAATCATGGTAGTATAAGCATCATTATAGGCCTGAAACTGAAATGTCAACTAACAATTTCATATCGACCCTATATTCTAATATTATCATGAGGTTACACCTCCTCATATGTTTTCATTTAGTTAGTACAGCAGAGAGCTAAGACTTCAGTAAAACATTACACATAGCATAAAAAGATTATACTGGAAATTTGCAATATGTTGTTAATTTCTTGCCTCCTGTGCCCTGGCACATTTTGAAAAGAATTAGCAGTACAATATTTACTAGTTTTGTTGTAAAGTTTCAGCTGTAATTGCCTGGATGCCATCTGCTGAAGTGCTCACAGGTTAGAGCCCAGAGTCAGGAAGGTATTTCAATAAAACAAAATTCTTTGTACAATCAGGGTCTGAGGGCAGTTTGCCCTTCATGATTTGCTCTCAAAGCTACACAAATTTCCATTGTTTGTTCTCCTGGAGAGGACACTTCCTGTATGACTGAAAAGAAAAATAGTGACAAAGCCTATAAATATTTAAGTATTGCTGTCATTATGCATCATTATCACGACCATATCATGGCCATTCTACAAGTAAAGAAACAAAAAAATCCATAATATCATGCCAGAGCAGGCTTCCTCAGCCCTGCCTGTTTGGACTGATCCCACAGCTCATGGCCACCAGTGTGGCCTCAGGCAAACTGCAATGCTGGGCAGGGCCATCTGCAGGGTGGACAGCTGACTGATCGTACAGAAAAGAAGTGCAGCAAAGAAACCCTGCCACTGTAGTGAGAAAGAGTGGCCCTATTTTTGTACCCCTTTTTTCTTTTGAAGCTCAGTCATTCATGCTGCAGTGTGTCAAGCTCAAGCAAACACAGTTTGCTGTTCACAGAGTGACAGGCTCACAGCAGGGCTGAGGCTGGCTGGCACCTCTGGAGATGGCCTCGTCCTGCCCCCTGCGCAGAGCAAAGCCAGCTACAGAAGCTTGCTTGGGGCTGAGTCCAGTAGTGTTTTGCGTATTTCCACAGACCCTCTGAACAGCCTGTGGGTAATTTGTGCATTGTACCTACAAAGCTCAAGAGTCTCTTTGCTTTTCAGAAACTGCAAAAGGTGCCTTTCAGTAGCCTCTGCAGAGACAATGCTGCCTTTCACCTTCTGTGTAACTGTAGATGGTTCTAGAGGACACCGATCTCTGCAGCACTAGCACAGGGCATAGGCTCCAGCCTTTAGACAGAGACAGGGTGTGGTGGCAAAGCAACTACAGCCTCACTGCCTACTTGCCTAAGCAAGAGCTCAGACCGCTGGTCCAAGTACTGCTGGCAGCCCTGGCAGGGTTAGTCCTCCTTGTCTCCCATCTCTTGCCTTTGTCTTTTCTCAGTGCCATAGCAGAAAATGATCCACCTTAAGGGAAGCAAAACAGACTTTTGAGAAGCTTTTGGCTTTGGGTCTGTTGCTTTAAGACCCAGAGAGAGAAAAACAATCTCTTAATGACCGAAATGCCTGTTCAATGCAAAAGCTGTATTTATGAATGACTGTGTAATTAATCTAAATAGGTTCACCCCAAGGAGAAACATCATGCTAAGACAAATCACTTTACCTGTATTTAACAGCACAAATTATATTTCTAGACATAGAAAAGAGAAAAGGCTAAAAACCCCAATCCTCAAACACCTGTGGTGTTGACTTGATATTGATTTTTTATCTCCTAGGACTTGGGCCTGCAAGCTTCCTGCACTTGTGATCATCCCTGAACACATCATCTTAGAAGATGTGGATCCCTACTCATATAGTAGTGCAATTCAGCTACAAGCTAAAGCAAGTACAGGTTCAACAATGGTTTAGCTCTGATTTCCTCCAAATTAAAGCAAAAAAATCTAGAGCATAAAAGACAGCAAATCCCAATTACTGAGTTATCAGATCATTGAGGAGGTCTAGATATGTTAAAAGCCATGAGAGAAAAGCTCTAGCAGCAGAACTCATGCAGGGAACTTTGGGCCCATCACTGAACATTTGCTAGAACTTTTATTCCCACAAAACAAATGAACCTATATATGATGCGTGACCCACTTCTCACTGCTAGCTTTTTATTTTCCCTCCTACTCTTCAAACTTCTTTTAGGGGAAGGATGGGTGGAAATACTCCTCCAAATGCTAGGAGAATAGCTAGTCTCCTAACACTTCCAGAGCTGCTTTACTTCAAATGCTGCCACAGCAGCAAACAGGTCTGATGAGGATTAACACCTCCCTGTAATTGGTGGATTTTGATCATTTAAGGGAGTGACGTTACTCCCATTGCTCTCATTGATTTTGTTTCATAAATCCCAAGTGTGATATTAACCCCCTGTAGTTTAACTGCATTTTAGATGGTGGGAAGGATAGCGAAGGAGAAGAAAATGGGTAGCAGGTTGCACAGTTCATACTACATTTAATACTCCAATCCATACACTTTGTTTCAACTTTCTCTGGTTTTGTCTGCCTAATTTTCATCTTGAGTTTTTTCTTGTTTCACTTCTCATTACTTTCTTTAGTATCTTTCATTTTGCAATATGTTATTGTGCTTTCTACTGTCCAAATTTGCTAGGTATTCAGAAGTGTTTAGATTCAGTCATAAAGGGGGTCACACAGAGTTCAGAAATGTTTGGAAAGGGGAAAAAAAAAGTCTGAGGAAGATGCCCTATTTTTCTTTTTTTCATGAATGGTGCTGATGGTTTTGTGATTTGCATGGTGTTATTGGGGGCTAGCTCTGGTATGGCTTGTCCACATGCACTCGGGACAGCGCAGGATTGTGATGCTGTGTCCTTGCATGAGATCGCATCTGCAAATTAGCAGTGGGAGATCTACTGGGGGAGGCTGGGGGAAGGAAGGGAAGAGAGAGACTGTATCAGTCCAAATCAAAATAATTAATCTAATCTTCCTGTTACTACTCTGACCAATTCCTATCATCCTTCCCCTCAAAACATGTTGGAATTCTCTTTTTATAGACTTCCTGTAACCATTAACACTACGTCAGCTTATGTGATATATCATGTATGCTTTAAAACTCTACATTCATTTGAATTAGTTTCTGAGTTGTTAGTTTCTCCATCCACCCACCGATCCCTCCCCTTCCTCCCCACACCCCAGGTAATCAGCAATTCAGCAAGACACTCAAAGGACTTACTTACAAAATTATCTAGCCAGGAGGATGTTAGACGTTTTATGTATATACGGAAGAAGACCAAAAACAGTTGGCTGGGTAAAATATTTACACATAACTTCTGGCTTTCTCTCAGGCAGAGCTTTTGCAAGGGATTTATAGGTCAGATTGGCTCAGCAGTTTCAGCCTATTGCCCACCCTACCTTAACAAAGCTTGCATGTGTTTGTACAGCTGTGCTCGTAGCTGTGGGAGTCCCAGGGATCCCACAAGCCTTTAGTTCCTCTACCTCCCCTTCATCATTTACCAGCACACAAATGTGCACAGAATGAAACTGTAGAAAACTGTCTGACTAGCAAGTTAAAGGCCCAGGATTCAAACCCTGTTTATTTTCTTTGCTTGATTTCCTGCTGCTACAGTGAGTAAATGGTATTTTTCTCCTTGCCTTTTTACCTTTTTGTCTATCACTGTTTGGCCAAGAATGAAAGAAATCATGCCTTTCAGGGTCCTTTAGAGGGCTTCAAGGGACATACAGTGTTCATGTGCTGCTCTGGGTCTTCAGCATTTTGTTCTGTTTATGGAGGTGAGCATACAGAAGTAAACAATCTACATCTCCTGAAACTTCACATTGAGGAAGGAACTTACTTTAATTAATATTAAGCCAATCTACAATTAAGTCCAGTAAATGCTTGATGCTGAGCAGTTTCGAGGCAGTTAATATACCTTTTTGAACTGGTGCCATGAATTACAGTCTGCCATCTGGGGAGGTATTACATATGAAATTAAATTAAAAAAAAAGTCAAGATGTTTCTGCAAATTAGCTAGCAAATTCAAGCCAATCTTATATTCATTAGGATTTTTTTGAACAGCAAAAGAAAACAAGGGAAAAAAATGGTTCTTAAATTATATCTATTAACCTAATAAAGTCCAGAAAATCAGAATTTCAATAAAATATTAGCTTAGCTAGTGATTTCAAAAGAAACTCTATTTGTATTTCAAGTCTTATTGTCATTCCTAAAGTCTGATGCCAGTTTGATAAAAGCTCTAATTCAGAAAAGTATAAACTCTACTAACAAAAGAAATTAAAAACTGTCACATTTTCAAAGGATCCTATTACTCAGTTCTTGCAGACATTTCTAATTAAAGAACTGTATTCATTAACACTTGATATGTTCACAATCTGCCAAGATTTTTCCTTTTCTCTCTCAGGCATTTGGGTCTCTGTTCTGCAATGTGCTAAATGAAGACTCACATCCACAACCAGACTGACTTGGAGGGTAGAAATTTAGAGGGAGTGGGGGCAGGAGGTGGAAAGGCTTTGACCACAGACAGCTTGCAGGGACATTTAAATTCTTTACTGTTCTGATCCCCTCTCCCTTTTCAATTTTATAATTATGTAGTCATAAAAAGGAAAAAGGAGAACCTCATTTGTTGTTTCTATTGACACCCGCTTACAAAAGAGAACTCGTTGATCATTGTCAAGAGGGTTCAGGCACTGGTTGAGGACTAAAGATCGTGTCCCTAATTGAAAAATCACATTGATATTTCTGATTAAAAGATCCCAGTTATTATATCTTTTCTGAGGTGCTCTAATCTCCTACTGTTTTAGTTTGTTTTTCTCAGATTATCCCACGCTTTACACATCAGGTAAGACGGTCACCAGTTGAAATGAAGTGAAAAGAGAAAGAGAAATTGTATGGATATGCTAGTAACAGTCACTTACAAAATGTTCATGTTAAAGCTGTGCATGGCCAGTCTCAGTGAGATGCTCCAGGGAAGTATTACAAAGAAACACTGCACTAAGGAATGTAATTAAGGGTAGGAAATCTCCAAACACAGTATTCTTGTGGATAATTACCCATACTGTTGCTATACCAAAGTTTTCAGAAATCTTGAGATTGACTTCAAAGCCTGAAGTTAGAAAAGGTACATTGAAGACTTTTTTTGGAGGGGGAGAAGTTGCCTTTTGACGCCTTTTCATGTTCATATTTTATGTTTCAACCATCAAAATGGGAGAAAAATAATTTTTATTTTCTTTTTTAAATTAAGAGCTGAAAGGATTTTCTTACCATGTGTCCTAACTTTAGGAGATGGGGGGACTAGAAGGAAGAGCTTCATGCTATACTGAATCAAAGTTCTTACTTAGCAGGCAACTGTACACACTTTGTTTCTCTCCACTGACATATGCACAAGAGACCTTCAAGAAACCTCTGTTTTTCACAATCCTGCTTCTCAACTTGGTAGTTACCTCTGTGTCCTGGAAATACCCGCATAGGCATTGCAGATATAAGATAATAGGAATTCCCCTGTAAAAGCCCAGGATAAAGAGTGGGGGCAAAAATATTCAAATAACAGTACAGATTGTCAAATTCTGTACATTTTCACTAAGGAAGTAAGATAAACTGTATTCACTGCTGCAAGTGTGAATAGCTGAAGAAGCTAATCTTCTTTTCCAGTTAATGAATAAAGTTATGTTAAAAGCAGAGAGCACGGGAAGGGGGGTGAGGGACTGGAAAACTCAAGCCCTTCCCCTGAGATACATTAGGAAAAGATCTGTGGGAGAGCTGAAGGAGTTTTTGTTTGACTTTGCGTTTATTTGGTTTGTTATATTGCAAAATAGAAAAGGGCCGTGGGTATAATACAAATCTCTCCACTGTCACAGAAGATCCACCTCCCATATTAATTAAAACATGTGAAGAAAAGCATTTAACTGCAAGAATTTGTATAGTATGGCAAGGAGAGATTATTGCAAAAATCTGGAATGGAACTACTCAGTGAACAGGGACAAAACACAAACTTATCTGGGTTTAGGTGAACATGTTTGAAACCTCCTCTTTCAATGCATGCAAAATTCATGATGTGCCATACATCCAAGTAAGATAAGGTATTCTCAAGACTATCAACCTAAAAGATATATGTATTTCTGAAGAAGTCTAGGAATTTAGTCCATAAGCCATTAGACCAGGGGACTTTCTTTTGCTTTTATTAATTTTACAGGTATCAATGAATTTTAGACCTGCCTCACCTAAATAACGAGAAAACCATGCTGCCTGCAACACTTTACCTATTTTGTCCACATTGAACCTAAAATTAGAGGAAAATCCAATGTATGCAATATTTTTTTTTTCTACCACCATTTCCAAAATGCTAGTTTACACTGATCGTGATAGGAAATGCATCTTGTCAAGAAGTTTTACTCTACTTGCAACACACAATAAATACACCTATACACAACATGTTAATAGCTTTCAGAGTACAATAGGAAGCCTTAATTAAAATCTGCATGTTTTCCTCACACTTCTAAGGTGCTATACATTCAATCCTGACTGCATAGGCCATCTCCAGTTATAGGCTTCTAGTATAAATAGAAGCCAAAGAGAAAATCTGATGTAACTAAATGATAATCCTTTTGTCATGCTGATATCTTGGAGATAAAATTCCTGAACAGTGGCTAATACATTAAGGTAGCTTTTGCCTTTAGATGATCCAAATAGGGGAATTTATCATTTAGTTGATCTATACAATGCAACCAGATCGTATCAGTCCGCATTTTTGTAAACAGAGGGGCATATTGCAAAGAACACAATGTGGCTATCAATCCTAGCAGAGAAACCAAGGACCAACAAGCTTTGAGGCTTATACCTGGCATTTGAGAGGTTTGAAGATTTGTAGAGCATTCTGGAGAAAATTTATAATTAGTAAGTGACACCATTCTTGTACTGGCAGCATTTAGATAAAAATTGCGTGTAATCTCTCTTTTCTCTTTCAAGAATGATAGTGCTACACTTAGGGCTCCTTCTGTGGTTCTCATTGACATTATGACATTTAAGCCTGTTCCTGCTAATCCATTGTCATTTAAATCTTGGTCTGGAAATGCTGCAGAGAGTATAGCACACTGGGGAGTATGACTGGGTGACTGACTGGAAGGATTTAGGAATATTGGAAAAAGCCAATCAAAGAGAAAGCAAAGAAGCACAGAACGAAGCAGTTAATATTGAAAAACACAGAGGTTAATTCTTACAGGAGACTGTGCAATGTAATAGAGATTCCTTCTGGGAGATCAGAGGTGTCTCCCTATAGGTACCAAAAACACATTTTCCAGAAACAGCTATTGGTGTTCATGTGAACTGATGACAGAAAGGAAGAGGGGAGGAGGAGAAGAGGGGAAGAATTCAGCGGAAAACTGTAGAGAGGAAAAGGACAGGAAAGAAATTAAATGTACTACCAAGAGTTCTGGTTGTGATTTTAGTGGCTCAAGGGCTCACCAAGCTTTACTTTGGTCTGCACAGATACCACCACTGGCGCAGGTAACTCTGTAGCTCCAAGCAAGAATATCTGTTGAAGAGGAAGCTTGTCTACTCCAAGTGAGAGATAAATTGGATATCATTCCCCATGTTCGGGTTTTATGAATGACAGCCCTTCCTCCCTTCTCTATGCCTGTGAACATACTTGTAAAACACTACGAACTTAAAAATAGCAAAGGTGAGTATCTGGGTACAATAATAAAGTTGAAAATTAGGTGTAGATGTTTGTGCACAGCAATGTAATGCTCAATATCTCTT
>VYZX01019205.1:11545-32569 GCA_013401335.1 Brachypteracias leptosomus
ATGAAAAGTCATCAGCCAAGGAGATGTGGCACCAAACCATACACCAGCTAAGTAAAAACATAGAGATACATAAAAAACAGTCATCACTGTGTAGTTTCTTAATCTCTATCTCATGCAAGTATGAGGGGCATGACTGTGCCAGGTACAATTTAAACTAAATGAGCAGGAGGATGCTTCTACTGAATATTTCTTCCCTTCCCATCTTTAGTGTATATAAGAGATATATTCCAAGCAACTCTTTAGTTTCTCTGATCCACCTTAGAAATATCATTGATCTAAATTTGCTCATTGAAAAATGTGTCAGAAAATGATCATAATTCAGTTTTCCAGAAGTGAAATTGTTTTTAATTGCCTCATGCTTGAATGCTCAGATGAAAGCCCATTTGGGGCTAATTCTTTGAGATTATGAGAACCTGCAGCTACTACTGAAACTGGATATTCTTGGAGCTCCTGGAACTCGGGTTTCAATTAGCCCGAATTAAGCATCAGAATCTATACTCACTTTTGAAAACATGATGTTTCAAACATGAAAACACGAGAACAGGATCAGGTTGTCTAGTTTTCTTCATTAATCTGATATCTTTATGTTAATGATTCCAAAGACATTTTGGTTTAGTTTAAGTTATATTTAAGGGGCAGCTTACTGCTGAAAAGGTCCTCATTTGAATACATTGTTTCATGCTGGCTTTATTTTCTGTTTTTTAGTTTCTTATTATGGTTTTCTGTCTCTTTGTACGTTTTTGCCAGTCTGCGGAATTTCCAGAACTCTTGCCTGTTAATCCCTTTAAATGCATTACAATTCCTTGTTTATGTTTTAATGTCTTGATGTTTTTGTTCATCTATCATTCCTCTTGTACCCTTTTGATGCTTCAACACATGGAAGAATTTGCATTAAACAGTCTTCCTTAAAAAAACATTCTTTATGGAACATACATATTTTAGATATTTTTCTCTAGGAACTTTTTGGCACTATCTTTTCAGTTCTGTGTAACATCTACCAGATGAGAAATGAGACATTCATTTCACAAGTGCAGACACTTCTTCTCACTATTTATTGTTACCTTGTGCTTCTAATCAAATGATTGTGATTTTTCTTTTTGTTTCTTGTTCTCCTTAAGGAACCTTTCCACTCATATAACTGATTCTCAGATCCTGGCAGTAACTTTAAACGTGGAAAAGTGTCAAAAATATTTTTTAAGTGAAAGGAACTTTATCATTTTAGATTTATTTGCCAAAAGCTATAAGTGAACTGAGAAATCACTTTTCTTGCATAGATTAGTCATACCCTCTCTCAGGAAAAATATTTTGGGTGAAGTGTGAACATTTCCTCAGTGGAATCCCCCTCAATCCAGAAGAAATTTGGAAACAGATGCTTTTTGTGCTGTGGGTCATCCTGGGGTGAGGCAGAGGCATTTTCTTCATGTACTGTGAACACCTCTAACTGTCTTTGCCTTTCTTTTACCTGGAAGGAACTTGCTGATGAGTTACAGATCTTTTCCCTGAGCTCACTGCACTGTTTAGGGGGAATAACAGGATTTTCTATCAGGAGTCTGCAGAACCAAGTTCATTTTTTCTTTGGAGATCCCAGCATACTTCTGATGCCCTTTCATAACCAATTCGAGCTCTTTTTTGTCACATTTTGAAGGGTTCCAATTGGCTAGAGATAAAGTGATCCATCCTTCCTTTGTTATATATAAAGGAAGACTGTAAAATTAGATATTACATTTTGCTATTTATTAGCTGGCTTAAACTCCACATTTTTTCTCCAAAAACTAATGACCCCAGTATGTACCACAAAACTAAAGGTTTGAAAGTGCCATATCTGTCTTTCCATTATGCATAAGACTTCCCTAAGAACAGCCAAAAATAGAAATAGACAAAGCAAAGTATTCCTTGTGTTTGCATGGACCTAAATGTCCTGAGCCTGAGGAAATTAAGCCAATGATGAGCATTGTAACTCTGAGGAATTACAGAAAATGCAAGTGGTGATAGGAAGCATGACTGCTGTAGTCCATGCTGAATTTCATCCTTTTTTCTTTATCTTAAGAATGTATATCCTGCAAACTGGATATGAAAACTAAAAGTTTAGATGCCTCTCTGCCTCAAGACTGAGTTATGCTGACGCTCAGACAAGAGCTAAGCACCTACTCCCCCAACTAATGTACATCTACACCTATATTTAGATGCATATACAATGTGATGTTCCCAGCTATAGGCATCAGCAGAGTCACCTCTCAAGAGAAAGCAATGTTATGTTGTCATGCAGCAGAATCATTCAAAAAGCCAAAGGTCCCATTTTAGGAGCCAAATGGGTCAGTCACTTGGCTCCTCCATTTTCCAACTCTAAAATGGAAAAGAAAAGCACTTCTCAATGCCCAAAAGGGGTGCTGGAAAATACCTAGGGTTTTCCTCTTTGGTACATTATTCCCTGTGTATGAAAACTGATGATGAGATCTTATAACAGATTAAATTTCTTTGTAGAAAATGAGAAACTTTTCAAAATTATAGTAGTGGCAGACACATTTGGATGATTTAATACATTTCCTATTCATCTGTTGAGAAGTTCTCAAACAAAACACTTTAAATCTATTAAATATATTCTAAGTGCATATTCTCAAGCAAATTGTGACTATCCTGAGAGATAAATTTATTACCTCAAAAGGATAATTCGATCCTTCTGGATGGATAATGTACAGACCAGTTGGAGTTTTTGAAACTGAACCAACAGTGTCTTTAATATGAGTGCAATCCAACCCTAGAGAACAAAGTATTTGATGAGGTTCATTAGCAAAATGTGTTTAAAAAAACAAATACAGCTTAAGCACAGAAATATTACTTTTCTTGGTAAAGTATGAATGATTTCAAATAGCATTTTCTTGTCATGCAAACTTTAAAATCATGTTTTGTCATGAATTTCCCTTATAAATGAAAATTCTCTGAACTCCATTAAGCTCAGAAAGAATGATAAATTATATTGTATAGAGAAAGTTCTTTCTAATCTTAATGGATATAATACAAAAATTAAAAATTATGTATCTGGGTCATTACAGATTTTATTTAGTTAACTCTTGTAGTGAGAAAAAGACATACTATCTAGGGAAGGATGTCTTTTTCCTGCAGATATTTGTATTTATACTTGTAAAAGCCTTTACAACATAATGTATAGATGAAAACCCCATTGCATCTAAGTGCCAAGCCCATGTCAAACATACTCAAACACACAGTTTCTATGTCCAGTAGGACTGTTAGGTGGTAATGTTTCCTTTAGTTGGGATGGACACAATTAACTGTCCAGTGTACAAGGGACTTTCATCCCATTTGAAAGAGGATATTGCAAATGCAGAGCGGACTTTATTTCACTGCAAAAGAAAGTGCCATTTAGCAACATCAGATCTCTTACTAGCTGATATCATACTTGGTATTTTGCATAAAAATCAACAAGATGCTAAACAGGATGCCCAGAATTATTCACTGCAAATGATTTAAAGCAGTTTTTATGATGACATTCTTAAATAGTTCACAAATTTTCCAGAATTTATGTTACCAACATAGAATAAATACTCTAAATGTTATAATTGTTTGCCTTTGATTTAATTAGTTCTTTGTGAAGATACAAAGGGAAGAGGTCAAGCCTAAATGTGAAGAATACCTACCATGAGACTGAACTGCTTTGTACGGAAGTGGATCCAAATGCTTTCTCAAAACTTCTGTATTCAAAAGAAGAAGTCTGTTCATGAGTTCATTTACCTGCAAATTCAAATAAAAGATCTTGCATTAGGTTGCAAAGAGGAATTCCACATTCTAAAGATGTTCTTTTTCATTCCTAATAAATATAATCTGAAGTTCATTTTTGTGATGTGTTAGTGATCTGTACTTTCATTAAGTGAATTGGTCTGATTTTTTACTTTTTTACATCCAAAATAATTTGTAGGCACAATTCAGGTTAATTCAAAAGAAGTTCTTCAGTTTGTTTAAGGTTTTATATCTGTACTGAGTGATGCACAATGTTTGTACACTATCAGAGTTAACAGTAATTGTCATCTGCACAAGTATGACAGGACTGGAGATAGCAACCCTGTGGAAGAATCCTCCACTCACCCTACTGCCACGTATGCCGCTAAAGTTGTGGACCAGGTGGTGCTTATCACTCCTCATAGAAATAGAACTCACACTCTGAGGTACAAGGAATGATGATAGAGACTCTAATTCTGCTGTTTTAATGACAATATAAATGCTTAATTCTCTTGTTAGACAATACCTGTAGTGTTAAATAATAAATTAAAATCTTTATGATGAAGAAAAAAGTACCTGGTTAGAAAGGTAATCCAAAGAAGATTGTTGATCATCCATCATGTTTCTTATCAGTTTTTTTGTACTTCTCGCATATTCAACAAGGGAGTTCTGCAAATTTCCTTTAAAAGAAATATATTCATCCACTTTGTTATCATAAATCTAAAAATATTCTTGACTAAATGACAACACATTTATGATATCTACATGAATAATGAAGGTGTTTAGCCTTAGGGTACCTAAAGGTGAAATCATAGTAGTAGAGAGACCACATATTAAAACCAAAGATACTAAAAACCTCAGTTTTTCTGGTTGCAGTGAAGACATCTGAAATGGTGAGCCCTTTTAAAAACTGAAGAATTTAATCTTATCCTTGGGCAACCTGGATGACCAGTTAATTGATATCACAGAAATACAAATCCAAATGATAAAAGACAGGTTTTCTGTCATCTTACATTTACTCATTCACTCTGCTACTCCTAGGGGTTTTTTTTTGCCCTGATGCTAAAAACTAAAAAAAAAAGTAAACCAGTCAGGTAATGAATAATACTGTTAAAATGAATGACTGTTAAAAAATCATACGGGAAAGACAAGAATTTTAACAATTTTTTTCTGAGGCTGATTACATAATTTGCTCTGTAGTTTGTCAAGGCAGTAAATAAAGAATGTCCTGCATAAGTATCCACAAAAGGCAAGGTGAATTATAGATTTCCTCCCCCTTTAACTAACTAACTTCAATTAACTCCCTCATAGCTAACTACAATGTTTAAATGAGGGACAGACACCCTACCCTTCCTTTCTAGTGGAAAGAGCTACCAGCATTTAGAGATCTAGGTGGGCTGATCTGCTGCCTGGATTTGGTTGCCTTCACCAGTGATTATTGAGACTAGCATGATTATAGTTTAATTCTGTTACATCAGCTGCATCCCAAAAACATGGCACCCCAAATTTTCTGAACAATATTCAGCCTGGGCAGCAGGGTCAAAGCCTGTCACATGTGCTCAGGAAGATTAAAAAATAAATTAGCACAGCATAGCGTAGCATAGCAGAGGATTGCGTAGCATGGCATTGCATAGCTTGTTGCTGAGAGTATTCTTTATGAATACATACTGCACATGTAATGTTTCTCCCCTCGTAAAATTTTAGCTGGAACATCACATGGTACAAGGCATTGTTCTTTTTGTTTTGAAATTTCTGCAGATCTATTTTTCTCTTCTGCCTTGAGTGGTTCCTCCACAGCTCCAACATTCCTTGTGTCCTGTTGTACCAAACAATGGAGGGGGAAATAAATTAATCACAAAGCATACAAAAAATAGCTCAGTTTGCCAAAATGAAGTAGATTACTCCATGGGTTTTCCTTCAAAACCTGTGGGTTTTAAGCTTTATCAAGCAATAATTGACACAGCTGAGACCAAGGCCTGTTAGATGTCTTCTGTTTAGCCATACCTTATAAGAGAATGGCAGAGGTAAAGAGTAACCTCTATAAATCTAAAAAATATCACCAACATTTCTTGTGAAGTATTCTACCTGTTAGCACTGTGAACTGGAGGCAAGAATGTGCAAATCTTGCATTTATAAAGCTCACATTTTAAGAATCACCACACCAAACAGATATCTCAAATACTAAGAAAGCTATTTTTACTGGAAAGGAACAGGCTTTTGGGATTTGCCACATATTAGCAAAATCCTTTCACTCTCAAAAGCCCTTAAATTAATTACCTAGACTCTGATCATGGAAATACTTGCACAAGTTATTAATCTATGCACACAAGCAGTCCCAAGCAGATTTGCAGACAAACTTAGCATTAAAAAAAGATTTTAAATGCTCTTATAGAGGAAAGACTAAAAGGACACTATTCACAGGCACACAATTATCTGAAATAGTAAAAAGAAAAACATTGGTAAAAGTAGTTACACCTGTTAAAGTTATTTTTAAATAATATTTTCATATTTAGTATGTTTTCTTCCATTGTTCTATGTGATATAAAATAAGGAAATGCCTCTGACTCATCACTTACATAAACACTGAAAGTAATTTATGAAATATGTGTCATTGTCAAAAGATTAAGAAACATATTTTCATTTGAGTCTTTGTTTGTTGATTCCATAATCTGAGCAGAGCATTGTAGTATGTTCATATACTGTACTTCTAAATATAAATAAGATCCATAGAAATGTAAAGATCTTAATGAAAAAGAAAACTTATTTTAGACTTGACAATACTTCAACATATTTGTTTTCCTTTCCTGCTTCAGGTTTCTCTTTCTGGTATTGGCTCTGAAGAGTTTTTTTCCTGAATTTTGCTTTTAAAATATGAAAATAAAATTTACACTTGTTAACAAGGAGATTTTGAAAAAAAAAAAAAAAGGTTTCTGAATTATGAATGCAATTGCATTTTGTGTCTGGAGATAAATGCTAGTGAACTAAAAGAATATGTTTCTTTAATTTTGAAATAATCACAAAATAAAGGACTAAAAATTCTGTAAGTTATACATAGATCACTTGAAACTTATAAATAGATCACTTGAAACTACAGTTTGTTCCAGAGTTTTATCACAGCTACTCACCAGATGTTCAATTAAATACTGTCAAGCAAATATTTTTAATCAATATTTATTTTTAACAAAAGCCAACATGAAACAGGCAATTAAATCTGACCTCAGCAATTCAAGCAAAGACTGTGACTGCCAAAAACAAGTCACTCTGCATTTACAGTCATGCAGATGAAATTAAAAATATGGCCCAAAAACTGAGCTGTGATGAAGAATATTAACACAAAAATGTTCTAATATACTGTCTTCCTACAATTTTTTGTAATTTCTTTTCTCTATCTGAAAATACCTGTATTCCTCTGTATTTTTGCAGTCTACATTTTATAAATACATGTCACTTTTCTGAGAAATCATTCAGTTACATTCATTACCTTATTTAAGCAAAATAATTTAAAATCTTACCTTAGATGAACAAGACTTGACATTACTTATGACAGTCTCTCCTAAACTAAACAAAAAAATATTAAGACAAACCAGTGAAGTTACCCTAAAACAGTTCATCTTTTACTCAAAGAAAAGCAAACATTTTGACGGGTTTCAAATTTCCGTGGAAAGGATTGTACACTATGAAGTCCTGAGCTAACTATTTGGGAATGTCTATGGCACAAAGGGCAGCCAACACACCACTCCTTTTTAATGCCTGGATTTAATAAACAGCATTTCAATTGCACAGTAGACCTTATGTATTACTGCTTGCATCCTGAGAGCAATTACTGCTTATCACCTCTACGTGACTTATCAAACATATATATTTTCATTGTGGTAAAACTGTGACAGATTTTCTTATATGCTATCTTTGAGCATTGGTATATATCTGGTATTTCGTAGTCTGGGCTACTTCAAAGAAAAACTAGTATTAATTGATGTTTACATCTTTTTTACAAAGTTTTTTATCATTAAAATGAAGGTGTTTATATTGGTGTGGTGGTAGTGGATTAGAACAGGCTGTGGGGGCAATTTTAGAGTATGTCCTAAAAGCAAATTCAGAATAGAACACTGAAAAATATCACTTTAAAGTAACAGTTTGTACTACATAGAAAATTGTTTACAAGGAGAACAATAGCAGTCTCTTGGTCTCACTGGTAGCCCATCTGTAAGAACACAGGTATTGAGATGAGATAACCATTCAAATACAATGATTTTTATCCCTGAAGAATGTCTAAGTACAAAAGAATGTCCTGAACAAGAAGAAAATTAAATGTAGTCCACAGAAACTTAATTAAAGCTGTGAGGCACTTATACTTTTCACACACTCAAATCCACTATTTTTGTATCTTAAAAACTGGATCTGATATTTTAACCAAGCAGCAAATTATTTGGAAAGTTCATAAAGATCCAACAGATTTTCAACTCCTCATGCATTAGAGAATTAAATTGTTTGTATTCCAGCTGAATAAATGAAACCTCAGCTTCTAACATGCCACTGGAAGATACATTGTCTAAAGGATCATCAGAACACACTGTTCAACATCACCTTACGCTGGGACAGGCAGCCAATGGTTCACATCTATCTTGATACTGTGGTTCAGCTCCATCCCTGTCTGAAGTTGGAATACACTGGAAATAGCTTTTGCTACGAAGAGATTTGAAAGCAATTGGGAGAGGAGGTTTTAATGCAGTTTTAAATCTGGATCTTTATCTGGTTTTTAATCCAGTGTTTTCTTTCAGGATTGAATCCAGGTGCTAAAGGGCACTAAGCACTGGCACCCAGCCTTCCCCTGAGAGGAGCACAGTCAAGTGCCTGTGAAATTTTTAACTTTGGTTCTCAAAATCAAATCCAATCTGGTTCTCAAAATCAAACTTCTAATTTGTTCTAAAGTACCTAATGGAATATCATAGTTTTCCAACATAAGAGTTACTAGAATTTAGCTAGTGCATCAGTTGATGCTCTTTCAAGAAGATGCAGGTTATGATCCATAGTTCAGTCTCAGGAAGAAGGTGAAAAGATTTTCACAGTTATACATATATGACATTAAGGGGGAACAGTTTGTATTCTTCTTCCTATGTACAGAAATAGGAAGATGTGACAAATTTCAGGAAGGAATGGTTAAAATGGTCAAAACATTGAATTCCTTCTCCTGTGCAGCATCTACACAGTTAAACCGAAGCTTGGAGGAAAGTTAAAGGGCTTTAGCAGATTAATCCCCCACTGGAACAGGGAAAGAAGTGTTTCTGCAACAACATAGCTATGCTCCAGCCCTCAAATAAGATTTATAATAAATTCAGAATCTATCCCACAAAGATTTAAGAGCTAACCTTTATTCTTCACGGGAACATCAGTTTCTAGCCCACAGGGAAATTTATGAAACTTTTTTCAAATCAGCTGCCAGAGTAGGGCCTTCCATTTTGTAAGTGCTTGAGGTCAGACTGCTTGCTGTCCCCAGATAACCATACAGTTCTGAAATACATGGTTCTCACCTAGCCACCTTCTCATCCCACAGTCTGACAGATGTGAGGTTACTCACCAGCAGGAATTAGCTAATAACCTCAAAGTGAGGCTATGAAGAAGAAAGAAAGGAAAAGTTAAAAAGGGCAAGACAGGAAGACATTAGGCTGGATACAGTCTGAATTGATGGGCTGAGGATAATTGTATGAGGTTTAACAAGGTCAGGTGCTGGGTCCTGCACTTTGATCACAACAACCCCAGACAACACTACAGGCTTGGGGAGATGTGGCAGGAAAGCTGCCCAGAGGAAAAGGACTTGGGGGTGCTGGTGGACAGCCAGCTGAACATGAGCCAGCAGTGTGCCCAGGTGGCCAAGAAGGCCAACAGCATCCTGGCCTGTATCAGAAATGGTGTGACCAGCAGGAGTAGGAAGGTGATTGTGCCCCCTGTACCCAGCACTGGCGAGGCCACAGCTTGAGTACTGTGTTCAGTTTTAGGCATCTCAATATAAGACATTGAGGTGCTGGAGCAGGTCCAGAGAAGGGTAATGAAGCTGGTGAGGGATCTGGAGAACACATCTTATGAGGAGTGGCTGAGGGAACCAGAACTGTTTAGTCTGAAGAAGAGAAGGCTGGGGAGACCTTATTGCTGTCTACAACTACCTGAAAGGAGGTTGTAGTGAGGTGGGTGTTGATCTCTTCTCCCAAGTAACTAGCAATAGGACAAGAGGAAACAGCCTCAAGTTGTGCCAGGGGAGGTCTAGATTGGATATTAGGAAAAATTTATTTACTGAAAGAGTGGTTAAGCATTGGAACAGACTGCTCAGGGAAGTGGTGGAGTCACCATCCCTGGAGGTGTTCAAAAACTGTGTGGACATGGCACTTTGGGACATGGTCTAGTGTTCATGGTATTGCTGGGGTGACGGTTGGACTTGATCTCAGAGGTCTTTTCCAACCATGTCCCTATATATAAACACTATACTTCATCCTAAATTTCAGAAGGTATCTAAGGTGAAGCTTCGAGTTGTGCCTGTATAAGATCAACATCTGCAGTGAGTCTAAAGAAGGTCAATTTCTCCCAGTGTGAGTTGACTGTGAACCTGACTCTTCAAAGGTTTGATGTGGGTTCAAATTCTGCAGTTGTTTCCCAGCTCTGTTTCAGTCCTGTTTGGGTGATTACATATCAATAAACCTTTCTCCTGCCTCCTAAGTAAGTGAAATATTGCATTTTATCAGGCAAATGGGGATTTTAAAAGTGTATGTGGTTTGCACAATAGTAAAGTGACAACCAATCTTCTACTTGCAACACAAAGGAGTTCAGATTGGGCAGAGACGTGGTGAATTGGGGCTGGTATTCTGAACTGGAGGTGAAAGGCTTTCATGTTCTCAACTGTGGTGACCAGGATTTTATAAATATTAAGCACATTTGACAACCTGAGCATCAGTGGTCTTGACTGTAAAACAGTTAACACCTACTTCAGGAGCTGCGCTACAAATATGGGGGGAGGGGGTGGTCTGTGGAGAAAAGTATTTTACAAATGTCAAATACTATTTATACTCTCCTAGTCAAAGACACAGAACAGCTGCTCACCAAAAAAGAGAAGGAATAGTTTAAGCTCAAATACAACAGCCAAGAAATGTCTCACCAGGAAATCACCAAGGCATTTAGCCTTTTGCTGATAGCTCATCCAAGGCATGGCAGCATCCCAGGACAACACCCTGCATGGCCAGGAAAAAAAAAAAAGTGAAGTTTTGCAGTGTTAAGAATAAATATTTTTTTATTTTGTGTAACTTTTTATATACGTTTTGGGGTTTTTTGGTTTTCGGGGTTTTTTTGCATTGTGATTTCTGCACCTTGTGGTTTAAAACAGAAAAAAAAAAAAAAAAGAGTTTATCCTGTTAACTCCAAGTTTTTACGGCCAACGGATTTAGCAGACACCCGCAGAGAGCTCTGCAAACGGGCTCGGGGAGGCGTTTCCTTTGCCCTTCGAAACTAAGGAGAAACGCATTTGTTCCGATACCGTTTGCTGTTTGGTTTTGTTGTTGATATTTTAATGTCACCCTGTTATTTACAAAAGTATAGAGAGGGTGGGGAGCGCAGCGCGGCCCCGGCAGCGGCGCCCCCGAAGCACGGGCAGACACAGAGGGAGCCCGGCGGCGGAGCGAGGTTCCCATACCCGCTTCCACCGGGGCCGGGAACATACAGCCAGCCCCGGGGCCGGACCCGGCCTTTAGCCTGGAGAAGAGAAAGCCAACCAGGCCCCGCCCGCCGCGGCTCTCGCGCCTGCTTTGAAGTCTAGTAAAGGTAGCGCCAGGCAAACCGCCACCACCGGTCCCCTCAGCCGCTCCCCGTCACCTCCGCCCCTCCTCCCCTCAGCCGCTCCCCGCTACGCCCTCAGCCGCGGCCCCGCCCTGTTGCGATGGAAACGGCGTCTCCGGTTGCTACGATGGCGGCAGAGGGGCAAAGGGTCGCGCTGAGGAGCGTGGCCGGCGCCGATCATTGACCGCAACGCGCTCCGGTGGAGGGGCGGCGGGCCCGGGGCGCTCAATGGACTCCAGCGGGAAGGACGGCGAAGCGGAGCGGCGGCAAACGGCCCGAGGCGGCCTCCGGGACTGCCTGGGTGGCAGGCGGAGTGCTGCTGCCCTGTATCCTTCCGCCGGCAGTGAGGGGCCGGGGCGGGCGGGAGCGGCCCGTGAGGGCGGGCGACTCGGAAATGGCCACCCTCCAGAGAGGCAGGGCCCAGGGGGCGACGGGGGCTGGCCTGCGCCCTGCCGAGGCGGAATCGGGACTGCGGGGGACCCGTGTGGGGCGGTGGCAGTGGCACAGCCCCGGCCCTGCCCCGCGCACAGGGTTCGCCGCGGGGGCGGTTCAAATAAAACTCGTACGTTGGGGTTTTTAAACTGCTGTAGAAAAGTTGACTTCTCAGGTAACTTCAGAGTTTCCTTGTTTTCCCTTTTCTAAGAGACGCTGCCATTGGGAAGTGTATTTACCATCCTAGCTTGGAGAGCCTTATTTTCTTGAATTTAAGTAATAAATACTGACACGAGTTCAAATCTCCACCTGTGCACTGCCGCTGAAATCATGACTGACATGAGGCAGGACTGGTCTTGTGTTGTGGAGAGTCTTTATCCAGTTACATTAATGAATTTCAGTGCAAACTAATCTTTGGGGGGAATGACACACTGGTTCTACTATTGAAATATTTCCCCTGTGATACATTGTCCATGTGTTACAGAAAATTATGTTACAACTCTCAAAAGGCTGAGAGCCCCGGGGCTGTTTAGCCTGGAGAAGAGAAAGCTGAGAGGAGATATGGTCAGTGTTTATAAATATCCGAAGGGTGGATGTCAGGAAGATGGGACCAGTCTGTTTTCAGTGGTGCCCAGTGATAGGACAAGGGGCAATGGGCACAAACTGGAACACAGGAAGTTCCATCTCAGCATGAGGAAAATCTTTCCTGTGAGAGAGCTCTGGAACAGGCTGCCCAGAGAGGTTGTGGAGTCTCCTTCTCTGGAGACTTTCAAAACCTGTCTCAACACCTTCCTGTGTAACCTGCCCTAGGTGACTGTGCTTTGGCAGGGGGGTTGGGCTAGATGATCTCTAGAGGTCCCTTCTAACCCCTACTATTCTGTGATTCTGTGATTTAGATAACAGCTAGATGTCACTTCAAGTAAACTTAATAAAGATGATATTTTTCATCTACTGATACCATGAAAGATGAGTGCAAAGCCTCTCCTAAAATCACTGTAAACAGTAAAATGCAGTTACAAATTTTTTTTCTGGATGAACATAAAGTTAGTTATGACTATCATATATAATTATGGGACCAACTGTTGTGGTATTATCAAAACTGTTGTGGTATTGTCAAAAGGTATTATCAGCATTATGTATCTTGGATAAAGTTTGCCCTTTCCCAAAAAGGTGTATAAAGTCAATCAAACAGGCTATTATATCTTCTAATGAGCTGTTTGGTACACTTTTCATTGTCCTTAACACAATACTAGGGATAGAGCTTTAGCACTTCATTTTGTACAGGATTTAGAAGAAGAACGTCGGGCATTGAAAGAAGATCAAAAAATGTGCCGGAGTAGGGCACAGAAGTATTTCACAGAGACAAACAGAAGAAGAAGGTAAGTAACTCAGGTTCCTTTGGTGGGAGATTGTAAAAAAATAAAAAAAGGGAAGAGTCAAAACCTTGATACAGCTCAATATATTTCTACTATTTGCATATTCACTTTGTTAAATAGCCTCATGGCTTTGTTCTAGAGGAATCTAGGCTGAAAAGTTTCACCAGTCCAGTTTCTTTCCTTAGGACAAACAAAATACAAAAAGAACAATATTCTAATGTACTTGTTACTTTTTGGAAACTCTCTGTAATCACCTCTTATTGTATGAGGTAGAGGTAAGCAAGTAGTGCTTTCATCTTATGGCTCTGATCTGCATTTCTGGTGTTCTTCTGTTTTTTCTCAGTTTCAGTGGGGGTGTGAAGAATGCACACAGAGGTGCCGTGAGGGTCAGCAGCGCCTGCTGCTGTCCTTGCCTTCTGAAGCGTGCGCTTGTCCGCCTGCATGGCACGACGGCTGCATGGCCTCCCTCACGGGCTGGGCCTTTGTGCTCCCACTTCCCAATAAACGCAAACTCTTTCTAGTGCAAGAGTATATTTATACTAAAGCTATTCTGTATTGACATTTTAAACAGAGTGTTCTTTCTGCGTACATGAGAGTGCAAAGTCATTAAATATGCTGTGGCAAACGGATTATGTAAACCATACACTGAGATGTTTTGCTGAAGTGCTGTAAGTAGTTTAATAGTCACAGGGGGCCTTTCCCTAGCACTGGGATCCTACTTGCACACACAGGAGACTTGTCAGTGTATCATGCAGAGGGAGGTGGGTTCCTCCTTGCAAGCCCCCAGCCTCAGACCAGGTTCCTCTGCCTAATGTTAACTTGTTAATGCTCATCCCCCATAGTTCCCATATCAGATGATTTCTGTTGTGCAATGTTTATTGAAATATGTTGGTAACCTGTAAGAGAGGCCATAGATACTGTTTATACTGTCATTTTAGCTTGACAGTGTGTGCTGTCACCATATGTTTTGAAATACAAAGAAAAATGGAAGAGGAAATATAATCACCTGGGAGTGATTGAAGGCAGTGTGCGACCCACAACCTTTGCAGATAATAAACTGAGTCTCAGCTGAAAGATTAAATATCTTATTTAGTTTTCTGGAAAAGTGCCATTGTAACACTACGCATCTCAGATGAACGCTGTTTATTGTATTACTGGTCTTGAAATGTTATACTCTAATATAAAAGCAAATACCAGACAGCCTGCATATTTTTGACAGACTGGTGTAGTTAAACTAGTACTCATTGATACATAAATACATTTCCATATGTATTTCTCTGCAGCCTTAAAAAACACAGTATAAATCCAAGCTACTCAGGTGAACCAGTTAAAAATTTAGGTTTGGTATTCATAAAATGAAATTGTTTCCATTTGTGATAATTGAGAATGGCATAACTACAAGAATAATAAGCAGTTCAAATGGAAGCCTGTGTGACAGTCTTCCCCTAAAAACTGAAAAGGAGTTAGTTGTCTAATGTTAGAAAAGTAGTAAGTGCATACAGTATTAATAAGCTGTGAGATATAATTCAAAATTAAAGGTCATTGCTTAAATGGAGGAAAGTAATTTGGAAATAAAAAGTTCCTTGAAATAGAATATTTTTTTCCTGACATGCAGATAGGACGTGATAGATCAACCATAAGCTCATGTCTCAAATCTGTGTATGGCTTTGTAAGACTTGTAAAAGTGTTAGCCATGATGATGGTTTCTCAAGAGTAGCATGATTTCCTTAAGCTCCACATTCTCACCTGGCAGCACCCTAAATTCTCCCTGATGGGGCTTATAGGCATGTACCAGAAGTTATTCTTGGCACTCCTAGCTTGTAGTTTCAAAGCTGAAATTGTTTCTTTCATATTTTTTTCTTTCAACATATGGAGAGTAGACATGAGTGCACTATGAGGTACGACAGACTGTTTTCTACTTCTAACCCTCACTCAGAAAGGTTGAGATTGGAAGGGACCTCTTGAGGTTATCTGATCCAATGCCTCAAGCAGGGCCACCTAGAGCTGGTTGCCCAGGACCAGCTTTTGAGCATCTCCAAGGATGGAGACTCCTCTGGTTCTGTCACTGAGCACTGTTGAAAAGAGGCTAGGACCCTCCGTTCAGGTATTTATAGACATCAATAAAATCTTCCCTGAGCCTTCTCCTCCCCAGGCTAAAAAGTCACACTCTCAGCCTTTCCTCATAGGAGAAATTCTCTAGTCCCTTCATCATCTTTGTGCCCCTTCATTGGACTCTCCAGTATGTCCATGTCTCTCTCGTACTGAAGAGACCAGTACTGGACACAGCACTCCAATCTGGCCTCAGCAGGGCTGAGTAGAGGGCAAGGACCACTTCCCTCGACCTGCTGGCTATGCTTTGCCTAATGCAGCCCAGGATACCATTGGTCTTCTTTGCAGCAAGGGCCCATTGCTGGCTTATGGTCAACTTGGTGTCTACCAGGACCCCCAGGTCCTTTTCTGCAAGGCTGCTTTCCAGTTGGGTGTCCCTCAGCACATGCTGATGCCTGGGGTTGTTCCTCCCTAGGTGCAAGACTTTGTCCTTCCTCTTGTTCAATTTAATGAGGTCCCTGACAGCCCATTTCTCTAGCCTGTTGAGATCCTTGTGGATGCCAGCATGACTCTATTGTATCACCCACTCCTCCCAGTTTGGTGTCATCTACAAACTTGCTGAGAGTACTTTCTGCTCCATCATCCAGATAATTTTGGTCAACAGTCAGCTGAATATGAGCCAGCAGTGTGCCCAGGTGGCCAAGAAGGCCAACAACATCCTGGCTTGTCTGAGAAATAGTGTGGCCAGCAGGCCTAGGGAAGGGATTGTACCCTGTCNGTCCCCTGTACTCAGCACTGGTGAGGTTGCACCTCGAGTACTGTGTTCAGTTTTGGGCCCCTCAATACAAGAAGGACATTAAGATGCTGGAGCATGTCCAAAGAAGGACAGTGAAGTTGGTGAAGGGCCTAGAGCAGAAGTCTAATGAGGAGCAGCTGAGGGAATTGGGGTTGTTTAGCCTGGAGAAAAGGACGCTTAGGGGAGACTTTACTGTTCTCTACAACTACCTGAAAGGAGGTTGTAGTGAGGTGTGGGTTGGTCTGTTCTCCCATGTAGCAAGCAGTAGGACAAAAGAAGATAGCCTCAAGTTGTGCCAGGGGAGGTTTAGATTGGATATCAGGAAAAATTTCTTCCCCAAAAGGGTTGTCAAGCACTGGAACAGGCTGCCCAGGGCAGTAGTGGAGTCACCATCCCTGGAGGTATTTAAAAAACGTGTAAACGTGGTGCTTAGGATATTATTTAGTGGTGGACTTGGCAGTCCACTGCTGTCCCCTCATCTACCAAGCTATTAATTTCTTTCTCAAGTCGATCAAACGTGACCAAATTTAATATCACCTTTAAATTCATAAAGCCTCTGCTGAAAAGTGACAGTGAATTCCCTTTAGCAAATGGTCTAGGGAAGACATAATAGAGCTTCTGCTCTATTCTCAGTCCTGTGTCATTTAGGTTCATTCTCTTTGTGTTGCATTTTGGAGGAAAACTTTTCTGTGGGATCTTTTTGTGTGTGTGTTTTTTTGAAGAACCACCACCAGCCTTCCTTTAAACAGGGTTATACCAAGACTGAGTCCAAATCCAATAGCCCCCAGTGCCCAGCACTTTTTAAGCTAATAAGAAGTGCTTATGCAGAGAGCTTGCAGATTGAGGTCTTCTATTTTCAACCTTTTCTAAATGTACTTGTAGTGAATTTTTTCCAGTGTTGTATTGATCTGTTGTCAATGCCTCTAAAATGCAGGAGCTTCAGCAGTAAAAATACTCTGCTGCAGACAAAATGTGCTTGCATAGACAAGAGCAACTATTGCTTTGAAAGCAAAGTCTCAGTGACTTAAGTCACAGATCTTCTTCAAAGTGGATACTTAGAGGAACCTCTATCCCTGTCTGATGCCATCAGTTTCTTTTCATGTCTTGCACTGCCCAGGCTCCTTAGTTTTGTATTAAAAGTAGTACCTCAACAAGGTGAAAAAACAGCCTCCTGATTATCTTTACATAACTTGCCTGAGCTCAACAAAATAATTCCTTTATTGTCTCACTGGTACATGATGTTCCCTTTTCAAGACCAGTTTAAGTATTAAATATGCTCAGAGGCAGTAGCTGACAGATATTTTGTTTAAATAACAGTATTCTGGAAATAAGAGCTAGTGACTAAGAGCTGCAGATTTGCTGGGGGCTGTGGCCTTCCCGCTGATATTGCCCGGTGCAAAATGTGCCTCTCAGTTGAGTGGGATATTACTGGCTGCGGGTAGTTGGTTCATTGTGGAAATGCCATTGTCTGTGTGGATTTTTAAATAAACCTTACAGTCAGCTTGGTTCAGAGTTTTGAATTACCTTGAAATCTAAGTAGCCAACCCATCTGTTGTAACTGGGGAAGGAAATGCTTTCCCAATTTATATCGGTTTCTAATCTATTCCCATTACTGTTGTTTTTTTCAAAAATAGTTTATTTTCAACATATGCACAAGGTTTGTGCTCCACCTACTGGCTAATTATCCTTGATTATTTAATAAAACCTCTTCAAATTATTCATCTGTGCTGTTAATAGAGAATGAAAAGCAGTCTAGTGCCAGAAATAGGAGAAAAATATTAACACTTGTTAAACGGAGACAGCAAAGTGTTAATAATTTTGTCTTGCTTTCTACATCAGAACGAAACCTTGAAAAGTAGTGGTCACTGTGACCATGTGGACCTGAAATGCTGTGTTGCTGTTTCTGGTAACGGGCCATAGGACTGTGCTGCATGTGCATGGGCTCAGGACAAATGCTCGCCTGACTTGCTCTCTCTGAACTTTCCTTGACCTGCCCACAGCTTTGTTTGGCTGGGTTTAGCTGTAACAGCGGTTTCTCTCATTGACCAAGTGTCTGTGGCAAATTTATTTTGCCTTTGTTTGTCTTTTTATGGTTTGACTTCAGTTTTCATATAGATAGTAGTAACAAGCAGTTATTCTATGTAGAGAATGAGATATTTATGAGTCTAACATAGTGAAGCAGTGTAGGGAAATAAAGGCCTGGTATAGCAGAGGTCTGTATTTCCCTGCACTGAAGGTGCAGGATGCAGCATAGAGAAGTACAAGCAGGGGATGGTAAGAGATGGTGCGCAGGCCTGGCACAGGAGACCCCACAGCTATAAACAACTCACCAATAGTCCATTAAGGAAATGCAGGCCTAGATCTGACAAAACAGGCTTTAGGAGAAACAGAGAGAACAAAAGAATAGTATGTAATATGTGTAAAACGCACCATGTATGGGATATCGAGGTTCTGTGGAGCTTCAGGTTGATGAAGAAAGAACAAAAGTGTAAAAGCATGTTAGCAAATAGAAAAATGACTCCAAGTGGAGCCTGAAGTGAGGAAGAAATAAGCATTAACATGAACATCATCATGTTCCTGGTGAAGAGACTCCAGTTGCTGACAGCTCACCATAATACCCCAGCACTACCAGAATGAAGCTACCAGCCTTGAGATGCAGAAGAGCAATGGGAGTATGAGCATCAGGAAAAGGAGTAGAAACTCAATGTGTAAATAATAATTCAAGCTGTTTTGTCACTATTACTGAGGCTTTCTCTGCATGAAAGCATTCCAACTGTATTATTTTTCAGTAACAATTATATCTGGATTAATAATTATTAGACTCTTAAGATTTGAATTATGCTAACAAAAAAAATCCTGGATTTATATAAGATGTGCTTACTTGTTGCCTATAAATAAGACTTGTAGTGTAACAACTGGTGGATTTTGTGGGCAGCCCTCCTGTGAATCTTTGAGGCATTTTGGAGAGCAGTCTCCTGTGAGCCTTTATGGCATTGTAAGCGTCTGTCCTTGTGAAGCCCTTACAGGAGTCTGGGGTTGTCCTTTTGTATTCAGCATATGATAATCAAAGAAGAGGAAATAGAGTTAATATGTGTTCCTAAGGTCCTCGTAAGTATCTCACTTGAAGAAAAAAAGTGATTTATGGGCAACATCTGTAGATATTTTAAGGATGTAAGGTGTGTTTCCTGTTTGCCCATGAAGGAGATTTTGAGTGTGACACCCCCATTCTAGCCTTTTCTTGATCTTGCTGTAGTCATTAAGTATACAAATGCCCTCCTACCTCAATTTTAAAATTACTGTGCACTGGTTTGCAAGCGTGATATGGCAGTGGATGAATAACATCTCCTCGGTATCAAAAGGTTCATTTCATAGCATTCCATATGCACTTTATATATTCCTTTTTTTATTTTCATCCAAGGCAGTAGTAAGCATTTAGTCCACCTGGGAATGTAGCATCTATCACTTCACTGCGAAAGTAATTTAATAAAATTAACCAGGAAATAGTTCCACCATCTAGTCATACTGTTTTTAACATAAAAATGTCTTCCACATAATGTCTGTATATGTGAAACTGCTAAATATTTTAAGTTTCGTATTCCAGATTCACTATAAACATTTTGGCAGCCGTTTCAAAAACTGCTGCACTGCTGGGTTGTTTATAGTAGACAGAAAAACTGTGTTAAAAAAACACCGGTCGGGAAATTCTTCTGCTAACTCTCCATCTTAAAGCCATACTCTTTTGCCAATGTTACATCTGTGATGTGAACCTAAGCTGGAGGCTTAAGGAAAGTGGATGAACAACCATCTGCTTTAGCTGTTTTTCTGTAAGATATCAATGTGCGTTTGTAAAATTATTTATTTTACATAATGCACCTGGGTGTCACCATTTACATTCTGTGAGGTCAAGATGTTAATGATGCAGACTTCACTGAGTATCTTTAATGCATTTCCTTACATTTAAAATAAGATCCTTTTTCTCCCTCATGTCTTAATCCAAACCAAATAGTGATCACTATGAGCTGTGGTAAAAAAGACCTCTTGCATCATCATTTGGACTTGCCCATTTCCAGTTATATGAAATGACAGTGGGGGGTTTATGCCAATTATTAGGAATGTGGAAGAGTGCATCTAAGTCATACTCCGAAATCATTTAAAAAATAAATACATAAAGACTCTGTCAGAATTTACTCTTTCCTTTTTGGAATTATATGCTGGAATTACTCCAGGTGCAAAGTTGTAGAATTTCCCACATGTCTGAATTTAATAACTACAGTTCAACCAAAGGCCTTCTTGAGCAGCTTCTAGAAATATTAAGGGGATCAAGAAGAATGTGTTTAAAGTACTTACCAGGATAAGCAAGTCTGTTTCCTCTATTGTGATTTAGCTATTTCTTTAGCCAAGATAAAGATATGAAATATTGCATATTTCTGTATCAGATTTTAACATGAGTGAAATACAGGAATACTGAAAGTTGACAATGAACTCTAGTTCTACTTTTTTAGTTCTAACTTCTGGATTGTACAAACAAAATTCCTATGAAATTGTAACCAAATTTCCACAGGACATGTTCTGTGGATAGAGTTCTCTGCAGATTTTTTCTGGTTTTGCATAACTCCTTGTCTGGCTTCACCCCATGTCTTAAGTGGAGCCCTTCCTGCTTGCTGGCAAACTGAAATGTGCAAATGAAACTTGCAGTGTTGGGATCATATTTTTATTTAATTGCCTATTTTTGCATAAGTCAGGCTTCTCTTATCCTTCATTTGAAGCTGTAGAGTTTTATAACTTAATCTCTAGAAGAAGAGCTGTGGCGGGAGATCAATGGAC
>VYZX01019208.1:0-29238 GCA_013401335.1 Brachypteracias leptosomus
ACATTTTGTGATTCCGTGATTCCCAATGAGTTTTAGTGCTTGTGGGACCCATCCCATAAAAGTTAATATAAAAATCTATCCATAAAGTTGCCTTCTTCAGCAGCCTTAGCAAGGAGATGAGAAGCATGAATGTACCTGTGCTCAGACACAAGTCAATCTGTGACCAGACCATGCCTCCAGGACACACCACAGTCCCTGGAAAGCTGCTCTCCTTGTCTGCAGCTGCGGCAGCCTGTCCTGGGGAAGGAGATCCACCCCCATCCTGACACCACAGACAATTAGGGATTTAGAGATGAAAGCCAATACTTGAATCCCATCTGGTAATATAGTGAAAATCTGAGCAAATACAGAGCACAGTGCTTTTAAAAAGTCAGGACATTTATTTTAAACACCTTAATATAAATTTGCCTGATTATTTTGGAAAATTATCTAAAAAATCCTTAGTCTATATGATACTCACAGCTGAAATAAAATATAGATTTAGGTACTCTCTCTGTTTTTTCACATTGTAGTCCTAAACTCTTCCTTCACCTTCATCTTAAAATGCTTACTTACTCATATTTTCATATTATAGTTTATATCTTCATATATTTTTTCCTCACAGCTTCAGTTTCTCCATTTAGAAAGTAATTATTTAAATGCAATATCCTTCTCTCAATTTTGAAGCACAGCTCTGAGATATCCTCAAAACCATACTGTTCTATTCCCTCTCTATACAAGATCCATTTATATACAAATAATTAGATTCCAGCACTAAACCATATTTTATCTTGCCTGTTAAAAGTAAATTTATAACAGACTGATTAAATCTCCCCTACAAGGTGCATACAAGCAAACTCAATTGAAATTGATTTAAGAGAGTTTAAAACCAGCATCGAGATAAAAAAACAAGAAGATAGAAAATAATGATCTCTGTTGCATTCTTGTAGCTTTCTACAAGAAACAAATTCTCAAAAGTTATGCAGGTATATACAGACAGACATACAGACACACAGATATTTAGCTCTCACCTGAGAGACATGAAGTATCTCTTGTGTTTTGATCACTTACTAGCATTTTTATCTCATTCGGAACATTATTCATGTAAGACTTCTGTTAACAAGCACTTTAACAGATTCTTGTTAGATGATGTAAGAAGAAAATAGCCAGCCTTCATAACTTCCTTATTAATGCATCATTTACTATTAATAACTGCAATTAACAACTTATTGTTGTTGTTCATATTTGCATTTGAATAACTTTATACACTACAGCAACTTCTATTCAAGAATCCTAAGGCATTTATGAAATTTAATTCAAAATCACAGTGGTAACATGAACCAGAGATTTTGTAAGATATGAGATCTTATGCACAGATCATGAGATGGGAAAACACTGATGATAAATAAGGATTTTGCTTTTGAAGTAATTTAGTATAAAATAATTAGTGTTTGATATTTCTAACAACCTAGTCAGGACATAGGTGATATCCTAGTTCTAGTATCAATACCCTGGATAAGCCACCATTTCTGCAGATACTGTCAGAGGTGATCAGTAACTCAGACACACTGAGTCACTCACTCCGTGAAGTATTGGGTGGGTTATTTTGCAAACCTTGACCCAGTATCACTTGTTGAAACTCTTCCTGTAGTCATAAGTAGAGCCTGAAGAAAGCAGAAAGCAGTGGCCACTGAGAAAGGATATTCTCTATCCTGCCAGAATGGTAAGACTAGCAATCATAATCAGGATATCTGAATTACTGGTGTTAGAATGCAAAGCTAATTCCTGATTTACAAAGATGTGTAGGAACACAGCTGAGTCCTGAGGACTGGATTACACGTGGAATTTTGAAAATGATTCAACTACTTTAAATAGCCACTTTNAAGAAAAGCAGCCTTAAATATACTCGTGAATTGGATGTGCTACAGTTGAAAGGGCTATGTATGTACCTTGGTAGCCCACCAGCTTAGAGCATTACACAGTTACATGCTGAAAATTTTCCTAGTGTTTGATTTTAAATACCAAGGAGAAGAAACGCAGTCATCTGCTTGAAATCAAATGCTTGCAAACTACAGACCAAAAACTTTGCCATGATAATTACTTCAACACTGCATAAGAAACCTTAGTTGTGTAAGTAGTCTTGGGCTGTATCCCACATGGATTCTCCGTTCTTTAATAATATGAACTTATGCTGAAGCCATTTTCTCTGTGGGGATTCTAATACATGTCTTTTTTCACTACAAAAACACCAATTTTCACTAATTTCACTGGAAATTCATGTAATTGAGCTATCTATTCCTTTATTATATCCATTTAAAATTGATCAGTGAGTTAAAACTTTGGTGAAAGAAGTCTCTGGGCATCCTGGTAGATGTCTCACATTGGCCTCATTACCTTAAGAAAGCAGGATAAAAATACATATAAACATCTTTCCAAGTATGTTATTGACCAAGTAACATTATGTCTATAAAATAAATGGCACGTCTAGAAATAATGTAGTATGTTAGGATTAGCCTATTTAACTTGGTTGTCTCTGTGTTTTGGTAGTATTTCTATATGGGTACAGGACATGGCAGAACTGTCTGAAATGTTGGTGCTCCTGTGCTATTTTACAGCACATGAAAGGTGATCCAGTAAAATAGCACAAGAGATTCAGCAACATCTCTGGGTCTTGAATTCAGTTCTGCAAAGTCCACTAACAGTTTCTTGTACCTGTGGTGAGTTTACCTTGGCTGGGTGCCAGGTGCCCACCCCTAGTCCCTCTATCATTCCACCCCCATATCTCAAACCTCCGTCAGCAAGGCAAGCGGGGAGAGAGAGTAAGATGGAGAAGAAGAACCCGTGGGTTATGATAAGAAGCAGTTTAATAAACAGCAGAGAAAGCAAGGCCACACGCGCGCGAAGCAAAAGCAAGCAAAGCCGTTACTCTCTACTTCCCATCCGCAGGCGGTGTCGGGCCTGTCCCGGGAAGCAGGGCTCCAGAACGTGGAGCGGTTGCTCGGAGGACAAACGTCTTCCCCCCGAACCCCCCCGTCCTCCTTCCTTTATAGTTGAGCTGACGTTATATGGTATGGAATATCCTATTGGTCAGCTCGGGTCAGCTGTCCGGGTTGTATCCCCTCCCAGAACTTGCCCCCCCATACCTTTGGTGTTGTGTGGGCACTCACGGCTAGACATAACACACACCATGTTATCAACATCCTCTGGTTCCCAGTACTGCAGCATGAGGGCTGTATGGGGAAAATCATCTCAGACAGACCCACTACAGTACCACATGTTGATACTTATCAAAGACAAGATAATTAAGCATCAGGTAAATATTATTGATCTTACCTAGAAATAAATTTCTTATTAAAATTTTTGTAGTAGCTGGAGAGCTGTGCCAAGTGAGCTAAACTATCAGTTGGCCTGCAAATATGTTTTATGTCTGTTCTCCTAAGGCTGCTCCTACTGTATAATTAACTTTTATCTTCAACTAAGTCATTACCTTGCTTAGCTTTTACAACACTTCAATACTCCATGTCGTTAGGAAATTATTACCAAAACTTAATGACCATCATTTTCCATCCTTCTCTCTTGCATTGCTACAAAAAAAGTCTAGTGAAGGTAATAGCTGAAAATCCCTTGTATTGATATAGCAAGAACACCTTGATAAAGTCAAATATGCTTGTGCTGTTACATTAGCTGAGAACAGTGAATTGGTAGAAGCATTACTGGGAAGAAGAAAATCAGATTAAATAATTAGTGTCAATTAGCCCCAGCAAAATCACTCTATAAACAATTGGTCTCTAGTGCCCTGCTTAATTACGTGAGACTTTCATCACTTCTTATCAAGTCTGCTTTGATTTATGTTAGACTCTTGAGCATCCCAGAAGTATAATTAATTATTGTCTTGTAAATAAACTTTTGGTAATTAATGGTAGCAGAAGACAATACAGTATCTTTTTAGAAGTATTCTGTTATGAAACTATAAGTACTTGAAAACTATTTTAGATCTCAAGATAAAACATATTCACACTGCAAGCAGAAGACAAGATAGTTGTAGCTAAAAGCCAACTTATTCAAAGCAGTGCTACACGAACTATCATTATATTAAACAACCATTCTGTGCTACTATAACCAATGCACACCTTTGTAATCTGGCTTTAGACTGAAACATCTATCTTACTTTAATGATTCTCAGTCCCTTTATTAAAAGAAACCAGACAGTGAACTTTTTCAGATATAGGCAGCAAAACTAATTTCTGCAAAAGAAATATGTAGCTAAGTCTTAAATGAGAATGCTTTGAAAGTTCTGGCACACTCAGTCGTTCCTACATACAACCTCAGCTAATCACAGAACTACATGAAAACAAGTGAATAGGAGGAGAATGGAAAATCATTCCAATTGCTCAAAACTTATTACATAACCTGAATTGTGCTACTTGAATTTGTAGATGCTCCTCCTGTAAATCATTTGTTCCCACAATTCCTCTCTTTGACAGCTTTGTTACACTTAGAAAAATTCAGTATCCTTTGCCTTGAGTAGATTCCCAGGGCTAATGCCAGCAATGGCACAGCAAATAAATAGGCACTGAAAATCATCAACTAATGAAAGTATGTAGCAGATCTTTTCTAAAATCATCAAAATAATGATAAACTTCCAAAATGCTCATAACTGGTCCATGCTGTACTTTAAACTACTGGTAGCACTAGTAGCACCAGTGAAGGGGTATTTTACAAGTCTTTATTGGAGAGGTACTGTATGCACTATCTCACCACCTTATTAGTTCTAGGATCCAGAGTAGAACAAAAGATACTAAAATGTAAGTCTTTAAAGACTTAGGAATACTGTCACTTGACCCAAAAACCTGGCCACTGATTAGCCAAATGCTGCCATTTCCTTCCCCTCTATGTGTTCAGATTTCTCTCCCACAGAGATCAGGGAAGATGTGCCTAAGGATGAATATAGGGAGGAAACAGGAGGAGATTGACAGTGCCTTCTAAGGCATTTCCATCCCAGTGTGAATGCCACATAGCCTAGGCATGCACCCAGTTACACAGCTGGACATTCTTACATTTTCAATTACAGTATAGTGGGGTATTAGTAGGCCATTACATCTCCCTTTTACCAGCTGCCAAAGCTGAGCTTGACTCCATCATTTCTATATTCCCCTCCAAGTAGTTGTAGGATGCTATTATATTGCTCCTTTGTCTCATCTTTTCCAGATTAAAGAAGACCAGCTTCCTCAGCCTCTCCTTGAAAGGCAAGTGGTCTAGGTCCCTGACCTTCATAACCCTCTACTGGCCCCTCTTCAGCTTCTAGACATCACTTCAGAACTGGAGAACCCAAGGATACAAATATTCCCCATACATCCTCATCAGTACACAGCATAACAGGATAGTAACTTCCCCTGATCTACTGGCCCCAGTCCTTGCAATAGTGCTTAGTAGAGGATTTATCTCATTTGTAACAAGAGAATACTATTGGCTCATACTCAGCCTGGTGTCCACTGTGATCATTAGGACTTTTCAGCCAGGCTGGTTCTCTACACCTGTACTTATGTATGAGGTTACCCTGCCACAAGTGCAGGACTCTGCACTTCCTGATGAACTTCATAGATTTTATGTTCTCAATCCTCAAGTTGCTCAAGGCCCCTCTGGACTGAATTTCTACTGCTTAGCATGTTAACTACTCCTAGTTTGCTAAGAGCACATTCTGTTTCATCACTTCTGTTGTTGATGAACACACTGAACTGTGTCAACCCCAGTATCAACCTCACGGTAATCTGTTTATTGTCAGCTGCTAACTGAACATGAAGCCATTGATAAATACCTCTAGGTCCAACAGTCCAGACTAGTTTTAGTGCATTTAGCGGTCTCTTATATGAGAAGGCTGTTGGAGACAGCATGAGAACCTTACTAAAGTCAAACAACTTTCACCACTCCTCTCTCATTCACATAGGCAGTCATTCCATCATATCAAGTAATCAGACTGGTCAGGCGTGATCTTGTTGGCATTTGGGCTAAGAAATTCCTCTCAATGGTCTAAAAGCTTCCTGAATTGCTTGCACAGCGCTATGCTGCCTTCCCAGCAGATGTCTGCATGGTTGAAATCCCCCAGGAGGATGAGGGTCTGTAATCAGGAGATTTCTGCTAGCTGTTTGTAGAAAGCCTTGTCTACTTCATCCTTCAGAGTTAACAGTCATGTGGAAAGCTGCCAGGGTAGATCTTGTAGGCAGATGCGGTCCTTCACTGGGAATTGAGGTGGCTATTCTCTCCCAAGAGACCTAATTCCTTTCATTCTGACTACCTTGTTCAAAACCAGCTGCCCAAAAGGTAGAAACATCTAAAAAATGAGGGAAAATCTAGACAATGAAGGATACATTCCTTGCATCTCTAGCATAAACATTATCAGATTACAAGTGTATTTAGACAAGACAGAAAACCATGTAGCTGTGGAAACTGTAAATGTTATATAAAAAAGCAGAATGGTCATTAAAAAGGCATTGATGTAAATGCAAATGTTGAGCCAACCCAAGCATGACAAAGTCTGTGATACAACACTTCAGGTGCAGGGCTGATACAAGTTCAGAACACTGGGTTATGCAGAGAGTTAAAGCAGACAGCAGGCACAATGACATGTTAAATTACCCACATGATGTATAGCTTAATGAACCCCCTTGTGTTGATCATGCTTGGCATTAATCAAGAGCCATGAACAGATTCCCTTATTTTCTCAATGCTGCTCTGATAAACTGCAATTTCATTTAACCTTGGACAGGAACTTTAATAGCTTCCACGGGACAACTGTCAATACTTTCCTGGGTATACAGTGATTAAACTGCAACACAAGATGCATGCCATGAATTTTCTTCATTTGAAATTAGAATTTTCATTTTTAACAACAATTTGCATAAAATATGCTGAAAATATGGAAATACATAAAGGTTTGCATGATCCTTAGATAGAAACATATCAAGACAAAGATTTTTTAAAAATAAAATAATTGACAACATATTAATTAACATATTGAGAGATCCAAATAACTTTCTGGTTGGGAAAGAAGACAACAAAAGACAAGAATTCAGAGAAAGGCTTGACAATACGTCCTTAAATTAGCTCATTATACATCATATATTTGACAACATTACACACTTCTTTAGCCTTTCTGCAATATTTAGAGGCCAAAATATTGGCAAAGATGGAGAAATGTTTTGTTTCTCAACTTCAGTGGTTTCTATAGACACCTTTGAGTGCTTTTATTCTCTAAAAGTGGAGGCTCACTTCTCCCTGGGATGAGTCTGCCTGCCTCAAAAGCACCTTGACACAATGACTTGGTAGAGCAGTAATACCCTGAACATCCCACAGCCTCAATAGTTCCCTTGTCCTAGTCTGAACCTTATTTTGCAGACAGGATCGGCATGGCCTGAGACTTCCACAAACTCCTCTTAAATCTCACCATTAAGGCAAAATTCCTCACAGAAGGCAAAACGTAGATAGGATTTTATTAAGACCTCTTTATGTTTGATTGACTGATTGCAGGATCCTAGTAACAGATGAAACCTAGCTGTTCTAATCCCTCTGAGATCCCAGAGCCTTATGGTATGGGACCAGTGAGAAATAAAGCTCTTATTCTCTCTCTAAGAACATATTATCATTTATTTGAGTCTAGTTGTGCCAGGTGATGTACAAATGTACACACAAAATAGGAAAGGGGTAAGAAGCAAATCAGAGAGAGAAAATGACTCTATCAAGATCATGCACAGGCTAAGATCAAAGATGGAAAGAGAATCCAGGAATAGGGTGAACGGGGCCAACATAAGCACATAATTCAGGAGCAGATGTTTCAAAACTGCATGTATGAAGGCAGGGGAAGGTAAGATTTCCAAAACCTCCAGAAGACCATAACTCTGAGGCTAAAATGCTGTCTTGGAGAATTCTCATTTGTGCAAGCTGGTTCATTTGCGGGTGGGAATGCAAAAATCCTTCAGTGAGAAGAGAAAGTAAAAAGATTCTTCTTATTATCAAAGACAGAGCACAACTACAGGGTAAAGCAGCACTGGAAACAGATTGACAGGATTGAGGCTTGGAACATGTACAAGTTTTTGAGTATTTGTCCTGATTCAAGAAGAATATGAACAGACTGAATCCCAGCTCAGACTCCTCAAATCATATTAAATCACCAGCCATACTAGTGCTAACTCATAGCTCAGAATACCAAAGAATCTGTTGTTATCAAACTAATGATACACCTATGAGGTGACAGTTACTACTGGTGATTGACGCCAATGAATGAAATACCTTTTGGATATCTCAACAGGTCTTTACCACAAAATGGGCTGTAGCTCAATAGGGCCTAGAAAGCCCCAGGAAGTCACAACAGGTTTGATGCAAAAACATTAGATGCTCAGGAATTGCTCTGAGCTATCCATTAGCAAGAAGGTGAAGTTAACACACCAAAGGAACATAACGTGTAGCAGAGAAATCCATTCATAAGAAAGGTAGTTGGTGTGAACAAAGTATTTTTGTTCTCCTAGCTTGAGACTAACTTCATGTAGTATATTCATGATTAAGAAACCCCAACTTTATAACTCAGCTACAAGCATTGAAGTTTATGACAAAGGATCAAATAGTCTGCACAGAAGTTGCTTTATCATTTCCACCACTCATTCCTCAAATTACCTATACAATGAAGACTGAAATGTGAGGCAGGGGTAACAGAACTGACTGGGGTACCACTGGCAATCCAACCACACCTACAAAATTCAGTCTTCAGCAGAGTCATAGCCTCCAAGCATAGATCTAAGTATTGCTTGCTTATTTAACTGCTTTCCTTGGCCTGGCAGCAGCTCAGATTTCTGCTTTCAGAATTCACTCTCTCTCTAGGAAATTAAAAACTTATTTGTGGTGTACTGGTTTGGGACCAGCACAAATCTTTTGTACAAAATGAAGAACTGAAGTTCTGGAAATCTCACGTGTATCTAGGTCACACCGTCCGGAGTGAGCTGTGACCAAGAGCTTAAACTCTATGCTGGGCTAAGGAAGCCAAGGCTGGGTATAAGGATGGTGCTCTCTTACTCCAGACTTCCATATTCAGCTGCCTTTTCTCTGCTGAAGCTACCCTAAATGCACCAAGAAAAAGATGCTCCTGTAGCTGCTAGAAGGCACTGAGGAAGCTGATGACAAGCTGGCTTTTTTTTTTTCCACAGTTCCTCCATGAGTTATGTTTAAATATTACCCCTCTCACCAAGAAAAAGTAGCAGTAATCTGATTCCGCATTCTATATGCCAAAAAAGGCAGTCTGCGAATAACTAGAGACTTGCTATTATTTTCAAAAGATTGTAATGACCTGGACACCACTTAATATAAATCTACAGACACTGCTGAAGGAATGCCTCGTGCTTGCACTTGAACATGAATCACAGATTCTTAGCCAAGACAGTTACGATCGTGTACTCTGCCTTCCTGCATAACACAGGAGTTCTCCCAACAATTTCTGCCTCTAGCCACAGCTTGTCGTAAGCCTGCAGTGTACCTTCAGAAAAGCACACAGGTTTGATTTAACATATATAAAATTGATTGCATCCTTTGGCAGTCTTTTCCACTGGTTAATTGCTCTCCCTCCTTAAAAGTTTTCAGTTTAAAAAATGCTGATTTTGACTTCTGCCACTGAATCAAGTTATATGGAGCTTTTTTTTTAAGGAATCTTCTTGTCTCAGTTAATACTTTGCTCTGCTAGAGGTTATAGACCACAGTCAGGTTGCTTCTTTACCTAAGTAGATTAAGTTCCTTGGGCCGTCACTGTAAGGAGTGTTTTCCAAGCCTTCAATCATTCCTGCAGCTTTCTTCTGAACCTGCTCCAATTTTCCATCATCCCTTTAAAAAGTTAATATCTTAATGGGTCACAACATTCCTATAGCAATGCTGATGTGCAGATGTTATTTATTAGTGATAGCCAAATATCAGGTATCTCTCTAGTATCAAAGAACATAATATAAAAGAAAAATGCATGCAAAGCTGACTTAGAAAGACTTTATTTTAGTTATTACTACAGAAATCTTTTACTCGCAATTTAGCAGCCCGTCACAGTACAGTAAAGCCAGGAATAAATATGTAAAAGTTTTAATTTAAAAAGAACAGCATGAAGCTTGAAGGCTGATTTAACAGATACTGCCAAGTTCAATCACCTGATGTTAACTTGGAAAACATTTCCTTGGTGCCATGAGAAAACACTGTTGGCTACACAACTAGGGCAGAACTAATGCAGTTAGATTTTCTATATATTGAACAAAGTAAGACTCCAGGACCCTAACCTATACCATATTTGACAAATCAAGATAGAGAATTAAGCCAAAAGAGGAAACAATGAGCAGGAAAAGTTGGAAGGTTTATTTCAGCATGATTCCCTGTAAACTCCAGTTTAATAAAGACTAGAGACTCATAGTTAAGCTGCACGTCATTTGAATAAACTACCTTTAAATAAGAAGAGGCTTTTCCATTTTATTTTTCAAACTGCAAATGCATTCTGTATCCCAAGGCAAATCTAAGGATCTACAATAAATGCTGGATGTCATAGTTGTGAGACTATAGGAACACGTTTCTTGTCATAGAGATGAGGACTCTTTTGGGACAGATTTTGTGATCTTTGGCTTTGCCCAAGTCTTCCAATTGATTTGGTAGAGATTACAGATTCAAAATCCCTGCTTTATTTTACCCCATCTTCTTTTAAATGCTTCCTGTAAAGAGGTTGCCTACTGGTCACAGGTATGTAAGTGGCAGTTTACACTGACCCTTTTGCCCTTTCTACAGGCAATAGGGCCATGCTTCCACAACCCTCAATTCTTTACTCCAGATGGAGGGAACTGGTGGAGAATATTTGCATCCAGAATGGTCCTGTCTGCTCCTAACCCAGAGAAACAAGCAATGATTTGTCAGAGACCTCTCTAACGGAGAACTCCCCTTCCCCACCACAGCTGATAAAAGAGGTGCAGCACATATGTCCTGCCACTCAACTTTGCATATCTGCATCTGGTGAGGTCAAATTCAGTCATGAAATAAGATGGTTTCATGACATCAGTATCTATTTAGTTATATTTGAGGGGAATTTCCAATAGGTTGTCATGCTATTTGTTTTACCATGTTAATGCTATTACTAGCTTTACTCTTATGTACATAATGAACTTAAGTGTATGGCTGGTAGATAAAGGTTTTGATTTATTGAGTTATGTCAGCCCAAGTTTAGAATGACATTTATGCTGAGTTCATTCACACTGTTAGAAAAAAGATTTCCAGAGTAGCAGCAGTACAATATAAACTAGGCAGTTACACAAAACTAATGCAAAAGAGAGGAGAAAGATCAAAATGCTTTAAAGAAAAAAAAGTGAAACAAGATTTCATCTATTTAGGTATGCTAGCGCTGTGTCTTATTACCAGTCAAAAGTCATAGACTAACAGGAATATTAAGGTAAACTATTCCAGAAAGTGAAAACAGAATCTGCAGTCTAGTCAACAGATGCAAATTACTAAGTCATTTTTGCAAACANAATGCCTGTATAGTAGATAAATGTTCTGCAAGTTTCTTCTGAGTATCTTGGAAAAGACTAATATAAAAAGGCTTGGTGCTCCTGCTCCTGTTTATTCAGCAGTTAGCCACTGAGCAGACACACAGCAGTGTGACAGAGGACTCACCAAGTGCTGTTACTAACTGTCAAGGAAAATAAAGACTAACTTAAAACTTTTGGTCGTTTNAGGTTGTCATGCTATTTGTTTTACCATGTTAATGCTATTACTAGCTTTACTCTTATGTACATAATGAACTTAAGTGTATGGCTGGTAGATAAAGGTTTTGATTTATTGAGTTATGTCAGCCCAAGTTTAGAATGACATTTATGCTGAGTTCATTCACACTGTTAGAAAAAAGATTTCCAGAGTAGCAGCAGTACAATATAAACTAGGCAGTTACACAAAACTAATGCAAAAGAGAGGAGAAAGATCAAAATGCTTTAAAGAAAAAAAAGTGAAACAAGATTTCATCTATTTAGGTATGCTAGCGCTGTGTCTTATTACCAGTCAAAAGTCATAGACTAACAGGAATATTAAGGTAAACTATTCCAGAAAGTGAAAACAGAATCTGCAGTCTAGTCAACAGATGCAAATTACTAAGTCATTTTTGCAAACAGATGTTTGGAATAGCTTTTTACAGAAGACATATTTAAGCGTATAAGCTGAAATTACTTAAGTCAGTCTGTTTGCTATTTAACAGCATATTCTGAGGATCAGGTATTTTGATGCCTAAAGTATTGATAATATACACGTATATAGTACCAGTGATCTGGAAGAACCAGACATCAGGGCAATTTAAAGACTGTAGGTCTGAACATATCCCTGAAACCTCAGATGTGAATGGATAGTGCATACAGATAAAGAGAGAGAGAGCTGGTACAGTTGCTTTGCTGCTGATTCTGATGAGAGCAAGATCCCACTGCAGGTAATCCACGCAAAATCCNCATTAACAATATATAACAGCATCAAAAATAACCCCCCCCCAACCAACAGTGCTTTAATTTATGGGGTTTTAAACTGTAAGAACTAAATGGAAGATGATTTATTCAGAACTTTTCTGATGTGGTATATGATCAGTCTTAAAAGATAGAAACCATCTTGCAGAGTGTTTGTATTTCAAATACTTATCTGAGGTTATTTATATTCTTGTCACTTTCACCACCCCCAGCTAACATGGAGTCAGATTCTATTCTCAGTTAGCCCAATGAAAGTCCACTGAAATCAATGGAATTACTTTGGATTCACTCCAATGTAACAGAGAACAATGGCACTGAACATCATTATTGCGTTTTTGCACCTAAGCTGCTCCTTCAAAATATAAGTATTTGAATCACTCCTGCTCCTTAATTTCAATAGAAATATATCTGCTTTTTCTTTGCCTGGAAATCTTAAGTAAGTAGCAATGTCCAGTCCATTTACAGATGTACTCTCTTCCAACATGCTTGGTAAATAGCCTAAATTGACCTCCCTTCCCCCCTCCCGGTACCTGGTTCCAATCACACTCAAATCATGTTACTTATTATTCCTACTATGAAAATCATCAAATACAGTAGGTAAAGATTTATTATATCTCTTTAAGAAATAAATAATTCATTGAATACATTAGATGGAGTATTGTAGACTTTCTGAAAATCAACAAGATAGCTATTTCTCGCAGCTTATATGGTTTAGAATGCTTTTAATCTTGGAGTAGATAAGTTATGTTTCTAAAAAAAAAGAGAAAGAAAAAGGGGAAAAGGAGAGTTATGTAAATAAACAATAAAGCTTTCTCCTCAGAGAAAAGCATTTAAAAATGCAAATTAAAAAATAAAATTAAGGGTTTGCTTAAAACAATATGATTTAATATTTAAACTTTTCTCCTGACAAGGCATGGTAGAGTTTTATCTGAAATGAGCTTTAAATTAGCATAACAAGAAAATCTAACCTGGAAGAGGGCTACATCTGGTTTGGAACCCATCATATATGCTATAAAATCTGGGATAAAAAAGGGGAGAAGCAGGTATTTTTAATCGTGTTTAAATGACCAGTCAAACAAAATTTTGAAATATCATTCTCATTCTTTCCAGCACTTGAAGTGTTAAGTAGGTGACTGGTTTGAAATGACCAGATTATGGTTTGGTCACAAATAACAGAAGAGTATTGTGTTCATTGACTGATCCAGGTCACTATGAAAATCCAAGTTTCTGGTCTCTGATCCAAAGATAGATGACATACTAAAAATAGACCTACATCCTTGAGTGGGACAGAGCCAGCAGTCTTTTTTTTTAATTTATTTTAAAGATCTTACATATTCTTCAGCTGCAATCAAGTAATCTTATGTAGGAATCTGCTCATAATTTAGAATAGGTTTAGAAAGGATTATTCATTTGGATCAGGTAGAATTTCTGAAAGATTGGGTTTGTATTCAAAGACATGTACAGTCAGTTTAACATCTGTGTCTTAGAATTTGATTGTTGTGGATGTTGCCATTTCATTATAAATGAGAAAGGTATTCAGTCATGCTGAATGGGGATATTTATATGTAAATATAGGAATTTTTGCTTTGGCAATAACTTCATTTCTGGGATGGAAGTTTATGTGATTCCCCAAATGCTACATTAACCACCAAAAAAACCTGACACAAAGTAAAGCCAAAAGACAAGCCTCTTACTCTGTCCCTGAACATGTTTAATGCCTCACTTCTACCCAGCAGCCACTACGAAACTACAGAATGAGACAAAGAAGATGATTCAAGCCAGATTTGTTGCTGGTGTAGGTCCCCTGGAAATCAATACACTTGTTCCTAGAATGAACTGGGCCACATGGCTGTTTTATGTAAGTGGCCACCGGGTTCATTGACATAGAAAACCCTTCGTGTCTTTGGGACAAAAGTGTGAAAATACAGAGATGATCACACAAAATATTCATGTTGAAAGTATGCTCATCTTGCAAATTTAAGCCCTCTCAACTTCAGAACAATCAGAATTAAGCTTGCCTTTGCAACTTTAATTTGAGCTCATTGCACATATGCATGATAATAAGTCTTTAACTGCACAGACACATACATCATTCAGTGCATAGGATGGACGATGCTCCCCGAGTGAGCAGCTGTTCAATATTCTTTTTATTCTTATCACTCAATATGTGGCTCCATGCCTTCCTTACTGCACATCATTCAAACCCTGCACAGAATACTGAATTATTAATATCTTTATGGGTGTTTCTATAGCATTCTCTGCTAGGGTTTCTGAGTGCTTCCCAAACACTAATTAATTTATCTTTAAACCTGTGTAGTGAGACTGTACTATTAGACTCACTTTACAGATGGGGAACTGAAGTGCTGAGCTGTTATGACCAAGATTGATGAAAATGTCCACTAATTTGGGGTTCTCAGTACGATATGCTTAGAGCTAGATTTTCCAGGAATTTTCCAGGATTAGTATTTTTATAGTACTTCATACATTTGAAGCATAAGTTCCATTGATTTCAGCAGCATCTGTAAGAACTCAGCACTTCCATGAATCGGTCCCAAGTATCTGAAGCTGCGCACTCAGAAAAAAAGGAATACACAGCAAGTACATTCCACCTATGAAACATTCACTTGAATCCCATGAGGAACCTGAGTCTACAACACGAACAATATCAGAGTAGACGAGAGGTCACTTCTAGCATTATGGTTCCAGGAGAATCCCTTTATCCAGTGTAACATTCAGCTGTTTTCACCAAGAGAGCTTGCTTTCTCCCTGTTACGGTTTCATTTATAGCAGCTTCTCACTTTTTCATAATATTCCAGCAGATGATAGCTTTTTATATAAAGCACCTTGGCTTGTTCCCCAAGAACCCCCTGTGCCTATGCCTGAAACAAAGTGGGAATGCTGTAGAAAAAAAAAAAGAGAGTGACTGTGTGTCTTAAGATTGATTCATACCATGAAGGGGTATGAAGTATCCCATAGAGGCGGGGAACTTAAGACTGGCAAGGAATGCTTAATTCTGTCCATTTCTAATCTCTCAGTTGAATGCACCATCCTAAAAGCTTTTTGTGTGCTAATTTTCACTATACAATTCTTTAAGCCTTCCTGTTTGTTTTTTTTAACATCCTGACTAAACAGGATCTCTGCTCTGTAGAACCACACTGTTGCTCAGGGTGGCTCTTTGGCATGGCTGGTGTTTTGTTATTCACAACATTACCTTCTGCAAGTCAAGGTAACATAGGGGCAACAGCAATGGTAGTTACTGAGCTCCATATGAACTCACCGTGGGAGCGTACATGACATCCTGCCAGTAGATTTTACGGTTGTTTGATTTGCAGATGTAAAATCTGGAAGCAAATCTTGATGTGAGTTTGTGCTAGTAGTGTCTTTCTCCTTCTAGTATACCCATTGTGACCCTACCTCTCCCTTTTTTTTAAGTCCATCTAGAGCTAAAGAATTGCAAAATCATTCTTAAAAATAGCTAAATGATGTTTATTCATAAAATTATTTTTTTAATTGATAGGATTGTAAATTCAGAACCATTTTTTTTCTTTAAACTTTTTGAAAGTTTTAAGATTTGGCAGATCACTGGTATGGAAAATTTCCCAGTTTTAATGGAAAATCTGACAACATTATAAGCATAAAAATGAGGCCTTAGAATGGAAACTATTGAACTACCTTAACTTCAGAATTTTGGAGTTATTGGGGGATGGACAATGACAATATATTATTCCTGGTTAAATTCTGACTGTTCTCATTGCCTTATTTTCTTATGTTATTACTCATGTCTCTTTGAAAAAAAAGAAAGGACAAAATTATGTATCCTGATAGCAATGAGCTTTTGTTGTTGTTGTTGTTTGGGGTTTTTTTGGGAGTGGTAGAGGTTTTTTGTGATAGATTCTCTTATACATGGCCATGTTTTATATTTGGTTACATGGTGATTTTCATCCTATTTTGTAACTGATTTCCTTTTCAGGAACATATAACTTTTGCACTGGGATGCATTTAATACCTACACAGAGAGGCAGCCTTTGAATAGGCAAGGATTTGGCAGCTATAGCCACTGTACTTTGCTTCTTAGCAGCCTGTTGAAACTCTAATGACTGATCTAATAAGCCAGAAGTATTAGAAGGTCAGACTGAACAACATTGCTCAGTTTGACCTTTCATTATTTATGGTTTGTCACATCAGCTATCAAAGCTCCAAGCCAGGGGCTGATAAGGAGCTGAATCAGCAGCACAGGCATGACACTGCAACATTCTTGCTCTATGTGAATAGTGACCCTGCGTTGTGGTGACCTGTGCAACCACCCATGATACACATCCCTAAAGGTGGTCCCTGCCTGCTCACTATTTCACGTAGAAACTCTTTTTGTAAAGTTTGGAATTAACAATGCAGTTGGCACTCTACTATTTTTTTTCTTTGCCTTAAAAGGTCTAGACCCTCAAATAATCTTTGGATTCAAAGGCTCCTCTTTTCATAACAGATCTATTTTCATGCTGCTCAGACTGCAATTAACCATTAGCTAAATTGTGCGGTGGAAAAAAACTCAAACACATTCTAGAACTTGGGGGCAATCACATCTCCCTCATCTGAGACAGAAGAAGCTCACCCAAGTAGCAAAATTGCTCGAGAGAGTAAGGACCAAGCTGGAGCAAATGACTCTCTGACTCAGGTCAACTCCTATCTACATTTTAGCACAAAGAAAAACAGACTGGAGTACGGTTGGAGCAATCCAGTGAGCAAGTTTTACAGTCTTCAGTATATTAGATTCTCAGTGGAATCATGGAAATAGCAAGAGGACACCTACTGGAATTGCCCCCATAGGCTATTTATCCAGCTGTGGGATAGTATGGATACCAGACAGCCACCTGAGTATCAGGTGTTTCTACTTGCATGTAGATCAGGGCAACCATGTTAACAGCACTATTTTCTTTGTTACATTAACTTTATATCTTTTCTACTATCATGATGCAAATGTGAATGTGATTTTAATGGATCCTAACGTAATCAACAGTAATGTTGCTCCTTAGATCAACAGAGAGAGCAGTTTTCCTGGAAGCTGGCAAAGTGACAATCTCAGTCAAGTCATTAAAGGCTGTGAATTTGTCCCTGTCTATTTCACATAACATAACAAATCATGAAAGCATACCTTTGAAGGTTGCCAATCCAAAGCACAAACTACATGTCATAAGTAATAAGGAGTTTGTGAATCCTTTTCATAAGACAAAGACAAATGCTTTGAGTTGCTTCAGTGTCTATATTAAACTCATTAAACTTTTCCTAAGCTTATTAACTTTCAAGATCTGCCTCCCTGAAAAGATTGGGGGAGGTACTCAGTCAAAATATCCCCAAGGTTACTTACAATGTTGATAACTCTTACAATTTTATTTAAAGTTTTTTAACATGTTTGGTGTTTTTCCCAAGCTTCAGATCCCAGAACAAAATGCTTCCGCAAAACTCTTGGCTCTCATAAAAAGGCACACAACAAAACCAAATTCAATTCTGCACTGTTTCACAAAAAAAAAGATTTACAATGAGCATACACCCCAAACTCTTAAACCAGAAGGAAACTGCAAAATACTTAATTGGTATCATCTCATGAGGTCATGCAGAATTGGCAGTATTTTTTTGGCCTGCTGGTACAAAGCCCAGGGAAATTCCTGGAGGAAATTTACTGGGATGTTTCTACTGGAAAATGAAATTTACAGGCCAGGGTTGACTTTGTTTACCTTGTAAATAAGACAGGTAACAGGAATGAGGAATAATATAATAATGAGGAATAATAAAATAACATTCTGAGGAATGAGAAAAGGCCAACAGTTACATGTTGCTTTCCTCAGCAGACACATGCTCACCTTTGAGCAGTCAAGTAAGTCTCTTCCCTTCCTTTAAGCTACTGTCCTTTTGACTAAAAATTTCCCTCCTGCTCAGAGCATCAGATTCCAACACTATGGAGACAGAGAAGAGACCTGAGGAGGCACCAGCTCAATCACTGTCTGAAAAACTCTGGGGCCCTAGGTGAAGATGAGTACGTCACTCCATGCAGGGCAGAGACAATTTGGTATGTACGTGGAAAGAAACAGAGATAATGGAAAGCATTGTTTCAGTTCCTGACCCAGAGAGACTGGAGGGAAAGAAGGAGCTTACCATTCATGATTCACTTCTTCAGTGCAGGAGATTTTTCTATATCTGTTGGGGTTTTTTTCTGGATTTTGCAGTAGAGGCTATGAACACAAGCCAGTTCTTCTATCTGTAAACAGCAAGCGCCAATAACCATTTTTATTTGATCTTTTTATACAAGCTTGGATATCATCTTTGGCAATTGGTGGTGGCAAGTTGGTATCGCCTAGATATGATCTGATACGGTCCAGTAAGGTCTCATTGTTCTAGCACTTGCTAGCAGTAAATGACTTGAGATTAGACTGGCATTTCTGTGGAAAATGTAATCCATTTACTTTTATTTAGAAAACCTTAAATGGATCAACATCAGCCTTACTGAGAAAGTGACTCCTTTCTTCTGCCATTCTTCTGGTTCTAAGATCAGCAGATAAACAGCAAATAGAGCTCTTGAATTTAAGTAGGAGGTAACAGCGTGTCTGAACTGCTGAGCTGTTCTTTCAGCAGCAGCATGGATATAAGCCAAAACAAAATCACTATATAACCATACCATGTGTGTGACAGGCAGCCTGACAGCCTAACTTTAGATTGTGGATTCCCCTGGACAGAAGAGCCTAAATCCCTCTGAGCATTTTGCACTCCATGATGCTTTCCCCAAATCTTGGAACTGTGAAGCTGAAATTGCAGATTAGAGAGGCATATGCTGAACGCACTTCCTACTGGACGGCACTCTAACGTTTATTCCAGCAGCTCTTCATTGTGATTATAAGAAAAGCAACACACTATTGACTACTCATTTGTCTACTATTGGAAAAGGATAGTATAACTAATTCAATAAATTACCTGAAATTCTATTCTGGCTTTTGCCTAATTTTCTGGCTGTATTAAACCAAAGAGCTGATAAGGTTATGTTGCTAAACACTCCTTTTATTTAGTAACATATTCTTCCCAGCCTCTTCGATCCCATTTTCTTCCTCCCCCTCCCCCCTCTGCTCCATATGGACATATGTCAAAAGATGCCATTTTTGAGCTTGCAAAGAATAAACTAATTTACATCTCTTGTTTTCATCTTCATCCAGCACTTAGCAGTTATAGTGTAACTCCCAACCTGTAAGAATAAATATTTCCGACTTTACATTCATGTATACATCTGCAATTTACATGCCCATGTTCACATGCTTAGTAATAAATTATTGCTAAACACTTTCATTCGACTTAAAATGTGTTTTATTAACAAACACCAGTTTGGACCAAACTAATTAGACATTAAAAAAATACCCCACATAGTATGATCCAAAATTCCAAAAACCTTTCAAACTGCAAATTCTACTATTCAAGCAGTGGTGAAACAATGCAATTACATGCAAGGGCTTGTAAAGACTTCCTTAATGCATGATGAACATGCTGACCAAATACTCAGTCCTCCTACCTCTCTATCCCAGAAGTATCTGAAAGGAACAGGACAGCTGTAGTCTTCATGATTTTGGGCCATCGCAGAGAATGGGATGACAGATGTTGAGCTATTCTTTCCGTGCAGGCGGAACTCCTCTCTGTCAAACAAAGAAGATTGACAGTCTCAGAGCCCAGTTTATTTATATAAAAAAGCCAGCTGCTTCTTTAACAGTTGAAGGCAGTATTCCTAGCACAGCAGAAAGTAGATGAATAAATTAATAACTGCTAACATGTTATCTGTTGAATGATTCTGTGGAAACAATAATTCCACAAAAAGTAGCATAGACTTCACGTCAGTTTTCCCCACAGAGTGAAATGTGCCTTTACTGCTGTTCAGCAGGTTCCTAAATTTGTACTTGAAACTGCCCCAAGTTTTGTGCAAGATCTAATCAACAGTTAGTGCTATCATATATGAAACATTGACTACATCCTATATAAAAAATAGTAATACTTTTAAACTTTCTGCCTGGTGCATGATTGTTTTTTCAGCGTAAACAGATTTCTAAATTACCAATGAATGGACTTTAACCATTTCAGAAAATCCATTTAGCTATTCAATTTCTCTTTTATTTACTTTTAATATAGCATGATACCAACTGATATTTAAAGGGTAGTTCTTTAGAGTACAATTCAATTTTTCATTAGCCAAGAATGTCTAAGGAAAAAATAGTTTATCCCATAAAAGGCCATTCTAAATGGCAGCATCTGCAAAATACAGAGTCAGCATACAGACAAATTATTAACCAATTACAAACACTTAGTAATCACTAAAACTGCAAATTCCTTCTAATTAACTACCATCACACTGAGCCCTACCTATTCGGACCCGAGCATGGGGAAGCACGTGATTTACTGGTATCTTCCTGTACAGGCTGCGCTCGCGTTACTTTGAAAAACTAAGATTTGGCTTTGCTGGTGATGAAAATGCTATAAACTGTCGCAACCTCCCGCCCGGTGACGACACCCGGGCCAGGAGGAGACCCACGCCATGCCCGGGGGGGGTGGAGTGGTGTGCCTCCACACAGGCAGCGGCAGCCGGGGCCGAGCGGGGTGGGCGCTCCCCAACGGAGGGGAGGCCAGGGAGCCGCAGGAGAAACAGGAGGGCCGCGCATCACACACGCCGTCGCCCCTCACGCTCGGCGGCAGCTCCCGCCTCAGCGCGGGACCGCCCGGGCAGGCGGCGGCGCTCGGAGCGCGGCAGGAAGAGGCTGCCCAGAGCTCCCCGCCACGCCGCTCCGAGCCACTCGGGCTGCCGAGCCCACAGCCCCACCGAGCCCACCCCTGCGACCGCCGCTCCCGCCGAGAGGGCGGAGCGGGGCGGGAGCGGGCGGAGGGGTGGGCGCGGGAGGCGGAGTGGGGACGGGCAGGGTGGGCCGCGCCTTTTGTGCGGCGCCCTCCCAGCCTGTCAGCGCGGGGGGTGAGGGCGTCTGCCGGAGAGGGTGGGTGAGCGCATGGCGTCCGTGTGCCTGCGGGTTCGGAGGTGCTCTGCCGCGCCCCTGGGCAGCGGCGGGGCCAGTGGCTTGGGCGACAGGTTGCGGGACGTGCGGGTGTGCCCGGCCTGTACACACAGATATGTCGGGTCTGTACATAACGGTCTGCGTGTGCGTCGATGTGACTCGGGATGGGGGTGCTGCGAGACGGGCAGGAGGTCACAGCTGCGCTCTGCAGGGAACCCAGGCTGAACCCGGGTCTCCCTCTGGCAGGTGTAAGGGCGTTTCCAATTGACACGCTTAGGCACAGACATCTTCAGCTTGGCCCAAGTGTTTATCTCAGTGTTGTTCCCAGCCCAGGGACAACCCTCTCTTCCACTGTGGCAAAATTTTGTACTTATTTAATTATTTCTAACCCCTCTGAAACAGGCAACTACAGTAAACTTCGGCTGAGACTTTGCTGTCTGAAGAACAATTTTCTATTGGCACCATAGTTAGTGGCCTTTCAGAAGAGGGACAAGTTTTACTACCAGCCACATCGACCTCACCGAGGGTCACTCTGGCCTTTCATCTTGTAGCTCTTGCACAGAGCAGTTGTTAGACAATTAGCTAAACACACCAGGAGGAACGGCTTTAGCTTCTCCTTGTGCAGGCCTAAGTGCTCTGCATCTGATGGATCTAAAGTATCAGCCTGCATGCTCGCTTTGGAGCTGAGCTCCTTGTCTCTGCACCCCAGCCACTGTTTTGGCCATTTCAAGAGGCTGTACTGCACCCCTTATACTTTTTGATTTCAGATCAACATTTTTCTGTGGTTAGTCAAAGCAGAAATGCTGGATCCAAAGGCCAGCTGAAGTTGTTCAGAGTTTCCTGGTGGTTTAAAACAAACCTGCCTGTCCACAGTTGCCAGGAATACAGGACACGGTCTTGACAGATGTTGCAATAAATAGGGCAGTGATTCCTACCCAAAGAGGAACAGCCCCATGTTTTGCATCCTGGTGGAGACTGACCCTTCTGCGAAATCTGCTGGACCTCTCGGGCCAACATGACTTAAAAAAATTTAAAAGGACCCAGTCACCTGAAGAGGCACAACATGTTAGACTGCTTCCACATGAAAACTCAAAATGGCATGGCTCCTCAAATTTCTTTCTAGTTCCCAGCAAGGTTATTCTCTTCCATCTTCACGCATGCCAGGAGTACAGAGACGTTTGTGTTCAGTAAGGGTAAAATCAGTGAAAAATATATCCACCATGAGTGGGAGCACGTTGAGGTTAAGAATATCACACAGGGTAAACGTCCTGTAGAGTTGTGTGGAGGATACCGTACTGGCTGGGAGAAATCACTTTGTCAACACTAGCTATTCTCCCCCCAAGTACAGTCCCAGTGGTGACTTGCTTGTTCCCCAAGTAATGGAGAAAAAAAGTGAACCTGTTGATGAAAATATTGTGTCATACTTCTATTCCACTGGTGCTGGATGTAGCCCAATGAACCGACACCACACCAAGCTGACACCAACTGGAGTCCCTCGGGGTTTTTTCGGAAATTGGCTGGCACACATTTTATTCGCGAAGGCGTGAGCAGAAGCCTCCTACGATGAAAGGAAAAACCTGTCACGGACAAGCAGGTGTTCCCAGCCTATGTCTTCGGGGGTAACTGGATTTATGATGTGGGGGAAAGCGGGGAGAGTTTGCCAAGTTGGCCTGCATCCCGGGGGAAGGGGGACAGGATCCGTCCAACTCTGTACAAGAGTAACAGAGACCACGGCGGACAAAGAAACTCCGAGGGGCAGGATCGGCCCCGCTGGGCTCAACCAGCCCCGGCCGGCGGCACCCGGGGAGCACGTCAGAGGAAAAGGTGCCTTCCCCTTTGCCGGTCTGTAGGAACGGGGCGGCCGGGGAAGCCCTCACTTCTCACACCTCGCATCTGTGTTCGCCTCGGCCATTGCGTCCTTTGAAAATATACATGCGTATTCCTCGGCTCCACTGAATCGCCTTTGAAGATGTTTATCCAGAGAGACGGCGCTGCGGCAGCACTTTATTGCAATATAATGCACTGGGGGAAAAAAATAGAAGGGGCTCATTATCGTGGTTGATAAACATAGGAAAAGCACATGCCTGACCTTTCATTTGTACAATTAATTGTTCCAGCAGAAAGAAAATGAGTCTTAATTGTGCACAGCTTCCTAGAGGATCAGCTGTATGCGCCCCTCCGCGCTGAGGGAAAAACGCTGCGAAGTTTTCCTGTAGTCTTTTACTTTTCACTAGGGCAGGAGCAAGAAGAAAGGAAGATCTCTATATCCATCCATTCCCCCCTCACCTCCACCCCCCAAACTCCCACAAAGAGAAAGAATCTTGAACTATAGCCCTATTTAAGCAACCTGCATTACTTCCTTCAGTTCTGTAAAATGGACTTTTCCTCATGCGTTTTTAGTGCTATTTCGATCCTTTAATAAGGAAATATTTTATAATGCGCAATCAAACCCCACTTCAGAGATCAAGGGTTAGCCCAAAGCAGCACCTTAAACCCGCGCTCTGATTTTGGCGTTGATAGCAGTAGGTGGTCAAGGTTTGGAGCGGGACTTCCCAGGCCCTGCGCTGGGATCCAAACGGTGCGCGCTGTCTGTGGGCTCGCAGGCGCTGGTCACTGTGTCCTCCTCACGCAGGAGTCTCGGCATCCAAAGCCCCGCACGGCAAACGTGCTTCTTTGATAGGTGCTGAGAGCATCAGCCACGGGGAGCGGAGGGATGGGACGCCAGGGGGATGGGTGCGCAGCCAGGACACCCCCGCCGCGCCGGAAGGTTGGGGTTCGGTTCGGGGCCGCGGGAAGAACCAAATTCCTCTCACAGTACTGACAGTCCCACCGGCCCCGGGGGGCTGAAGCCCGCGGGAGACTGAAGTTTTGCTTCTTTCAGAACCACCGGAAAAGTCCTTTTGTCTGGCCCCGGTTGATGATTAATAACCCCCGGCACCGATCCTGCCCTCAGCATCTCCCCAGGAGCCGCGGGGCTCAGCTCGCGGGCTGCCAGAGGGATCCGGCCCTTCCCGTGTCGCGGATGAGATCCCGCCCCGAGAGTGTGACCGTCTTAAACGCCCATTTTACCGATACCGATTTTTAATCTCTAAATCACAAAGGGACACATTCTGTGCTCCTTAATAGAGCACAACGCCCATTGACTTCTATCCCATTGACTTCAATGGGAGTTTCGCTCCATTAAGGGCTACAGAATATGGCCTAAACTGACCGCAATAATTTTGCTGCCGGTAATGGAGCTTCAAAGCCGTCTCTAATTAGCCGACGAGCAAGAGTCGTTAAACACGCTGTACAATTCAGTGTGTGCTACGTGGGGGCTGAGGAACAGCTGAGCGGTCCCGTTCAGACCTGGAGAAGCTTAGAAACCGTGTTCAGATGTAATTGCAACTTCCGCAGGGGCAACTTGGGGACCAGGGTGTCTGTCAAGCCACTTCATATCTGCTGCGTTTGCATGCGAGCAGGAGAAGAAAAAGCTCTGAAAAGTTATGGAAGATCTGATCATACATTCACCTTTCCCCTCCTTCGAAGATTCATTTAAAAGAATCACAGTATGCTCTGCTGCTTCTATTTATCAAAGATAAACCTAATTAATTGTGTTTATCCATAATCCGGAGCACGCTTAACGAGTTGTGCTAAATCCCAGAGTGACTCTGAGCAGCTGTAGTTTGGGATGGGATGAGTCTCACTACGACCTGGCACTTTTACGTCTAGCTTTCTGACTAGCAGTTTTCTCAGTACGGGGGGCTGGACGGGGAAGCACAATAGAAACAAATTCAACCCGCTGTAGCTGAATTCAGCTGTAAAGGTACTTTTACTACATGACACGACGGTCCTGCCGTTTGTGCGCGCAATCTCCTCCCTCCATTCCGCAGCTGTAGATCCAGCAGCATGAAGAAATATCTTGCAAAGATTGATCTTTTATAGCCTAATTCTTAGGGGCTTATACACGTACATTTTAATCCTTGCAAACTATTACCTCTAAATTTTATTTGGGAAAACAGTCTTTTCCTCTTGAGTTAAAATATTCAACTTGTAAGAATGGTACAAAGGCTTTTTGATGCTTCAAGGTGAAATACAGCAAGAAAAAAAACAAACCAAATAGCATAAACTTCTAAGGCGATTCCTTGGTCTTCTCGAAGAACTAACTCATATGAGAAGAAAAACCGCCCGAAATCTCTAGACATGCCCAGTATATTAGTCATCTATTTTTTTAAAAATGGGCTTGAAAGTTTTGGTCGGTATTCTAGGCAAAATATGCTCAACAGATGATAGTGGAGATGCAGCCAGAAAACAACTCCAGCTATTTAAACTGCCAAATGAGACATAAAGCCGCATTGTAAAAATCATCTGGAAAACAGGTTTTCCTATTGAAGTCGCTATGTGTTAATTACTGTGATCTGGAAGAGCTCTGTATCTAAACGCCTGGAAGCCGACTTTCACCCCGCATATGTAAATGAAGAAAGTGCTGAATCTAAGCCAGAGGGTTCATGTTCGGATTCATTTCCGTGCATGCCTAGACATTAATATGTGTTCATGTAGGGTTCGTACAGTACGAGGTGTTATTTCCTTATAAAGAAACACCAGGTCTCGCTTTCCATTCTCCTTACAAAATTATTCGCATTATTTATGCTACATTGAGCGATCTAATTTCTTCGTGATAGTCAGCTAATTGCTCTGGCAGGTAATTAGAAGCGGTTTACAACGAAAGGGCTTTTGCGGTGCCCCTCGGATTATTAAGTTGCTCTGTAAATTATACCATATTTGCCGAAGAGAGGGAGGGGGAAGGGGCTGACGATCTTTTGAGAAGTTCTCCTGTGATCAGAGCTGAAATACGTCCCCGTCCCCCCCAACACTTAAAAAAATGGGGGGAGGGGGCTCTTCCAGAGCTCAGAGTCGAATTATTCTCAAGCACGCGATCTGAAGCCCATTTTGTTCGTGCTCACTGGTCCAGAATAACTTGGCCATAATGGCCGGGAATGGGCCAGGTCTGCAGCAAGCTTCCTGCGCCCTGGCAGCATACAGCAGGCATGTGGGAAAAGAATGGCTTAAATGGGGACATCTGTTCAGTGTTGCTCATCTCGCTCCTGCGGCCAGGTCGGGTTAAGAGAATAACCTGTTCGCCACCTTGCCTCCTTCCCGCTGCTCGCCTGCCTCCCCTCCCGCTCTCAGCAAGTTAATAAGGCTGCTGGGGGAGTGTGTGGGGGGGCAGGTGGCAGGAGAGAGGTGACCTAATTGCTCTACCATATAGGCAAATAACGACAGGGAAAGGTGACAGCTACATTGTAAGAGGAACAGTAAATATATCAATATTAAGGTCTCTCAAGTCAGATCGTAGGACTTCTGCATTCAGGAGAAGGCTGCGGTGCACAACGAGTGCGCGAACCGACGTGGGCAAAACCTTCCCAGCTTAGTGCTCCGGAGGTACGTCTTTTCCCGGAGGACCAGGGGTTCTTCCACTTCGCAAATGGAAGCAAGCAGAGATTTTTTTTTTCTAGATTGACACTTTTGTGCAGTTGCCAGAACAAAGAAATAAATAAATACATCTATACATGCGTAGAAAGCATTCCTTTACCCCTGTCCTCTCTGCAGGCTGTAGGATTTGTAGGATATGTGTATCTATCACCCACACATTTGTATACGCTCACATATACACACGCGCTTATGGATTATATATATTTGTATGTTTTTATATATATATATGTGTTTCTATACAAATGGCATGCATTTCGGGGCATGACCCAGCTTCAGGCAGCCTAGCTAATGGGAACGTCCTGTCTTGCACACTGATTTTTCAGACGTTTACTGTATCTTGTCACCCGTTTGTAAAATTTGTGCAATGATTTGAACACGTGTGGTTAAACCATCGGACCCAGAGCAGCTCCTAGATTATTTGTAATTAAACACAATTCCCAAAGTAACATTTATCTTCCCGAAACTGCGATTGCAATTGTCAACCGTCTGGAGGAGACGCGGGGTAATCTGGAAGCATTACCTCCTCTCCTAACGGAGCAGAATGAAAAGAAATCAATACCGCTGAGGAGAAGAATTTAGTAGTTTTTAACTGTAAGTAGTGTCTGGGAGAAAGTGATATATAATAAGAAAAGCGTAAAGCAGCTTAAACAAATCTATTCGAGGAAGGACCGAAGGGCCCGGGTCCGCGGGCGGCGGCGGGAGCTCCGCGCTGTGCCCGCCGGCGGCTGGAGCACCCAGCCCGGGAGCTCGCTCTCCCCTCCGGCGCCTCCCGGTACTTACGTGACCGCTTGGGAACCGCCGATGCGTGCACAGCGATGACATACCGGGGAGGGGGGGAGGGGGACGAGGGGCGGGGAGCAGGGAAAAAAAGGGTGAAGAAGGAGGAGATGCGGACCGGATCTGGGCTCACACCGGTAATGTAAACAGGGTGGGTGTGAAGGTGCCTTTTCCTCTCCCTCCCCAGGCACGCAGCATGTGCACGACGTCTTCCCGGTCTAATCTAATTACAGGGACCTTTCAGAAGAGCAGTCAGCTTGCTTTTTTTTNGCGCAGATAAATAAATAAATAAATAAATGCCGAAAGACGTCAATGTGAATCCCCTCCGCCGCCTGCGAGCGGGCAGGTCGGCGTGTGCCCTCGCCAAAGTGGCTCAGCGAGGAGCCCGGGCTCTGCTGGACATCTCCTCGTCCGCCTGAGCTGGGGAGGGGACAGGCCGCGCAGGTTGCGCGCTGAGCCGCGGCCGAGCTGGGAAACGGGCAGCGGGCGGGGAGCCCCCTCTGGGCAGGGGGAGCAGGTACCTGTAACAGATACGTTTGCCCTGGTGGAAGAAATAACGCTGGTAACCTACATAGCAGTAGATGTAGACGCACTGCCGCTGCCGCTGGGCTGCACCGAGTGCCCGACTACGAGTCCCGGTCAACGAAACTACCCGGTGAGGTAGTGAGAGAAACGTCCCAGGTAAACCACAGCAACGCAGAAGTGCGAATGGAGGTTAAGGAACGACATTAGTCACCCCCTTTGCTTAGTGACAGCCTGGCGTCTCACGGCCCTTTCTGGCTGGTGGCTGTTTGGTTTAATTTACGTGCTCTTTCCCTTTTTTTCTCTCCCCGTTAAAGCCGAGCCCTCCTGTGCCTGAAGAGTTGGTTGTCACCCCTCGGTAAATCTTCTAGGTGAAGGTGGCGGGCGAAGAGGACACCTCCTGGCCCCCATCTCTCCAGGGGCATTGGGCGCGGAGAGGTGGGACAAGCCCGGGGGGAAAAGAGCGGCTTCCAGCGCACGGAGCCCGGGGAGGGCGAGGGAAAGGCCCACGTCCAGGGGCTTTTCTCCGTGAACACCAGGGGAGCGGAGCTAGGAGCCGCTGGGAGTAGAGGAGCCAAGGTTTCGTCCTCGCTGGAAGCTGGCAAGGCGGCGGAGCGCAGCAGTGCAGTCAGGAAGGCATGAGGTGGGTCAAGCTCTAACGTGTCTGCCCGTAAATTGGCACAAGGGTGGCACGAAACACTCTCCCTCGCTACTACTGACATTCAACATACGGTGTGATCAACAGTCACGTTAATCTTTCCAGCTATGCCTTTTTTTTTCTTTTCTTTTTTTTTTTTTTTTTTTTAAATACCACAGATCTCTGTTTCCCGAAAGAGAAATCTCCCTCCTACACTCCGGCAGAGCTGTCTGTACGCAGACAAGGACACCTCATAGAGATCTGTCCATCTCTGCCTGCTCGATGGTCGCAGCGCTGAGGGTCGGGGTTTTCTCTGAGGAAAATCCCT
>VYZX01019209.1:9166-30439 GCA_013401335.1 Brachypteracias leptosomus
TCCAGCCTAATCAGTCCATATAGTAGTGACACGACTCCTGACTGCCAAGTTTTTCAGGCAGGAAGATAACTTCATTGGAGAACTTGGGGAAAGGAAGTAAATAGGCTACAGTACAATTTCTACTTTTATGCAGATCTTAAATTTGCAGTGGCAAGCTTGAAAAGTGATTTCTGCTCTGTTAAAGGCATACTACAGCACCTTTGGTTGCATTTTTCTGGCCAGGGCTAAAGTCACTGCGCCATCAGAAAGGAAAGATTGAGCTGAGAGCCCTACAAAATAGGTGAAGCAGAAAGCACAGCCCTTTTTCTGTGCTGAGGGATGAGTAACAGTACAAGTACTAATCAAGGTGAATAACTACTCACTACTGTAGTGAAGATAAAGCATGTGATAAGGTCTAGTCCCTACATCAACTGTTACAACCAACATGAAAACCACTGCTCAATGTGTTAAGTGTATTTTCCTGTCATGCAGTATACACAGCCTTCTACACTCACCAAATAAACATTCTTGTGTTAAAAGCTCATGTTTTTTATAACTGGATGTAGAATGTACATAGGTATTTTTGAGAAATCTTGTACCCATCCAGAGAAATCAGCACAGTGTTGTTCCTCTAGGTGTGGACTAGGGCACAGAAATCTTTTTTTTTCCCTAGTCAGCTACACTGATATAGACTCAGCCAGCAGAGTTCGTCTAATTGTCTCCTTCAACCCCTCTTGCCTTTCAGCTGTTACTCTCAATTCTTCCACCACAAGTTACCGTCTTACTGGACTGAAGGAAAAAACCATCTACCGTGTACAGATTTCAGGGTTCACTAATGCTGGTGAAGGACCTCCGACTCTTTCACAACCTTTCAGCACTCCAAAATACGGTAGCTCTATGCATCTGTGTTACACAGTATCAATGCTTGCTTTATGCATTGTATTTAGCATTATTCTCTATCCTTTCCTGCTTTCCAAGGAGTAACAAAGTCTCCATGCACAAGATTTATTGTTCAATCCTTAGTTAATGAGAGCAAACACAAACTGTTCCTTTGCCAGAGGTAAACTATGCATCACAACTCTGCCTGTGTTTCATTACCTAGCATGCAGGGAAGGCTTAGCTAGGAGTCCTCATCTCCAAAACATTTTCTGACCTTTTTATGATAGCAATATGCACATAACTTTATTTATTGCCAATTCCTGGTGTCTATTTCAGCAGTTTAAATATTCTGTCTGTGACTGAAGTTCAGTAGTTCTTGCTCTTGGTAAAATCCTGAGCTATCATATAAATTTGTTTCCAGTTAGAGCCCATAGCCATATTAACTGTAAAGGAAAAAAAAAGTCTCTTTCAATTGCCTCTATTGTGGGTGACAGCTAATCAAAATATCTTTTGTACATTTTACTTAAGTGTTATAGTTCACTGGCAAAAGTTTGCTTTTTTCAAAGGTTCCTCAAAAGACTATGAAGATCAATATAATTACATTAATAACGTTCCATATTATAAACACACAGGATTGGCTAAACATGGTCTCTCAAACATTTTTAACACCTTATCAGTTAAAACAAATCTAATACTCCAGTGGACCTTTTTTGGTTTGGCCACAGCTTCGATCAATTGAAACTTTCTAAATTAAAAACATAAAAGAAAAAAGAAAAAAAGGTGTTAAAATGTTATTAGCCACAGGAAAAGTAACCTGTGAAATTCAGAGACAGAAGTATGCAAAAGGTTTCTCCCCACTACAACTTTTTTTGTATTAAGTGAAGGAGGTATAAATACAAACATCTGAATAGTCAAAGTATGAAGCAGAAAGAAAAAGGAAAGAAATTAAAAATCTTTCTTGAAATCAACAAGTTTTTTGCCCCTTTCTGCTCCCCACTGTAATCCCTTCTCCTGGCAACACAAGACATGACAAGTGTCTCCACTGAACTTCTCTGTTGATCTTTATTCTATGCATCCTACTGAATATTTGAACATGATTCATTTTTTCAGGAAAATAACAAAAATGTAGAGTTAATTTAATGCAACATTTTAAAAATTCAAGTAATTACATTGAATTTAAACATTATATTTACAATTTTCCCCTAGCTCAGCATTTCACAGATTACTTAAGCCACTAGAAGAACCTCAGGTTTCTTTGTCATAAAAGCCCTTTTCAACAACACAGCAGTTTGCAGCTTTTCAAATTAAGTAACTGATTTTTAAAAAAACCATTTTTGTTGTTGGAAAAGAAAAAACAAGTGGCCTTTTTGCCAGTATGATTTGTCAGTAGCAGAATCATGTACTGACCACACTCCCCTGGCCCTATTTTTAGTTAGCTGTCTGTAAAGAAAACTTCAACCACCACCCACTCTTCCCATCACAGACCACTTTGGTTCCTTTATCAGCAGCACTGGTCTCACTGCCTGAGCACTTTATCAGTCTTCACTAACCTTTCAAGCACTTTACCTCTTTCAGGGCAGTGGGGTGGTTGTGGGAAGCATCTGAACAGGTGAAGTACAGCACTTTGCAAATACACAAACCATATTATTGTCATCAGGACCAGGTGGTATCTCACCAAAACTACCCCAAACCCTACTAGTAAAACCTGAAACAGATTAAAAGCCTTTCACTCAAATAGCTTTTTATGAAGTCGGACCTGCATCAGGGACCTGATCTATTAAACAAGCTAGAGCTCACATAATAGCACGGGGAGATAAAATGTGTGTCTTTGGATGGTGGATTTAAGAATTCAGCACATGTATCTAGACATCTTAAAAATACAAACTTGAAAGCCTCAGACCTCGAGGGATCTCAGGTCTTGTTTTAAATAGATTTCACCTACAGGAATTCCAGAACACGTGTACAGTTTGACTTGACTTCTATTTGAAATAGGTCTCTTGCAGAGGCAATATAGCCTTTCTATTCTTGGTACCATAAGTCTGATTAAAACTCTCCATTTTCCATCAGATAAAGGAGAATTTGAAGGTTTTGTGACTGGCCTTTGCTTCAGCATGATGTTTGTTCTGGTTTTTGCACCTCTCACTTGTTCTCTGGTGCTTAAAAGGTAAGAAGGGAATATTGGCAGAAGTTGTTAGCAGCAATTCTGTGTTGCTTAACACCACATTTCATAGGACTGAGCCCTTTTTGTCATTAAAAGCAATGCAGCTCAAAAGGCATACAGCACAAAAGCCACTCTACTCATTTACACAGCAAGAGTAATTACAAACCACTATAAGCTAATTAAAATAGTTTGCCAAAAATCTATCATCTTTTGTTCTTGATACAGTTATCTGACTATCTCCCATCTGAAACACTCTTGAAAAGAGCAAGGGCCATTTCTCACAGTGGAAAATAAGTTACATATATATGAAAAAAGCATGCATTTGATTACTTTGGTCCTTGATTCCCAACTAATATTCACATCTCTTCTACTGAAATACAAAAATAAAATCCAACAGCATACAAAAATTGATGTTGTCATCTAAGCAGATTCCTGCAAGCACATTTGGATGCTAACTGTAAAAATTATGCATAAAAGCACACAATGAGAAGGAGCAATGGATGGATGAGTAGGAAGGAGGATGACAAGGGTGCCTGTAAGATATGGATGAAGTCCTCTTATTTTAGGAGAAATTGTTCTCTGCAGTAATAAAGTACACCATCCTCAAATTAACCTGAGGGGCACACACAACCACTGAGAAAATAAAAAGGGTTGCATTTTCTGATAAACCTATTTGCATACAACCACTCGTATTACCATTTTGATGTCCTAGAACACTACCCCCTCCTTTTCTCCTTTTTGCATACATTGGCCTCTGATGATGAAAGCACAGCTGCTAAAGGACAGAACAGACAGTACAACCCACGGCTTGAAAGCCATATGGCATGACATAGCTTGCTTTAGCTTATGCATCAGGCTAAGCTCCTGCTCTTGCCACTGGGAAACAGATCACATTCCACATTAAGTCTCCTGTGCACTTTCCTTTTCAGATTTCAAGTTGCTTTATATCTGATCCAGCCTTTTTGACAAGAACATCTGAGAGCTACACAAAAGTTTTAGCCTAGAGCAAACTTCATTGTGTTAAACTTAAGGTCATACTTCATTGTCTGGGCCCATTAAGAAAGAATTTTTTTAAAACTTAAAAAACAGCACAGAGAAGCTGTTTTGTGTAGCGCTGCAGAATAGCAATTAAATATGTAGCAGTATTGAATACCTGGAACTGAGATGAAGGGTGCCAAGGATCCCTGCAGCTCAATTGCCTGCTTGGTTTGTAAAAAATGACTCACCAGCCAGCCAAACACCCACCTTCATAGGAGATCCAGTAACTCTATAGCCTCAGGCTTCATTTCAAATCACAGTCTAAACAGAGGCAAAGTACCTTACAGCCAACTAAGTCTACATTTGATTTGAAAACCAAACAACAGTGAAGTCAACACTCAGGCAGGGTGATGGGCTACATAACCTCTCACAGTCTCTCACAGCTGTGTTGAGGTTTTTTCCTATGGAGGTGAGTCATTGCCCAAAGCACACAGGGGAATGCACTCAGAGCAGCTGCTGACAGGAAGGTGATCAGCTAAAAAACGCCAAGAGATGGTCTTCCTCCACTCCCACAGGATCTTCTGATGAGTGGTCAGGGGTGACTGATGCCAATAGGATCAGTCAGCCCAGCAGAAATTCCTTCTGAAATTCCCATCCCACCCCACTGCTACCCCTCTACAGGGAAATCACAGCTGGCCTCTGCCAGCCTGGGGCCAGCACCAGCATCCCAGGGTGGCAGTAATGATAGGTAGGCCATCATGCAGCCTGTCCTCACAGGAAGGACCAGGCAGGACAATGCTTAAGGTAGGGCCCAGGGTGGGAGTGGCCCAGGAAAGCTGGAGATCATAGCAGCTTGTTGCCAGTTTTGTTCCTTCTGAGCCTGCAGGTACAAGGGAGGAGCTTGAAAAACAGGGCTCCAATGGGAGGTCTGTGAACAAGTAGCCAGCTGAAACCCATTTGAGCAGCTCGATTGACAAACTCAGCTCTACCTTACAAACCCCTTCATCTACAGCAGAAGCAGCTGGTGCAAGTTTTTAATAAAGGTCTGTTTAGGTTTGTGTCAGGGGAGACAGTGAGTTACTGTATGAAATAACTCCTAGAAAGAGCAGGAGCTCTGTTGCTCCCCTCTGTTCTCATCTGGAAGTCCAGTGGCTGGGTTGGTGTCATTGCACAGAAGCTAAAACCAGCAACAGCTTGCTCTTTGTCTGAGACAAAGTAAACTTCTAAGTAAAAGCCCAGGAGCAAATACTTACTAAAACAAGCTTCCTCCAACATGTCCAAGAGTCCTCAAAGAAGATGGAGGTTTTGTGGGAATGATAGCAAGTTAGGAATATACAGTGATTAAACATATAGAAAGAGACAACTTTACAGGTTCCTGTCACAGCTCCTTTGTCCTTAAACAAAGATTCTAATCCTCACTAACTCAGCATTTCAGTGTAGACTATCAAGCTTGGTCCTCAGGTTTCAACTGACATTATATTATACTTAGAAGTCATTGTAGAACATCTTGTTTTGATGTTCATGAAAACACCAATAAAATCTTACATATAAATCATAGTTCATTAAAATGCATAGGAAACATTAGTCATTTAATCTGGAAATGAATTTAGAATATTTCTTTACAGGCTGAAAATATCATGCTGGCCCAGCATACCAAGTCCAAGAAACAGTAGTGCACTCCAAGATATGGCAAGTACTCTTCTGGTGGTGTGAAAAAATACACAAAGGAGATCTTTCCTACTGATTAATCAATAATGCTAGTTGTTGGTCATTTCACACTTCACCCTAGTGAATCTCTAATATCAACAGTTGGGAAGCTAGGGTAATGTTAGAAATATAGAATGGGGTGGGTTGTTGTTTAGGCAGAGGCTGTATTCAATTTTTAATTTAAAAAAGGTTATCAGACTTTTAAAAAAACATCATAGAGCATATTTAAAGAACAAAGGAAAGTTGGATGGGGGGAGATGGCATCTAAAGAGAGAAACTCAGGTTTTACATACAGCCAGTTTTCACCAACTGAAATTGATTAAGTGTAAGTTACTCAAAATGCAAAGTAATGCATCATGTCCTAATTTCACTTAAGTCTCACAACAGAGGCCATGTCTATGGTGTTTTCTGAAATCCACCCCTCACCCCTTAGTCCCTACCCACCTTTTGGGCAATCCAGGGGCTCTGGCTGGTCAGCTGGTTGCTGGCTGAGAAGCTCCTACTAGTCAACAGACATCAACATTCAGCAGGATGTTCAAATCTTGCTCACAACTTTCCCATATGCTTTGGTAGGGATACATGAGTTTCAGGACTGAAGAAGTACCTGGGAATCAGCTGTTACAAGGAGGCCACTGGAGTCCATGTTACTCACTTTTGCCTCTCAGTGAACTTATTTACAGCTTCCTCTACTTATCTGTCTCCTTTTAAACAAATTTCTGCTCCAGTTTTGTTGACGTGATATTAAAAGTCATTCCTCTAGGACACCTTAGTTTATCTCCCACATATGAGACTTACAACCATTATGTTTTTGGAGCAGGAACTTGTACTGCTTTCCTTTTTAAATCTCTTTGATTTTTTTCTGGCAGACTTGAACTTAATTTGGCACTTGCAGATCTAGTTTCGCAAGACCGTTTTTGAACCTTAACAAAGCAGACTTCTATCTATTGAGAAAAATATCAGGCAGAAGCTAGAAGGTATCTACAAGCCAGACACCGTCCAAATCTAGGACACAGAATAAAATCATCAGTAAAGACGTTTCAGAAGACCCTGACAGGCTGATGGTAATCAAAGATTTTGCTGAATATCAGAATTACTTCCTTCAACAGAGCAAGTATGAACTTTCATATTCCAGATTAGGACTGCCTTGCTTGCTTTCTCTCTTTCTTCTACCTAAATGTAGATAAAGAAGTGGTGAGATCAGAGGTAGTATCAGAAAATCATTTTGCCAAAGCCAGATAACGCTGAACAAAGGAGGATCAGATATACAAATATGTAGCTGAACAAAGTCAGAATTTCAAAAGTTAGTAGGTTGCAGTTTCATTATTATGTTCAATTAAAAAAATGTATCTGCTGACAAGGACCTGGCAACTTATAGTTCTCCTTGCTAGGATTTAGATGTCCCTCACTGAACACTCCAGTAAAAACAACTCCACCTAATCCTCTTGATTCTTCTCCCCCATACATTTAGGGAGTGGGACATCTGCAGATTCAATACTTATTTGAAATGAGACTTCTCAAAGGCAAAAAAAGAAGGTACTTTATTCAGCATCTGGGGAATTTCTGCCATAAAGAAAGCACAAAACCTGAAGCTATTTCAGTGTAATAATAAGCTTAGGTGGAATTGAATTGCAGGGTAGAAATTCAACAAGAAGGAAGTAAAACCTACCAACCAAAAGAACTTGATAGGTTCAAAGAATAATTTGCCATTGTAACAAGTGCAGGTGAAATAAATTGAGGCTGCATGCTATAGAAAGAATAAAGAGCTTTTATGAACCAGAGTGCCACTTCAACATAAATACTTTAAAAGCAAAATATACATATTTAAAATGCATTTAACTGTTCCTGCAGAGGCAAAGCAACTATAAAAGGAAATTAAGGCTATACTAGCCAAGTTTGGTAGAGAAATACTGTAATGTTGATAATATGGCATATCAGATAAAGATTTTGAGGAAAGCAGGAAAAGCTCTATATGAGGAGACAGTATGATAAAGCAGTTACCAAATATATTGCCTAGAAATAATGTGATATTATGAACAGCATGAAGTGTGAAGAATGTTATTCCCCAAATGAGCACTCTAAAACGGAGGCAAGGAGTAAATCTTACTATATTCCATATACTTATTGTCTTTGTAGTTTGTTTCAAGACTGAACCCCATCAGGTTACTTGAGCAACATAGCAACTCTTGACACATATATAGTCCAGAGAGGCGGCAAGAGAATTTGTATTTTAAGTCCAGACAGAGCATTTTTTTTTGTAATCAAAGGCAATGATACATCCCATGGTACAGAACAGCAGGAGGAACTAGAAACACTCAATTCAGACAGCACAGAGAGGCCAAGAAAATAAACTGTGGAGACCAACATGGCCAGCGAACCACCCTATCAGTGTCCTGTTCTTCATGCTTAGACTAGATACTTCAAAAATGCTGGTGCTTCTTCACCTATTAGTATCTCTTTCAGACAGAAGCTCACACAGAGCCTATTTTAGATTTGGTAGGTATATAGTTCAGACTGCTCTTCATCATAAATATAATAATGGAGATACATATCACACATGTCTTTATTCAAAACAAGGCAAAAGCTGACCATGCAGAAGTGCCTACTCATCCCATTACAAGACAAAAACAGAGATAGTTTATGCAGGAGATTTCAAAGAACTGAGCATACTCATGTCCAAGTCAGAACACAAATTGTAAGAAAGAAAATAAAGAACAACATACCCTTATTTATTGCAAAAGAACCATAAAAATTTAAACAAATTTAGAGCAACTGAGGGGGGGGGGGAAGAAAAAGAAAAAGCTAATAGTTATACCAGAGAATACATAAGCCTGAGCATAATTTAAAAAAACGTTATGGCAATACTGGGCAAACCCAGCAGAACAATCTAAGTGTAAAAGAAGCATGGTTGGTGTTACAAACTGTTCTCCAATTAATCATCCAGAATTTGCAAAAACTTGTTACCCAAGTTATACCTAGATCACAACATGACATTAAGTTGAATAGCAAAGTGCTCACAGCAGCTGATAGCTAAAGGTTGTTTGGCTGCTTTTCAATTCAAGCTGCTACCTTTTTGTAGTAACACATTTGTTATACTTTTTGAAAGCTGTGGGTCTCAGAATAGCACATTGCAAAGCCTACATTTTATCACCACTCTGCTACATTTTGTCCTAAGCACACATAAAAGCACAAAAAAACTTGCTTAAATACTATGGCAGAGGAGAAGATGGTCCTCTGAATTAAGGAAATAAATATTTTCAATCATGTTTCTAAAATCAACGAAGATGAGAAAAATTTGGTTGGTTAGCATGTTATACAGCAGGACCAGGCTGCCTGTCTCCTAGGTTTATTCTTTTGTTATTTATTTCAGTAAATTCCCAATTGCATTTCACAAAAGTACAATACTAATATTATTCTTTCTCCTTGTGTTGCCTTGCAGACTGATTGGAAATCTGTTCCAAGGTCACTGATTTGGGCCGTGTCAGACAATGATACCACTAGCCTTTATGTCATAGAGCATGAGTCAAAAGCTTCTTTGAAGCTAGACCTCTTTACAGATGGTGAAGACAGCAAAAGTGACACTTGTCAGTCTGAAGAACCTAGCAATACCACAGACATAAGCCTAAGGCACGAAGAAATCCCTGAAGAAGCAGTTACAAGTGAAGAAGAACGGATAATTTCCATTGCAGTACCACTCTTGAGTGACTACACCAGCATGGAGTTCAGCCAGAAAGCCCTGATAAGTCTGACAATGAAGCTGCCTGCAAGAGCTGCTCATCCTCATCTGGAAATGGAGTTAAGCAGTAAGCCATCACAAACTGACCATCAGGTTTTGTTTGCTCCTCAAGACTACATCAAACAAAGCCAGGTAGTATTTCTGCCATCTGGACCAACTTTGATGAAACAAGTCAATTTGAACTGAAGCAGCTTTGTAATTTCCTATACAACAAATCAAGTTCCAAAACCTGTGATGCCTGAATGAGCCAACAGGACCACACAGGACAGTGAACCTGTGACAACATTTAGTGTCAATTTCAGTACGCTTCCTTGGTGAAGTAGATTGATTATATAACTAGATTAGCTATTTCACCACAGTCATTCTGTCGAAAGTCCTACTGACTTCATGCAGGCAAAACTTTCAGTTTTGAAAAACCTTCCAGTAAGGTACCTCTTGCTAGGTGCTTAGTCCCAGGGCACGCAGGAAGTCGTTTCAAGAATTCCACTCTGAACACAATGTTGTTTGAGTCATTAGGAGAGTTCTCCAATCACTTTGACCAGCTTAAGACCTGAGAAGTTCTTCAGTAAAAATTCCAGCAAAAGTGTCTACCACTCCCTAGAAGCTCTCCAGCTGGTCAAAGCTGGCCAAACCAAAGACAGAAGAGCCATGAATTTACGAATAGAGAATTATGCTTATCCATTTATGTAAAGCACTATTAAGTGCTTTACATCTTAAATCACACATTCATTCATTGAAGATGAATAGAGCTGTACAAATGAAGATGGTAATAAGTATCATTATTAGTATTGCAAGTTTTATTTGCATTAAATTAAGGCTATTTCTTCCTACATTTGTCTACACAGACGTAAAAATTCATTCATGTTCTGTTCTGAGATGTAGTTGCAAGTATGATTTCACATTGCATGCAATGACGTTATCTGTTGACTTCAAGAGCTGAATAGGTAGTCCAGTTAGTCATCCCTCCAAAGCTTGCACTGGAATATAGGGGATAAAAGGGTCTTCTCTCTATGTGACTCCATCATGTATCTCTACATGAGATGAGAGGAGTCTGAACTTGTTTTCCAGCTTGCAACAGCTTCTCACCCATGAACTCTGCAGGCATTAGTGGTTTGCAGTTATTGTGGAAGACCCAGTTCATTGTTGTCATCTCTAGGTTATGGAGCATTTTATTAAAATTATTTTGTGGAGAAAGAAATTGATCAACTTTAACATAAGCACTGGAGGCTCCTAGGATGGATGTCTTTTAAAATTCTCTCATTAAAAATAAAGGACGATTCACATTCACACAAATATTTCCATGCATATTAGGAATATAAGTTATAAAACAGCCATGCTTACAAAAAAGCTCAAAGAAATTGCATATGCCCCATTTGACTGATCTAGTGAGGCCCTGTAACAAAACCTGTTTTATCCACTTTCCTTATTTATATTCACTCTCTCTTTATTTATATCTCTCTATGTCTGCTAGGACTGGCAGGAACCAACCTGTATTTCCCTGTGAGTTTTGCATTGTTTTTTTCGTTAGCACTTTAAATACAATGTTTTGCCACAAAGCAATGTACCCATTACCACTCACTCTTTTTACCTCTGCTCATTGAATGAAAGGGTAACAGGAGCACTCCCCAGAACACCTCAAAGGTTTGAGCAGTCTATTAAATCTCTTTCTTCATTTTTGTAACATCGACCAGATGGCTTTACCTGATTTTAATTTAGGAGAACACAAATGACCCTGCTACTAGTGAAGCTGTTGTTACTTGCAATAACTAGTAGAGGGGCTGAAATGAAAAGCTGTTATGGACAATAAAGTACTCAAATGATATACAAACATTATCAAGTACCTGTGTGGGCACAGCCTAATTTGTCTGTTTCCCAAATATAAGAAATATCCACGCTCCTTACCTAAAATATTTTTTTAATTTCTGGTCAGAGCGACTTATTTTCCTGGTGTAGTTGGTACTTTCAATACTTACTCATCCATGTAAACACTGAATTCATTTTTTCTTACTCTGCACCTACCAAGCAGCATCTACTATAAAGTAGATAAGTAGATTCAAATGAATGGCTTGTCAGCAGTTTCAGTATATGAAACAGCCTTCATACACAAAACTCAAAAGACAATTTAGACTTTTTATTCAGTGAGCATTGCCTCCGTGATACTAGCCATTGCCTGATATCTTGCTAAAGAAAATCCATTTATCAGGCAAAGAGAATTTCCTTAGATGTACATATGGACCTGTTTGCCTCGAAGGGAAGGATGTATTCCGCTTTCAATTATAAAGCTCACAGTACATGTAATTCTTAACTGATCTCATTAGAGCAATACAAAATTTGAGTATAATGGCTATAAACTGTATTTGGGAGAATGAGAGATACATGAAGAATCCTGGTGTGGAGATTAGATATAACAGTAGAACTCATCCCACCATGATATATCCTTTGAGAGCAAAGAAACAACAGAAGAGCACACTTGTTAAAGTTTCATCCAGCCAAAAAGGAGGCTTTGGTGGAATAATGTATCTACTTGGGGACATAGGACTAGGAGACACACAGTGCTCAGGCCTTCAGATTAGGGACAAGTACTTTTTTGTGGTTTGTTTATTTGGTTCTTTTACGGGGATTTTTAGTTCAGTTGGAAGGACCTACAAGGATCGCCTGACCTCTTCAGGCAGTTTAAAGGAGTGTCTGTTTATATAGATGTATAATGACTGCAGAAGCATAACTCCACTAATAAACATGTAAGATATTTCATTTCATATGCTATAGTACTGTTTAAGTGGTTTCAGTAATGTTCTGAGCTTCAATATTGTTAGTTTCAATATGTATTATGTTAAGTGTGAAATGACAAATACAAAGGCTCAGGACCATAGCCGAGGCATTTTAAAATACTTTTTTCTTTTCTTTTCCCTGCCAGCATAGTTCTAGATGACCACTGTAAGAATTAGAAAGAATTTATACACTGTTAAAGCTTTGACACTTAACTGTAGGTCCAAAGGCACATAAGCATGGGGTATTATACTGCAGGGTCACAGAGTTTTAACATTTTATATTTACAGATAAAGGAACGTAATATTCACTCTCTACTATGCCTCTAAAACATGTACAAAGCAAAGTTAGTACATAGCTATTTTTTTCTCATATCCAGAGTAGATGTCTTTTATGGCATACTTTAATGTAGTATGGACACAGAATTTTTTTTTTTTTTTTTTTACACTTAAAGTCAGACTACTGTGCAGTAGCTAGACAGCACTGAAAACAATGTTTCAGAGACAAGATAAACAGCTACTCAGCCTGGAACAGGACATTGCAGCAATCAGAAGCATTTCAGAGGTTTTTTTCATGCTGTATTAACTACCAAAAAGAATAGTAATAGAGAGTATTTACAAATCCCCTAAAAACCTAAGTCTTTGGAGTACTTCGGCAACATTAAAAGCCACCTTTATGTCAAAATGGCATCTGCACTTGAGCAGAGTCCTCCTGAAAGCAGAAAGCACAGGGGTATCCTGTCATTCTGAGTCAACCTCAGTTACTGCTGCAAAAATTGTAAAATAATGAAGCACTTCATTAAAGCCCTCTACTTACAGAAGATACTTGTATCAGAGCTCTTAACTCTGTGTCAGAGGCTCTTGGTTTGTCTTTTTCTCTCTTAATGTCACTGTGTGTCTACTGCCTGAATGATGTTAACTGTGCCCTGGTACTGCATTGATGGGATCTGTATGAACATGGGTAATAAAACTCAGGACGGCTTACATCAGTCACTTATAAGTACTGCTTATGGAAGACTGCTGCTAAGACAAATCATTCCATACCAATGGGGAGGAGCCATCTTATCCCCATATCTATTTTATTTCTACAGCAGAAGCACCAGTTTGATTAATAAAACTGAAAACGAGCTGCCATGTTAGAAATGATCATTCGCATCATCCATCCTCAGAGATCCCTTCGGTGCTTCACAGAATCATAGAATCATTTATGGAAAAAGACCTTTGAGATCATTGAGTCTAACTACAAACCTAACACTCCCAAGTCTGCCACTAAACCATGTCCCTAAGCACTACATCTACAGAAAAATGCCTCCAAGTATAATGATTCAACCACCTCCCTGGGCAGCCTGATCCAATGCTTAATAATCCTTTTGGTGAAGGAATTTTTCCTAATTTCCAACCCATTTCCTCTTCTCTTATCACTTGTTACCTAGGAGAAGAAACTGACATCCATCTGCTACAACCTCCTTTCAGGTAGTTGTAGTGAATAATAAGATCTTCCCCAAGCCTNTACAAACCTAACACTCCCAAGTCTGCCACTAAACCATGTCCCTAAGCACTACATCTACAGAAAAATGCCTCCAAGTATAATGATTCAACCACCTCCCTGGGCAGCCTGATCCAATGCTTAATAATCCTTTTGGTGAAGGAATTTTTCCTAATTTCCAACCCATTTCCTCTTGTCTTATCACTTGTTACCTAGGAGAAGAAACTGACATCCATCTGCTACAACCTCCTTTCAGGTAGTTGTAGTGAATAATAAGATCTTCCCCAAGCCTCATTTTCTTCAGGCTAAATAACTTTGGTTCTCTCAGGCACTCCTCATACAACTTGTTCTCTAACTTCCTCACACAAAGCCTTACCTAGGCAGAAAATTTACAGAAATCAACATATCCAGATTACTTCCTTGGTTTAAGTGGTAGACATAAGCAGAACAGAGGAAAATCATGAGGAATGATAGGTTCAGCAACAGCCTCATACAATTGGCCTCAGCCCATCGATCCAGCCTGTTCAGATCCCTCTGCAGAGTCTTCCTACCCTCAAGCAGATCGACACTCCTGCTTAATTTTGTGTCATCTGTAAATTTACTGAGGGAGCACTGAATCACCTCATCCAGGTCATTGATAAAGATATTAAAAAAGACCAGTCCCAGAACTGAGCCCTGTGGGACCCTGTTTGTGACCAGACACCAACTGGATTTAACCCCATTCACCACAACCCTCTGGGCTCAACCATCCATCCAGTTTTTAAACCAGTGAGGAGTCCACCTGTCTATGCCATGAGCTGCCAGCTTGTTCAACAGGATGCTGTGGGAAACAGTGTCAAATGCCTTACTGAAGTCCAGGTAGACAACATCAACCGCTTTGCTCTCACCCACTAGGCAGGTCACCTGGTCATAGAAAGAGATCAGGTTGGTCAAACAGGACCTGCCCCTCATGAACCCATGCTGGCTGGGCCTGATCCCCTGGTTGTCCTGCACTTGCCATGTGAGCACATCGAAGATGAACCTCTCCATAATCTTCTCCTGTACTGAGGTCAGGCTGACAGGCCTGTAGTCCCCCAGATCCTTCTTCCTACCCTTCTTGTAGATGGGTGTCACATCAGCAAGTTTCCAGTCATCTGGGACCTCTTCCATTAACCAATATCGCTGATAAATGATGGAGAGCAGCTTGGCAAGTGCCTTCGCCAGCTCCTTCAGCACTCTCAGACTTTGCATGGGTTATCACCTCACAGCTAGAAAAGCAATAGCAGATAGTCACAGTGAAGTTCTGATTTGTTAGCTTGGTTATACTGGGTCATAGAAATGTTATTCCAATGCTATGGAGCATTTGTGGAAAAGTGAAGATAAAATTTGCATGGAATATATTGCCTCAAATAAAATTTAACATTACTAGTAAAGATCCTGCTAGGAAAAAGTAAAATATTTCCACTACTAACATGAGATTTTGTGGATGCTGAGAAAAGCCCTAGCTCCAAAATCATTTAAAACACAATCCAGTGGTACGTGGTTCTCTTCACCCTATTTCAATGTTTGTTCAACCTTGGTCAGAAGACCCTTGGAATTTTGCAAAACATAAATAAAGTTTACTTAAATTCATCATATATAGGCCATTAACTCCATTGGAATGATTGAGGAGTCTGCAACTCCAAAAAGGGTTGCGTGTGTACTCATAAACCCATTATAGAATTGCTTTGATGTCATTTGCTGTAAGAATGTTTCTTACTCATACATTTCTTCAGGCACCAGGTTTTCTCCTCTCTGTTTTCATATTTGTGTATTTGAAGTTGCAAGGTTGCAGTGAACTTCAAATCCCATGTCCATCAAATATTTTATTGGCAAAAAAATCAATAAATTTTGTTTGTAATACTGTAAGTGACTCAGTTTTCTGCTCTCCAGACCTGATGAAAAGTTGTGCTGATCCTACCACATGGAGAAGCAACACTTGAGAACCTATTACAAATATAGTAGAATACTACTTTTCCAACTTCTAACAATAGTTGTGCTTTGGTTTTGTTTTGTTTTATTTGGTTTTGTTTGTCTGTTTTGCTTTTTTTAATGTTGGTTGGTTGGTTACTGGAAAGCTTCAAGGAACAAAAGGGAAGGTTTGGATGCAGAGAACAAGTTGACTGACAGAGCTCCAAGCACTAAGAATGGAAGATACTCTGTTTATTTTTCTTTCACCCCTACAATTACATAGTCATCCTTCCAGCAGTACCAGTACGTCTAGGACCTAGAACTGGCCGTGCTGTCCAGGAAGTCCCATACAGCACACTGGCACCACGGTACCCTGCCTAATGCTGTGGCAGCAGAACCCAACCTTCCAGTTCCCACCTCACTGCTACACTGGCAAAACTCTCAATCATAAACTGAGTAAGAACTACGGAGGTCAGACTGACTTTTCTCTTGATTTAGATTAAATAAAAGCACCTTCCTGCTCCCAAGCATTTTAAATTACCTCTCCCCAACAAAAAGAGTTCAAATACATTTCATCACCTAATTACCTGTATGTAATCAAATGTAATCTTCCAACATACATCAGCCCCCATCCCCTAGTGTTGGTCCAGGGCACCAGGTCATGAACTGGGCACATCCTCAAAGTCAAAATGAACCAATTTCAGATGCAACTAAAAAGGCCCTGTAAACTGTACAGTGGAGTACCTCCTATTAGTGTGTAAATAGGGACATCACATCCCAGTGCATTTTAGCAGATTACTACTGCATTAGGATACTAAAGTAGCAGGTAGGGTCCTAAAAACAGTGGTGCTTTGCAGTGGGCTTGTAACAAAGCCTGTAGCACTCTACACACCTCCGCAGGCCGTATTTCAGGCTGTATCTGAAACATGGATGTAACAGCTCAAGAGGGGGTGCTCTAGCACTGGATTTCATCCTGCAGCACAGCAAAGCACGACTTCTGGAGATGCTCCTCCTGCACCAGCTACCACATCTGTAAATTACATGACAGATTCTGGGTGAACACTTCTGTTCCTCCACTTCTGTTCTGGAAGGCTGATATAGCCTCTAACATAGTAATTTTTGCCTTTATACTCTGTATAGTTCTCTATTTGTCCCACTCTATAAAGAAAAAAATTTTTTATCTTACAGGCAGATGGTGACACAGAAGCCATGAAATATAAACACTTCAAAAGAGATACACTACTCCTTCCAACTGCAGTTATGAGCTACTATTAGAATAGTTAACACATCTGACAGAAGGAAAGAAAGTTCTAAAACAGCTGAAGTAGGATTTTTATGTTTTATTATCATCTACAGAATTACCACTACAGTCCTTGTAACTATAGATTACCTCAAAAATGATCAAAGGGAATCTGATTTATCAGAATGAATTAACATATGCAATACCTGGATACCATCTTTCATCTAGCCATAAAAGCACAGTAAACGCCCATTTCTAATGCATTCAGTGCAATGCAATTACTCAAGTCTAAAATTTTCTTCCACCAAAATATTTCAAAGTATAAACTAATAAATTTAGCATTGCTACACTTTGGTTGAACAAAGCAAGTACCCTAATTCCTGTCATAAAATCAGAAGAGTGAAGAACAGAGTATTTCAGTGACTTACTGAGTGTCCCACATTATCTGAGAAATGGCAATATAAAGCTCCAGCTTCCAGCTCTCCAGGTTCACACCATGAATGTACAGCTTTCCATCCTCTTTAGAGATTAAGCAACAGAACAAACATAGTACAAAGATCTTGAATGGATCAAAATATCTCATTGCTGACTGATAGAAATGAAACTTGGACAGACCAAATAACATCTTACAATTAACATCATAAATACCTACATCTTCTGTGGAGGCTGGCCCCTCTGCATCCCTATAAACTCCTTTAGTAACAGAGCTACCCAAAATCTTCTCTGGCTAGAGAGTTTAACTGTGCACACCAAAACAAACAAAAAAATACTGCATGTTTGCTTCTGGTGAATATATGAGATCTCACAGCATCTTTATATTTATTCTGTATTAATAGCTCATTCAGAAATACTGGCCATTTTGCTTTAGGCTGGCCTGTAACAGGGGTTAGCATGATTTACAGCACAGTTCAGACAACTTCAGTCCTTACTAGATACCTACTCTTAACGAGATCAAGCAGGGTGAGTGGGATGCCCGAGCTGAATGCTTGTAAGGAAAACAACAAGCTGCTAGAAAGACAAGTACTTAACAGCTCAGAAGACTTACTAAACAAGTCTTAGTAAAACAAGAGGAGTATCCCCTTAAAATTGAACAGAACAGAGGAGCAGTTGTGGATAGTGTTACCTCACCAGCCAGACACAAACTGGATGAAAGCAGAGGATTGTATTTGTTTAATGTTCACATTTCACATGGACCAATGCATTTGCTTCGAACTTCTAAATCCAGTAATCTGAATCAACTGTTTAAAGTAACTACTTCAACTAAAATTAAAGGCTTTCTTCAGGCTCTATCTTTAAAAATAAATGTTAGATTTTTAGAGAGGAAAAACAAAAGAACACAGTCTTCTTGAGGTCTGACACTGGGGACTAGCACTAACAGCCTGTTTCCTTAAAACAAGTAGGCAAAACAAGACATGTATGCAAGAAAGTTTGATTTTAAAAGATCGTGACTTTTTTAGCCCATCTGCAATCATCTCCTCTAAGAAAAATTTCTAGTGAGTAAGGGGGGAAAGACTGTGGAGAAGGGAAGGAGGGGGGGATATTGTTTCACAGCCATTTGCTATTATCTCCTCCAAATTTAGTGGAAGTGAGTTTATAACACCATTCAAACTTTGGGATATTGTTTATTATTTACAAAAATAACAACAACATGGTAGCAGCATTTGACATTTCTTTACTTGTACCATTTCATAGTTGCTTCATTAATGCAAAAATATACTCTACCAACATGAAGCACATTTGGTTATATGTTTATTAAACTCAGAAGATCTACTTTAATATTAGAAATATCAAACTTAGAGAAAGGAAATAGTATTTTTGCTGCTGCAGTGCTTAGGCTATAACATCCTGCATCACTGGGAATAGTACCAGAAAGGATCTGCTGACAGACTATGTGAACTGTACGTGTCAAATTACTCTCTTAATGTTTCCAGAGCAAAACACTCATTCGTTCTATTAAATTACTAATTTATCAAGTAGCAATTTCTAAGTGGCCCATAATTTAACTCATCAGTGCAGTGGTAGTTCTAAATCTTTGTACTAAGGAAGGTTTTATTCAGCAGAGCAACTTCATAAAAGGGCTACTTAACTGGCAGACTCATTAATGACATCAAGGACTGAGTGAAAGGAAGTCTAAATGATTTTTACCATTGCTGGTAAATCTTTCAGGCCAAAGAGATACATGTAACCTTTTCAACGGGAGAACAATAATTTCACTAAGATTAGTATGGAACATACTTCGTATACCTGGAACCTCTAGTCTTATGTCAAATCTGGCACTGGATTAACATTAAAAAAAGTAACAATTTTTTACAAAGTGTAAGCTGAAACTCTCATTTTTGCTGTCCATGTTCTCCTACATTAAGCTCAACAATCATAAAACTGTCATGACAATTTCAAAAAAAATTTTTTTTTTCCCTCTTGGATAGCAAGAGCTCATGCCTTCAGAAAATATTTTGAAAATACAAGTTTTTAGATAGCTTCCCAACTGTACTATTTACTCATACAGAAAGTGTTAAGACCTATGCCTCCTCAAACTCAGGGGAAAGTAGATGCCTCCACATACTGTCAGATAAGCTTATTAAACTGCTTTATATTGAAGAGAATACAGAAGAAACCCCTCTACTAACATGCTTAGATCCTTAGACTTACCTACACATGAAGCATTCTTGAATTTGAAATAAATACTGCATGCAAAGACATTTAAGTTTAAAATGAAACAAAATTGCAAGTGTATTTCTCTTACATAAAATGTCCCTTTTGTACAGTGATTTTAGCTTTCAATATTTTAATTACACTTTTCAACATATAAAAATAAACCTAAGGTACAAGGCTGAAAACTTTTTCGTTTATGTATTAGTAAACAGAATTAAGTTTTATATTCTCTTTAGGTAATAACACTTAATGATATCTACAAATTTCATCTGTCCACATTCCAGTCTCTGGTGAGAAAACTCATCTCTCTGAACTAAGTGCCTACAGATTTACATTATTTTAGCCACTTACAGATCTCAGCATTTGTGTCACTAAGTTCAATTCTCACTTTTTAAATCATGGTAACACCAAAGGCAAATCATTGATTGCTATAAAAGTGAAAGCACCATCAAGTGGCAGGCAAGGCTCATAATATGCCCCAGTTTGCAAGTCATTGTTCAGAATTCTTTAATATTATTTGTTTTACCATTGTAATGCAATTTTCACACTAACGTTTACAAAATTCAAGATTATTTCTGTCTGGTTTTCTTCCCCCCTCACCCCCCTCTCCTCTACGTGAATGGCTAGCAAAATTAAAATACAGGAACTCTATATCTGATTCGTTACAAATTAACAAAAAGACAGTCATCAGAGATGCTACAGACCTAAAAGCAGAAGATACACACATCACTATGGCATTACTGCTTGCAACAGTCATACACGTTAATGAAAAAAAAAATCAGAGACAGATTTGAAGCATACAATAATTTGTATCATACAAAGCAGCCTTTACTTACTACCTCTTCTTCAAGACCAAAAGTAAAAAAAAATAACAGAAATCCCTAAACTAGGAACTATTACTAAATGCCAGTACAAGCTAAGGGCAACACAGAGAAGCTACCATGTAACAAGCAGACTGCAGAGTTTCAAAGTAATTTCAGGTATTGGCTTAGACATAGCTGGGCAAGAGAACACTAGCAAGCAACGCCAAGCATGTTACAGACTACAGAATTTACCTTCTTTGCAGCTGAGTAAACACACTCGAGTGGCCACAGCTCATTTCAGAACCCAAGCTCTGCATAGGTTGCTGCTGTGAGCCAGATAATTCAAAGCTAGTTCACATATATCTATCTGAAATTGTCATTTAAAAAAATAGCAGGTGACTGAGTAGGCAGAACCCACACCTCATCCATTTATCAGGTATTCTTCAGATCATAGATGTTTCTAGTTTCCCACAGAAGTGCTTTTTCCCCCCCTTAGTTCCAATTTTGAAACATGAAAAACAATATTCTTCACATATCATACTACTATCAGTGTTTGCAAACAAAATTTCATCCCTCATATCTGTGTAAACTTTCAGTGAACTTATCTAAGTCACAGCCACCTCTAATTGGAGTTTGGAATCCTGTCTCATCCACCAGCAGCTGTCTTCTGCTACGTTCTGCTTTCGAAGTCCAAAGAAAAATCCTCTCTCTTTTCCAGACACGCTGCTGTGAGACGACTGTGGTTACTAACGGAAGCTTACACATACATGCTTTACATGGCCTTAGCACAATGGCACCATATCAACACTTTTCTGAGCAATTACGAGTCACAACATTTTCAAATAAGGTTGACTCAAATGAGATTATATTTAAAACAATACAGCTACCATGAACTACACTGTTCTCAAAACCTTCAATTCAATCTTATTTTTAAACTGCAAAACCAAACAATCTGACATGG
>VYZX01019209.1:30457-41300 GCA_013401335.1 Brachypteracias leptosomus
CATGGCAGTTCAGCATGCAAGCTTGTTCACAACGAAGGCAATGGATTTCCAGTGGCAGATGGAGACATTTAATGGATGATGCACACAATCCTGTTGGAGCAAGCCAGAACTTCATTACTATGATACACCATTGGTTTAAAAAAGAACTACCCTCTGCAGAGATACGCATTTAACAGAATAATAGTTTTCTAGTAGTGACTTTTTAGGATGAGGGGAACTGTAAAAAAAATCTAATACGAACAGACAGAACTTAACTCCCTCACAGGTCTGCACTGTGCTTACAAAACATAACCAGAAAATACAGCAATTGTAGGAAAACATCAACTTGAGGTGAGGAGGAAATGTGTGTGTTTAATAGTTAGTTGGTTTGGGTTTTTCACCCTTTAGAACAAAATGGACTTTTGGTAAGGGAACCACTAATTCAAATACAATGCAACGATGTGCTGTGTGTGGACTTAATCTGCGATAANTGGACTTAATCTGCGATAAGTTCGTTAGTAAGGCTGCTGCCCTTAACTATTAATTTTGCAAGGCAAATTTCCATTTTCTTAGCTAACTATATACAATCCTTTACATATTCTGTAACTGATATAAAATGGAGTTATGCAATTTAAGGATAGCAAAATTGAAGAAATCAAACTAACGTCAACTGAAACATGATACAGTGCAAGAACCGTAATCCCTCTGAAAGGGGAAACTCAACTTTTGAAGGTGTTATAAATACATCTATATTTTCAGTGTTACCCACATTTCAAATCAAATAAGCTGCATGAATAAGACCAGATCAAGTAAAAATATTCCTTCAATAAGTATGTACCAGCAAAAACTTCCCTCTAAAATACTTAATTTTATTAGTGAAATGGTACCAAAGATAACAAGTATACAAACAATCTCTTTGCTCTAGCTACTTACACATCATAAATAAGACAGCTGTTGTTGCAAGACACAATCCTTCACAGTCTTCCTGTAAGCGTACAGATTTGTCATTATCAGAATAAGCTGTTTACCAGCCAACAGCATGTGGCTTAAACATCACAGAAATGACTGTCTATACTTTACACGGTAAAGCATTTTCTATAGTCTTAAATGTACACAGTGGCAAGAACATTAAACTCTATTGAAAATGAAGAGTGATTAAGCAGCTTCACAACCAAACTGGGTTCCTTTACCTCAGGAATTTGGCAAATTTTTCATTCCCTGTAATATGCTTTCTTTTGTTTGTTTGGGTTTTGTTGTGGTTGGTTGGTTTGGATTTTTTTCAGAAGTATTGACTATGCAAAGGAAAAGGAAAACAAACTGAAAGCAAATAGCTAATATGCTACTGTTTTTTTTCAAACTGAAAGAAATAACTCTTCCCATGAGGTAAGGCAATTAATAATTTGATTGTATTAAGTTGTATTAAAAATAATCTACTTGATTTTACGTATAAGTAAGCTTTAAAGCACAACTCTTAAGAAATCCCACGTAACTGACTAAATTATACAAAGAACACAAGACATGTTTTACCTTGACAAAAATATTTGTTTTGTCATTCTTTTCTTACATGCTTTCTCCCCAAAGAATGCAAAAAGAATCTCTACCATGTAACTCCTGTGTAAATTAAACTTTTCCCCAAAATTATTTATCACCTCTTCTTTGCATACAATTCCTTTTATATCACCCAACAGGTATCAGAGTAGATGATGGAGAGGTAACAATTAAGGCCATCCAAATGTATATTAAATGTCTAAAGGGTTGTCTTTGATGAAGGTGATCACAAAATGCTTTGTACTCAGCTACCACTTTTGTTTAGGGGTGGTCCCCAAACTGCATCATTGCTTTCATCTATAAATCTCTGCTAAAACTAAAAAATGAAAGTAAAAATGGAGCTTTAGTATTTTAACAAGTGAACCAAACAACTGTTCTGACAAATCACTTGCATACTTGTCTACGTTAAGGTGGTGGCAAAACAACAGAAATCATGTAAGATTTAGCTGAAATGAGTAATAGCGCATATACATTTCTAGAAAATATCACATTTTAAGAAGGCACTAAAGCTTCTGCTTGTGCTCCCATATTTTTTCAAACGAGTAAGAAAAATTCATTTTCATAATGGCACCTGTACTATTTGCATCTGAACAGACACAATGCAGTACGGTGGAAAACAAAGCTGTAAGTTCTGATAATATTATAGAGAATGTGCTCACTTTTGGAAGGACAAAATAAAACAATAAAACAAAAACAACCGCGAAATAACCCAGTAAGCTACCCTATTATCTATAAAATGGCAATATCCCTTTTAGGAACAGGAAAGTAGCATGCATTGTTAAAATACTTTAAAAGAAATGTTAATTATAGGGATATTAGTAAGAAAGTCTTTTAAATAATAAAACTCAAGAAACTCAAGCAGTAAGCAAATTAAAAACATACTCATCAGTGGGTATGTAACGTAAGAACCGTAAAACTGTGTTTGTTTCAAAACCCTTTCCTAGGGTTGACAGTTGTCATTTACAACAAAAGAGAGTGTGTATATTTATGCACCATTTCCAAGCACATCAAACAGCACACATTGAAGTTTCTGTGGATGTTTTAACTCACAAGGCAAAACAATACAAAATTCATCAACAAGCATATTTTAAACAACCTTCAATGAATATCTTCAGCTTTTTTTGGGTAGTACAGCTTTACATCTGCAAGTCTCTACTTGTTTGTAACGGCTTATGGCAAAACTTAACATGAATCATTTTCCAAATAAGTACAGCCATCATGGAAATGCATGGATTTTCAGACATGAATAGTTCTGACAGCATGTGCCTTTTCATAGTACAAGTACTGGTCTGTGCTCTCTTGCTTTACAGCAAGAAGACAACAAAGCTATCAGAAGAACTGGAAGAGCTACTAGTACTATCACCACATTCAGGCTGATTACTTTGACATTTTCTTCCTCATTCTGGGAAATAAAAAGCTTTGGATTTCATTCCTTAGTTGAATCAGAGGTCCACTCTTTGCTTTAAACCTCTTCCATTTTAATTGAGAGGTTTTCTTCATTTGGTTGACAGTTCCCATTCTGTTGGAGTTTGACGTCATCTGTCCTTTGTGTATCTCTGTTGTCCACCTCCATGTCAGTTTCTGAATTCTGATCCTCTTTAGTGTGATCTTTGTCCTACCAAGACAAAATTATTTTACAAAAAAATCATATTCCTAGCATTATACGATATGAGTTTCCACCAACTTTTAGTATCTTTACATGCCTTGCTTGTCCCAGCAATTGTTAGAATAGAGGTATCAGGTTCTTTTTTAAAAAAAACAACTCTTTTCTTTTGAACTGGCTGAAAATAGGCTTTCATGAAGTTAGGTAACTGCCCTCCAGGAGATCATTGCCATAAAGTGATCGGTCTTTATCATCAATATTCAGAAAAAATAGAACAAGCAGTGGAATGGAACCTATGAGGAACAGCCCCAGAAATTAAGATTTCAGCACATTTTCTGAATAAAATAGAATTAAATTTTTTCTTTCATATCTTTTGTTAGGTATCTGATGCATTTTAAGAGAGTTCTTGGGTAACATAATTACTTAAGCACATGCACAGAGTCACCTAAACCCCCTGTTATGTAATAGTTGAAAACAAACTTCTCTCTACAGGCATGCTGCTTTTCAAATTCTAAAATTAATTTGAAGACGTTTCTCTTCCTAATCACACCACTTTCTATTTTGCAGGTGAAAAACCCTGCACCACTCTTCCGCAGCTCTTCAACTTTACTCCTGCAGGGTCCCACACACAGACCAGGACCACAGCAATCAGGGAGAGGCTGAACTGCCCAGAGAAAGTTCATTTTAAAAGTAATCTTTTCAGCTTGACAGTCAAGCTACCCCTGAACACTGCTCCTTAGTTAGTCTGCTTCCTGCCTGCTTGCGCAGATAGGCAGCCAGCCAAGTCCTAACATACAGCACAGAACAGGAAAGAGAAACCAAGTATTTCTGTAATCTATTCTCACAAGCCCCTATAGGTCCAGTAAGGTTTCAAGACAAGGGTTTATCAAACTGGCCCACTAACACCAGCTGTAGGTCTACAGCTAGCAAAAGACAAACCCAGATGTTAATGATTTGGTAAGAAAAATAGGAGAAAAAAATGGGAAGAAGAAAGAAAAAGAAGGGAGGGGAGGATTTCAATAATGGCTCCACTAGCAGCACTTCAACTCTGCTTATCACTTGGTCAAACAGCTTACCTTCAAAGTTGTGGCACTTCTGTCAGATTTATCCTTTCCTTCTTTTTCTTTGTTACTTTTTTTCTTCGAGGTGGAGCGTTCTCTTTCTCTTCTTTCATTATTTGTATCTTTTTCTCTTTTTTTTTCTTTCTTGTTTCTGTTTAAGAAAAATTTACTCAAATCAGAGTTTGATCCAACAGCAACTACCTTCAAACCATTTAACTGCAAACTAAGCTCATCTGTGAGTTTTCAAAACAAAACAAAACAACCAACCCCAATGTAACAAAAATCCTGTCATAAAGGCAAGAGGCTTTTTTGACTAAATATAGCTAAAGAATGCATGTGTTCATTACACTGGTATTTGCAAAGTGAAAATCAGATTAATTTGTATCTGGTATGGGGCTTTTATTGATGAGAAGCAAATGTGCATTATTGACAGATTTGAAACTCACTAATTGAAAAGCATACCAAAGCTCAAATCTATGAAGGATTTTGTTCTGTTTTGAATTAAAACTGAATCACACTGACCAACTGACCTAAGATGATTAATGCACAGGCAGTAAAACAATGAAAATACTGTAAATTCTTCCTCCTTTACTACTTATTAACTTTTATGTTGCATCCAACTGACCTTCTTGGAGAAGGAGTTCGTGAAGACTTTCTTTTTGATGTTTTGGATGTTTTAGGAGACTTGGAGGGACTTCTGCTCTTCCTTTTACGCCTTTCTCTACAGGAGCAAGAAATTAAAGATGATCAAACAATAAAAATAACAAACTCAGGAACCATTTAAAAACAGAAAGCTCTTAAAATGACCTGATACAACAACTAATTAAATACCCCTGAATTTAACGTTATGTATCACCAACAATCCATGAACTGTACAAAGCAAAAAAAAAAAATTCTATTTGGTGGGAAAAAGAAGGCTGGAAGAGGGAGAAAAAGGTTGTGCCCTTTCACATTTTAGTTTTTTGTTCATCCCCAAATGCTTGTACTTACACCTGATAACAATGGAAACACACTGAATTCACTAATCCTGTACTAACTAAGAGTTTCTTCAGTCAGGAAAAGAATCCAGTCAAACAAAAAGCCACATAAAGACAAAAGGCGTAACTTGATCAATTCAAACTTCAAAAAGTAACATTACAGCCTGAAGATCACTGTAATTTCACTTCAGCCTGACTGAAATTTAATTCCTAAATATATGACCTAGTACTGCTATTGGTTTAGAAGCATATTGTCCAAAATGAAGCTCAAGCTTTTGTCAAAATCAGAATAAATAAGTTAATATTTATTGTTTTCCTAGCAGTCTCTCAGCTAATAGAATGTTTCTGTAAACTACTGAAGAGCTTGTACTATTTTACAAAATCGCTGTTTTACATAGATACATGGAGTTTGCTGAAGTTGCTATTATGGAGCCTCACCTTGAATAGAACAAAACATAACTGGTTGCAAACATACGAATGCACATTAGAATAAGGCAAAAAGTGAGCCAGTAAAGCTTCATTCAACAAATGTAGAACTTATGTCTGCCAAGGTAAGATTATTTTTTCCTATAATCTCTTCACAGAGAGGGAAAAGTGGACAGGAAGAATCATCAAAGAAAAACAGGGAATTAAAAAAACTAATTGAGAGGGCTTTTCAAGATATTGCACAAAAGCTACACTTACGCATACGAACTTTTACAATTCACACCATTAGGTGTGAATATTTAGATATTCAATATTTAGAAAGGTGAAGAAATCAACAATTATTAGATAAATTAGAAAAGGATCTATTAAGATATGCATAGCGTCACTATCCAGACTGATACTCTGGCAGTGTCATCCACCGTGACCTCCTGAAGCTGCACAGGACAAAATTTCACAACTATATTGTTCCACAATCTCTTAAGTTTGATTGATGTTTTATAAACAAAAATATAAAGTGGCTTCAAAATCATGGAGAAAATAACACAACCACAGATGAGCTGTTCACTAGTTAATATGCATCTCATTCTAAATATCTTCACTTATCACCTTTTTTCAAATGAGGATACTGAAAATCGAGATATATTCTGACAGCGCTCCCACTTGGGCTACATTAAGTAAATACCCACTTTATTTTGCTTTCCAGCATACATATCTGTGAATAACCAACTACCTTAGTAATTGTGTTCAGATTAGAAACTTTTTATTCACAAAATCTGATTTTCAGTTTCTGCCTTTCATATTTCAAGTTGAAGAACTAAAACTGTGCATGGCTAATTGTTCCCATCTCTATTACATTTGTCTATACAAAGATTGTTATGCACCTGTATTTTAACACTCTTAAGCAATACTTATTACAGCAAAATTTAAGAAGAACAAGTCTGAATACTTTGATAGTGATCCTGTGTCTCTTAATCACAAACAGAACTAACATTCCATGCCTGTCTCCTCTGCTAGCCTTAGATGTCTGTTGGAAAAGGAGCAAAATTCTCCTCCTCCTCTGGTCTGTGTCTCTGACTTCAGCCAAGAATCACGAATAGCCATCTGATCTCTAGTACTTGCATGCTGTCTGTAAAACAAGGGCAGTTGCCACCTAGTTCTTAGAAAGTCCTGTATGTCCTATTCCATGTTCACCTCTTCTCCAAAAGACATGATTACATGCCCAGTATCTTACACTTCCCAGGTAAAGGATCAGCAGTCCCTACTCAGTGCTGCATGGCAAATACAGACAGCTAAAATGCCAGTTTGCTGGGTAATCTTCTTCAGAAAGGTTTGTAACCATTTCAACTAGGCAACATCAATCAACTAGGCAACGTCAATGACCAAAGTAAACAGACACCCCTAAATACAAGCTAATCGGAACTCTGCAGCCCAACATATTCACAATTACTTGTCAGGGAATAACAGAATTACTGAGCCTGGAAGAGCCCTCTAGAGACCACCCTGTCCAACCTTTCCTTCCCCCACCTCAAAACACAGTCAACCAAAGCAGGTTACTCAGAACCACATCTAGTCAGATTTTTAATACTTCCACAGATGGAGACTCCACAGTCTCTCAGAGTAACTGGTTCCAAGTTGCCCAGAAAAAACATAATTCAAACTTAGAAAAAAGCCTTGATTTCCCATATGTCAAGATGTGCTTACCACTTCTTGGCCTGTCTCTGGACCCAAATTGAGAAGTCTATCTGTCTTCCTCACACTCTCCCATCATGTATTGATGTGACTTCCCCCTCAACATTCTCTTCTCCAGTGTAAATAACCCCAGCTCCCGCAGCCTCTCCTTGTATGACAGGTGCTTCCAGTCCTTTGTTAGATTTGTGGCCCTTCAATAGGCTCACCCCAGTATGTCTGTATCGTGCAATGGGGAGTCAAGAACTAGACACAGTATTCCAGATGTGGACTCACTGGTGCTGAGGAAAGGGAAACAATTACCTTCCTTGACCTGCTCACACCACTCTACCTAATGCAGCTCAGCATACCACTGGCTTTCTTGGCTGGAAGGACTTCCAAGTCCCTTTCTGCCAGCCAGCCTTCCAGCCCCTCAGCCCCCACGCTGTACTGCAATGGAGTCATTCCTGCCTTGGTGCAGGTCTCGGCCTTTCTCTTTGCTCTACTCCATGAGATGCCTGTCAGCCTATTTTTCCTGTTTGTCAAGGTTTCTCTGAATGGCAGCACACCACTCCCAGTGTACCGGCCTTGCCCTCCAGTTCTGTAATCTCTGCAAGTTTGCCAAGGGTGCAATTCTGTCCTACTGTCTAGGCCACTGATGTTAAGACGAACAGTACTGGCTTCATTATTGATACTCTAAGGATAATGCTATACCTGAAGAAAATTGCAAATCCATATTAAAAAGTGTATTCCTTTTATCTTCCATCTTCAAAAGAACATTGTCCTTCTTTAGTAACATCTGTATTAAAAAAATCCCTTCATATCACAGTAGGGTTTTGGACTGTGAGTCCACCAGGAGACATGCACTAATTTTCACTAGAATTCATTGCCCAAACACATTGCATTTGAGCCTTTCACAGCACTTTCTTAAATAGTAAGGTTCTTAAAGAGGAGCATAATTGTTGCAAACTAGAGTATGATTTTTTTCATAACATCCACCTAACTACATCTGCTATTTGATACGAGGAACTGGGTATTTCACCAAGGTTCTTATATAAGACAAACACTGCCAAAATCTTATGTATTTTTCTACACTTATCTAGTTCAACAGTCCTGAGGCCTACAGACATAAAATGTTTTCAAAGCTGGCAGAGCTACCTCTACACTAAGTCTTCAATCCATGAAATGTTAAAAATGCATTAAAATAGGAAGCTGCATATGCTTAAAGAAGTCACAGTACTTTGTCCATAAAATTCCAAAGCAATATGGACATTTTTCCACCAAAGTTTCTGAAGTTAAAGTTTGCTGCAATGCTTTTAGAATATGCCTGAGTTAGCCAAATTACAGAGCTTATAATCTATCTCATAGCCTCCTGTTGTCAAAATGAGTTTATCCAGACTTTCACCCAGTTCAGCCTCCCTCATCGGCAAAACCAGCTACACTAATTTGAACATTTTCCTGTTTACTGTGAGCATTGTTAAGGAATATTACTTTTTACTTGTACCTGGCTATCTAACCAGCTACATAAGGTGTCCTTATCTTCTAATTGAGATACATTCACCTTCTGAATGGCTAGCCAGCCAAGAGACATACTTGCTTTCTGCTGTTCAGCCATCTAGCTGAAGAGTAGCAAGTGCTACCACAAATTGCTCATAAGCTCTACAGACCAACACTGTATAGTATGTAAGTAAGCAAGAACCTAGGTAATAGTGACTCAAACTTTCATCTGGACAAAGATCACGTGACGTTGCTTTATGAGAACTTTTGGATGCCTCCAATGCAAAGAAATGGCACAAAAATCATCTTCTTACTGTCCTCAAGGACTATACTATATGGTTATGTGAAAGGTAAGCACCAGCAGCCCAACAAGAAACTGTTCAACCAGGAATCACACAGAGCTCTCTGTATGAGATTTTAGTTCATAGAAAAATCTACAAAACCGAAATAATACAGATTTAATTAGTAAAAGTCATGGTGATATTCATACATAAAAACTAGGGTGGTGTCTTGTTGAACTGACAAGTCAAAAAAAGCATTAAAAAAATCTATAAACAAACCTGCTGGAGCTACGGGATCTTCTTGAAGAGCTATAGCTTCTTGGGGGTGTTCTTGATCTCTTCTCTTTCTTCTTTTTATCATCTCTCTCCTTTTCTCTTTCTCGATCTTTCACCTTATCCCCATTTTTTTCCTTTTCTTTATCCCCTCCTTTGTCCTTATCTCCCTCCTTGTCCTTAATCTTGTCTCTGTCCTTTTCTCCTTCTTTCTCAGTATCTTCTCTTTCCTTGTTCTGGTCTACCTCTTCTCCATCTTTTTCCTTCTCCTTGTCTTTCTCCTTTTCCCTGTCCTTGTCCCTGTCCCTGTCTTTGTCCTTATCCTTGTCTCTGTCCCTATCCTTGTCTTTGTCTCTGACTCTCTCACGATCTTTGTTTCGCTCTTTATCTCTCTCCCTGTTTCTCTCTTTATCTCGCTCTCTTTCCCTGTCCTTGTCTCGGTCTCTCTCTTTCTCCTTGTCTCGGTCTCTCTCTTTATCTTTTTCTTTGGCCTTTTCTTTGTCCTTGACTTTTTCTTTGTCTCTTTTCTTGTCCCTGTGGAAAGCCAAACATAAATCCATTAATTCATCTTTGAACTTTCCAATTAAAATTAGAGCTAACTCTTCAGCATACATTAAATTCTCAAGATAAAGCATGCACCTCTGTTGAAATACAGTAATTATTCAATATTTTAATTTTCCACCCTGTTCACCATGAGGGAAAGGCTATATAGCTAGGAAAAATTTGCAAACCAAATTGGAGAAGAGGAGGCCAAGACCAAATCAAACTGTGATCTTTAGAGTGATGTTATTGCACTTTGAGAAAAGATGTTTCTTCACCTTACAGTTGTGTTATTATACATACATAAATTTTCAACCTTTTGTCAGGAGTAAACTAACTCTACAATCTGTAAACACACTCTTTACTAAAAGTGTGTCCACAAAAAATGAACCACAGATCAACCACTCCCACATGAATAATGACAACTGACTGTCGGAAGTCTTTATTCTACAGTGTTCTCTGCACAGATATCCTGGAACTGCTTGAAAGTCCAACAACAAATAATACACAAAAATAAAAGAATATGGATAAAATTTCACCAATTTTCCAGAGGCAACTGTAAGGTCAATTAAGACATTCAATTATCTGTAATGTCATCAGGAATTAAAAAATTACTGAAAAATTGTTAATAGTAAACAGAGAAGCAAGGATAACAGAACAAGTCAGCTTCTTTGGAAAAAGCAGAATGTTATATGTTCATAAAAAGAAGATCAGCAAGGAAAATTCCAACTGATGTTCTGGGTGTCAAACCAAACAAAAATTCATTAGCTCACATCTTTGGCTGGAAGATTACATTTTTGTACAAGATTACTTGGAAGTGTGAGTCTAGCAGAGAGACATGCCTTCTATACCTGCCTCTAGGACATACGAAAACGAACAATTGTTCAGAGAGAGAAACAGAAGCACGTGAGAAGTTGATTAGCAGGCCTTTGCACGTCCAAGAGAAACAGACTGACAGAAGTTGCTGTGTCTATCGGTATCAGTACCTATTCT
>VYZX01019212.1:0-18955 GCA_013401335.1 Brachypteracias leptosomus
TGGAGTTCAATTTCCGCGTGTCAAAACACATCAAAATGCAGAAGACAGGTGTCAAGCAGTCAGCTCTGCTCTTCCCCTTAGAAGTCTTTCTTTTGGTTGTGTTTTAATCACTTTAATCTTCCTTAGTTTTTCTCCCAGAATGTAGAGCCTTCTGACTCAATTTTGAGAGGTTTTTAAGGTCCAACGCCTGATTCTGTGTCTAGATGTCATTAATGGTTATGGAGGAGCAGTACTCACAAGCCTTTGGTTAGAATAGTGACATTCATAGACAGAAGAGAGCTGGAATGGGAAGCAGGAAGAGTCTGAAATAGTCAAGGACTTGTCAACCATAATGCATTTAAGGATGCCTCCCTCCCCACCCCTGATCGGTGGAAACCACATGAATACTTCTGAAAACAAAATACCGGAATTAATGAAAAAAAAAGCTTTGTAAAATCCATCTTTTTCCTTCTTAAACCTACCACTTCACTTACTGCTCACTTACCTGAGCCAGCACATGTAAAACCTTATTTTTTATTTCTATTAATTTACCTATGGTAAGGACATAAAAGATTGCTGGTCAGGAAAAGGCCACAAGCCTCAGTGAGATTGTGTCCTTTAGATTTACTTTAACCTCACCTCTCTGCCTTGTAACCATATCATTTAAACCCTTTGTCTATAAAAATGTTTTCACTGGCTCTTAAGCACATTTATTTTGTTTGCCATCTTATTTCATATGTTGCCAAGTAACACAGATCACTGAAGCTAAGTAGGTCACCTCAAAGTTTTCCATTTTCCAAAGAGAATAGATTTAGTGGGTTGGTTTTTTTTGGTGCCCTCATAAGAACAAATGCTATGAAAACTCAAACCCTTCACTGACTGTTTTCTCCTACATATTCTCCAGAGCAGTGATATCTCTGGGATGGAAATAAAATCAGATTTGCTAAAAGACAAAGTTCTTCCTTTGTGTGGAATATCTGTCTGCCTGTCAGTTTTTTCCTTTTTCTTTTTTTCCTATCTGCTTATTTCATGTGCTGTTTTGATTTGTGAAGTTTTTTTTAGAAAACTCTTCTCTTTCAGCTTTGATGGCTTTAGGGATTTTTTTTTCCCCAATAAACTGTAAATCATGTTCAGTGAAATACAGGATGATCCATCAATAATATTTTGGTCTCTATTTGGGGTCGTTGTTAATTTCAGAGCAAAGATGTGGAATTCTGGTTTTTAAATATAATTATTGACATTGAGAAAAAAGGTATGCATAAGACTACCAAATCTTGCTTTGGCATTAGTCTGAGGAAAAAGTTTGTGATAATTCTATAAAGTTTGGTTAAAACAGGGAATAGAGAAGGTGTGACAGTAAATACTTATTAGGATTTGTCCCTGGAAGGGATCTCTAGAGGTCATCTTGTCCAACCTCCCTACACAACTAGGGACATCATTATTATTGTCGAATATTGTCGTTACTGTTGAATAGGAAGGGATTCAAGGATGCAAAAGGGGGAGGTGACAGTCAGGAGGAAGATGTAAGAATTATTCTGGTGGCGTGAGTCCAACCACTCATTTGGGGGTGCTGGCGAGTTGTTGATGGGTGGCAGGTGCAGAAACTCCAGCCTGGCTGCAGCACGACTTTTCTGTTCCATGTGCTCAGCATAACTGCTGTCCTGGCTCAGCTAGGAGGGGGTTAATTTTCACCAGAATGTGGGAGGGAGACACAGCCAGGATAGACAACTGAACCAACCAATAGGTTGGTTGAGGTCATGCCCACTACATATGGGCTGGGCAGGCTGGAGCAGCGCAGTCAGGCTGGGTTAGTTCATGGCCAACATGGTCTGTGTGGCCAGTATCACTTGAATTCTAGACTGTTTCATTGCTGACATTGTTATTGCTGTTCTTTTTACTTCTCCTTTTGCATTGTTGTATTAAATTTTCCTTGTCTCAACCCATGGGGCTTTGGATTTTCCTCCCCTTTTCTCCTTCCTGTCCAGCAGGTGTGGGGAGAGCAGATGAGCAGCCATGTGGTGCTCAGCTCCCATCTGAGTCTAAACCATGACAACTGTTCTGTGTGTGATGGAATAAGTGCGGTGGCAACTAGAATGAAAAACAAAATTGCTGGAGGACCCAGAAGCTTACAGAGCATCTGAAATTGCATTTAATTCATCTTTTTTCAACTGACTACATTTCAATTTGACAGTGTCTCTTGAAATATATTCAGTTGTCTGGATATTTGAAGCCTAAGATCTCAGTTGCTCAAGACTTTGTGATGTGGTACTATAATGTGTCTCTTTGGTATGCTAATTGTTCCCTTCCAGCTGTTACAGGAGCAGCTGATGCACATTGTAAACATAAAGCTGAAGCAAAGGTGCAGCCCTTCTCATTATCTTCTGCTGATGTTTCTACTACCTCCAGGCCTAAGGTCCATTTCTGAGGTCCCAGTGGAATCTGCTGAAAACACATACAAGGAGAGAAATTCAGGTAAGCATAAAAGTTATCTGCACCAGCTTTTCTTGACACATGCCAAACAGTTGGCAGATGATATAAATAACTTGCTTTTGGTATGAAGAGAAAAGGAAGAATTAATTATTTTACATTTATCAGTGCCAACAAGTGTCCTCTGGCTATGCATGAAGGCTATTATGGAGGTGTGATAGGTACAGGCTGCCCTTGAGAGTAGTCTTCATAATAGCAACCAAGGTTGACTGACTCATACATTGCCATGCCACAGTCCTGTATTTTACCTGTAAAATCTGTTTTATCCACACTGCACACCAGCTAAAATGATGCTATAACTGGTCAGGATCCCACCTTTCTCTTCCATGGGCCCAAGCAGTCTCTTCTCACATCCATGCCACAGCACAGTAACCCTATGAGCTTTTTGTCTACATAGCATCTTTCATTACCAAATCTGAAAGTCTTTCAATGGGATAGAAGATGATGATGTTCTTGTTCTATAGAATAAGGAAATGATACATAGAGGGGTTAAGTAACTTATCTGATAGAGACAATGCCGGCAATAGATGCCTCATTTCCAAGCAGCACTGCCTAGTTGAGCTTTGAGTGACTAGAAAAGTAGCAGCTACAGAAAAATTTTACTTGGGTTTTGACTCTTAATCCCAAGTGAATCTAGAAAGTTTCAGCACTTTATATGGATCAAACCCACGGTGTCACTAATCTACCAGCATTAAAAATTTCATTTGTAACAAGATCAGCTTTATGATTCTCAACATGTTCGAGCATGAGTTTTACCATAAGGCAACACAAGTTTAAGGCTTGCAATGTCAGATAACTGACATTTAAATTAAGCCCCCGGAATTCTTATGTCATCTCGCTGTTTGCTGCAAGTAATCTGCCTGTGGTATAACCACAAATTCACCCTGTTTTGCACTGATATATTCCATTCATTTCTACAAGGCAGAATCAGAGCTACTGAACTGTAACTATAATCACTGTGTCAATAACTACAAGAAATTCTTTTTACTGCAATGGTTTGAGAGCTCCATCCAAGGTTGTTGCATGAGGTTCTGCTTTATACAATGCTCTAAAGCTTAAAGGAACCACAATATATATCATTATGATGAGTAAAACTAGTGCTATTCCCTGAAATATATTGGTTTGCTTTGATATCTGACATGTGAGTAGGTTAAGTACCTCTTTCTATGGTGGGGATAACTATCTAAAAAACAGATCAAATTTGTGCAAATTTATCTGCTGGAAGCTTTTTTTGCTAATATGCTCAGATGGATATTTTCAGTTTGTAGCTCTTTTGCAGAATATGTTGCTTTTGTCATGAATGAGAACTGATGAAGCTGCAAGGTATTGCCTCTGCCTCCTGATGGACATTCAAGCACAGCTCAGAGAAGAACTTTAAATCATGTGAGCAGTGTCCATTCTTCATAGAACAGTTGTCAGCAACAACCTATCACAGACTTTTAAACAGTTTATTATTGAAAATGTTCTGATAATCTCAGGTTTCATGGTGATCATGAGTTGGAGTCTATATCTGTGAAGTTGCTGTTAAAACTTGTGTTAATTCTCCTTCCTGACTAGTTGACATACATTATTTTCATGCACGACTTCGTATTTATTACACAGCACATTCTGTCTGGGTTTAGTAAATGTTGTGTCAGCTGATATGGAAGCACATGAGCAAACAGCACCAATATTGTATTCCTGTCTGCAGAACAGTCTTCTGGAGTTCACTCTTGGATATTCTTTGACTGCTTTCACAAAGACAAGGGCTGAGTGGCGGAGGTGACATCCTGACAAGACATATCGCTGCTCTTTGGAGGACCACGAGGAGGAGAAACAAGAGACTCAGGTGAGGAGATTTGATTTACATTCGGTTGTACATACAGTGCATTTGAAATGATATTTCCCTTTGAAGGCTGCTTCTAAACTGCCACAAGCACAGAACTGACAATGATGTCTAATTTATCCACAAGAGAAATGTCAGGCTCAGCATTTCAAAGTGAAATGTAATGTTAAGTGTAAGTAACAACAACTGTGCTAGTCACTCATCTGTACATCTTACCATTCTGTACAGCACACACAATTTACCTAAATTTTTATATTCTATAGACAGCATCTGGTCTCTACATATTATATTCTGTCTCTTTGCCCTTTATACTTGCCTATATTTTTAAAGTAACAGACAGTTTTGGCTATTTTGACAGTTTGTTTTTGGAGTAATATTGCACAATAAGGCACAATAAAATCCCCACAGCACTATTTCCTTAGTCTATAGGTGATCACACATAAGTCAATATGTTCATTTAATAAAATAAGGTCCAATCCATGGAGTTGTCATAAGCTTTGAAGTCATCTATAGTCAAGCATATGACTATGCTACCTTGCTAAATTATACTATATATACTATGTAGTAATTATACTATATAGTACATATGTACTAAATATAGTATACTATATAGAATATAGAGTATATATACACTATATATAGTATATAGTACTATATAGTATACTCTACTGATTATACTCTATGTGGCAAACTTCTGTTCAGAGAAAACAGACTAAATTAAACAAAAAGGTTGACCTGTGTTTTGTACAGGAACTCATTTTCTTGCCTATTTCTTGATTACAATGCTTTGCAATAGCCAACTGCCAATAATAGGTTCCTTTGAGTTCTTTAAAATAGAAAAGGTCCCAGGAATTTGTGAACTTGTAATATTTCTCTAATGGATCTTCTTGAACAAAGTGTCTTATCATTTTAATCAAAATCTATTTGTATTTGGAATTGGATGGCTGTAAAGAGAATTTAAGACTGATGATTAACAAAAGAGTTCTTAGTACCATTTCAATAAAATGGGGCTGACAGGGGAAAATCAAAAGTTTGATGAAGCAAGGAAATAGATGAACACAGTCATAACCCTTAGGGGGTTAGTTCTTACTCAACAAAATTTGGCTTCTCCAAAGGAAACTGGTATGGATCAAAAAGCTGATTAAGTCAACCAGAATGTTCCTAGTCACTCAATGGGAACTAAACAAGGCTGTGGGAATCCCAACAAGTAGATACGTATATTTGGATGTGTGCTGCAGAACCTTACTGAAACCTCCAGAAATATCTACACAGAAGATGTGAGGACATGGGGTCATGGGGAAGCTATCCACAGGTCGCTTTAAGCAACCCATAAAACTGTGACAGAAGTAAAAGGTAGAAAATTCTATTAATTCAAAGGGTTATCTGAGAACTCTGCAGAGAGGGCAATTTCAGTTATATGAATTCCACAGAGTGAGACTTCTAAGCATAGGAATAACTCATACAGGAAGATAGACATAAGGTGTCACTGTGGTAAAGAGTTTAGTCTTCCTCCTGTCATATTGCTGTCTCTATAAATAAAAATATCTTTCCTTACGATAGAGAAGGGTTACATAGCTATGGCTATGCTGATAGGGTGCAGCCAGGGGATGCTGGGGAGAAGAGGCTAAGCAGTGCCTCATCCATGCTTTATCCTCAGCTTTGCTGAGCTATGAGCTGCTTTCCTGAGACCAGGCATGGATGAGAGCTAACACAGTCAAGGCAAGTCATTGACAGTTTTATTGTAAAGTGTGCCACCCGTAATATTCCCATAGTAAATAGTTCACGTAGAACCCTTCACAGCAATGTATACAAGAACTCCATGTTATGTAAAACATGTATGTGTATCTTCTGTGTGATCTTAATGTTTTTGGTGCATATTCGGGTGAATTCTTGTGCTCTGCATCTGTGTGAATGATTATTTTTGTGCTGGCTGCATAATTACTCAGTTCTTTCTCTTACACTACCCAGAACTGTGGATTTAATTACTCCTTGTCTTGAAATAAGTTCTGATTTATCCTGTTAGCTTTGCTCCAGGGTGGTCCCTTGTGAGCTTAGAAGTGCAAGAGTTCAACCATCTCAATAGCATCACCCGAATGTTAAAGCCATATCAAGTAATTCAGCAGTACAGGCTGTGCTTGACTATAGAAAACAGCTGAATATTTAAAGGATAATATTAATTCCAAGACTTCTTGTTGCTGTGTGTTGTATTTTTTTGCTATCTGAATGAGCTCAGAGGATTTTTAAAAATTATTTTTTTGGTTTAACAGGAAACAAAACACCCAAATCAAGTTGCTACTGAGGATTCATTCCAGGAAAAAAATGATGCAGTCAACTAGGAAAGGGGTGAGCATATGTTATGTGTATGTTGGGAAACTAGAGGTTTATTCCCTCAAAACAATATGAATTCTCTTGCTTTTCAGTGAGCCAACATAACAATTGTGCACTGCCCTCAGGGACTGCAAGGATCTGCTCAGCGGGGCAGAAATTATTTTTTTCATTCATGTTATTCTCAGGAGCTCTCTTTGTTATCCTCTTAAAGTGATAAACATTTGGTCCTTGGGGATAGGACCATGCAGCAAGGATGAGTTCAGTTTTGCCAAACACAAGAAATAGCAAAACTTGTTCTGAAAATAATAGGCTATCAAAAGAAAGAATGACAGGATGCCTGAAAACAGTGTGAAAAGAACCCATCTTTTCTATAGTAGCAGGACTCCAGGAGCTGGGTCTCCACTATGTGCAGAACCAGTGACTTGTATATCTGTAAGGAGTTTCAAAAATCATAAAAATGGCTCTTCCTCTCCTCAGTGGGCTGGGCACTGGAGACACCCAGCCTGATGTGACTTTGCCTGGGATTTCAGATTCTACCCCAAATTGGCATCTTCCTATCCTCTTGCTTGTGGTTGTCTTTGTTTCATGAAGCATGAAACTCCATTTGTAAGCATTAAAGTCCAAAGGGGAAAAGTGAAAGATAACTTAAAATGCTGTGTGTAGTCTAACAGAAAAAGAACAACCTATGCAGCAATTTTTAGATGGAATAATTTGGGTTAGACCAGGACTATGCATTGCATGCTGTGCACTTTTCTATGAAGCCAGTAAAACAGCTTTAAAAAGGTTTCAAAAGTTAATATTCTCAGCTGGGCATGAATAAAGGTTTGGTGGTAGGGGTTTTGGTTGTTCATTTCTCTTTTTTTTGGTATTTTTAAGTTAATTGTGCAGAAGGAAGACTATAGTTCATTTAGGTTTGGAGCTAAAATACTTCATTTAAATGTTGAAATTATAATTTTTTCTTCTTTCTCTGTTCTCCATCTTTTATCTCCTTTTGGTTGCCCTGCTGTGTAAAACCCACTGTGCATCAATAGGAATCCTTGCTTCTAAGTCATGTAAAAATATTTGAAAACATACATGCCACAGGTAAATCCTGATAAAGAAAAATAAAGACATGTCCATTGCAGAATGATAAAAAATAAAAATATAACCAAGGTTGTATGCTGACATAGGGAACCAGATTTTTCAGGAGTGACAGTTATGCTCATAGTAATCATTCCTATAGGTCACAGGGGAAGCACTTAGTGCCTCTCAGTGGGAAGACAAAGTCCTGCCCAATGTGCAGTAACAAATTTATAACATGGGACCTTGGAGTTCCTTTGTGAGAGGACAACTTGTCTTCTCATAAAGTTACTGCTGCACCTTGGAAGAGACATAATTAATGATTTGATAAGTATTTTTTTCACCCACTACGCACTTAGCAGCACTGCAGTTGTTTTTGCTCAGATCTAAAAATCCCCTAAACTTTGGAAGGTGTTCACTTTCTAGGTTTCAGGAAGGAATTAATGCCTGTGGACAACCACCTCCAGTGGAAAGCATCACACAGCACATTGTTCTGCAGGTCATTACAGCTTCTGTTATGAAAGAAGCTCCTGCACCCACCTTCCAGAGCAGCAATTGACAGAATCTGGATGGCCTAGGGGCATGGGGAGCATCAGATGACTTGCTCTACAGCTGATTTAAGCAGCTCTTTCTCTCCCGCTACTGCCAAACATGTTCATTGTTGAGAGCACAGAAGAGGCTACACCATGAGGGTGGGGATACACTGGCACAGGTTGCTCAGAGAGGTGGTGGAAGCCCCATCCCTGGACATTTTGAAGGCCAGGCTGGATAGGACTGTGAGCAACTGATCTAATGGGAGGTGTCCCTGCCCATGGCAGGGGGGTTGGAACTAGATGATCTTTAAGGTCCCTTCCAACCCTGATGATTCTCTGATTCTACACCCACTGCTGGCTGCCAGGCAGTGGTAGGCACAAATTGTCCAACTTGGTCTAGACACTGACAGAGATCTCTTCTCCAGAGCTCTCTAAAAAAGGTGCAGAGGTCATGTATTCTCAGAGAAAAGCCCAAGGGAAGAGCAGAGAGTCAAGGATTTGGAGGAGGAGATTACAGTCAAGTCAAGAGCAGATAATGGGTATCTGCTTATTGCGGTGCATTTCCAGCTCAGCTCCTGGGGTTTCAGCTCTAGCACCCACTGAGCCCTTTGCCATCTGCACAGCAAATGGTGTGAAAAGGTGTTTAATTCCAAGTGGCAATCATAGAACAGTGAGTAACCGATGGACTCAGCAAGCAGGAGCAGCTCATTAAAATAATATATTTTTTATACTTGCATAAAGTTTTAAGGCAGTTGATTAATGTCAAATTCTCCTTGAAATTTTACTTGGTGCCAACTTCTATAGTTTGTAATTTGTCAGACAATACTAGTGTTGAGAGGTTTCCTTTGATTTTTATCCATTTATAATGCCTAAAATAAGAAATAAATGGAGTTGTAACTCTCTTCATCCACATGTAGCCCTGTATACAGCTGGTTTCTTTCTGTACATTTATTTTGCCATTCAGTGTTTAAAGTATTAAATTCTGTCTGCAGGATATAACAAATGAATATAGCCTGTGTTTGTCAGCATTTTAATCACTGGGTATAATAGGCATCACTGAATATATCTTGCTGTATTTTCCACAGATTCCTAAACAGCATCATTCAGTTTTAAACCTGACATTAAAAAAAAAATTAAAATAATCTGCTGTTTAGGAATGAAAATCAGAAAATATTCTCAAATCCCTTGTGGAAAATTAAGCTCTATAACTTTACATATTTATACCCTGATGTTTAACATGCTGTATCTACTGCAATGAAAATTTTAATGATACATTAATAGGTGTATTTTTCTTCATATTTTTCACAATCTTTTTCATTGTGTTTCACCTGCATTATATCTTCATCTTTTCAGCGTTATTCCACTCTTTTAAACCAATTATTCTTAGGACTAACTAAACTTATGGTTGGCAAGTGCATTATTTACACACCCAGCCCAACTTTTATTTAACATCTTGAATCTAAGGAGCACTAATAAGCTTCATTATGTTAATTAGAATTCCACTGTAACTTTATACTACAACTGAACAGAAATTTAACAACAAAAAAAATGAAGTAATTCTTGAAGATATTCTGACACATAAAAATGCCTACTTACTATGAATTGGGAATAATAATACAGTTTGAAAACTTCCTCCTGAATTCAATTAGCAAAGAGTTGATTTGAAAACCTTGTGATCATTGTGCCAAAAAAAAATTTTAAAAAATAAAAATTATAAGCCTGAAGTTACGGAAAGTGAAACACTGAAATAATTCTCTAGACTTTTTTTTAAAAGAAAAACCACCGTCCCACTCCATTAACAGAAAGCTACACATCTTATCATCCTTAAACAATAGACCTTTATTAGATGCCTAAACATGCATTTAGGAACTTGAATTCAGACTCCTACTCTAAAATTTTGATGTAGAAGATCCAAATTAAAATTATTTACTGTTATCTGAGCAAGCAAATTTTTGGTTTTAATAGCAAAAAATTTGGTTTAACACACAAGACAAGTTCTAAAAAAAAAATCTGTATGTCTAAATTCCGTTTTGTCTGCATGTCACAAATACAGAGATACTTCTAATTAATAATCCTGGCAAGTTCACCCCCAATATCTAATATCAGCACCTTATAAATAAGAGCACAAAAGGACATTTTAGATAAGCTACTATAGAGTTAGCTAATTTCATATATTTACTGTTTTTTTTTTTCATTAAGATGTTCAATAAATTGAAATTGTTTTTTCCATCTCTTTAAAATAGTGTAGTTTTTGTACTAGATGGGTAGAATGTGTCTTAAAATACTGAAACAAGCTTTTAAAAGTAAGGGAAATGTAAACTTACTGTTCAGCTTAGCAAATAGTAACATATATCACAACTATTCAAAATTATCTTTTTTTCTAACAAGTACTGTTGTTTTAGACTTTTACATCCTTATTTTGTTTATTTTTTTATTTTCTTTAGTGGAAGGTTGCTCTCTGGCCTTTACTCTTGAGTCCATTACTGTGACCCATCAAGATGTCACATGGTGCCCTCATGTGAGCCCAGGAAACAAAAAATGGAATAACAAGTTTTTATATTGTTACTGTCTTTTTTTGTCCCTGTCATGCTAGAGAATTCTCTTTCTCCTTGTGATATTTTTATATTTATAGCTGACATGTTCCCTATCCCACTTATTCCTACTGTTCTGTTCTGTGTGGTCATTTTACACTTGTCTTTTTTAAGTCTACTTCTAATGATAGTTGAGACTCGGGATATGTCCTGTAGGCTCCTCTGTTCTCTTCAGCAAAATTGCTTAAATTTTTCGTATTAAGCTGAAATGAGATTTAAGGGGTTACAGATTCGCATTTGTGTTTATGTCTAGTAAAAGAGGCAGTGAAGCTGCAGTACATGTTCAGACTGTGCCAAAAGTAAAGTGCATCCTTCTATCCAAAAGATGAAAAGTTGCTGAGTATAACTACAGGGAATAAACAAAGTTTTCCAGTTGAGAGATGAAAATACAGTTGTGCAAAAGGAAGCGAGGGTCCCTTTGCTCTACACTTGCCCCAAGAAAACACCCTGTGCAAGGGTATATTTAGAACCAAGAAAGGATGTCATCTGTTGGGTCCCTCGGGCTGCCTGACAGCCAGCAAACTGTTAAAGGAGGGGTAACAGCTGAAGATGGAAGTGGATTTGCTGCCCAGATCTCAATGGAACTAGTCTGGAAAAAAGATATCCTGTGCCTGAGGAAACAGCTTAATACCATCAAATGAGAGCATTTCAATAATATATCCAAGAAAAAATCCGAGATAGTTGAGAGAGACTTAAGAGTTGGAACTGCACAAACTTCTAACACTCTGAAAAGTGTTATACCAGGGAGCTGCCTGGAAATGTGGGTACAGCAACAAAAATATCAACATACTGCAGAGAAAACATTGCTATAAACATAGAAAATCACACAATATTAACATCAGCCTGCTGCACAAACTAACTACATTTAATTTGATGTTTAAAATATATCTAGACATATAAAAGACAGAGAGGATCTTTAAAGGCATGAAGATTTTCCATGGTTGGGTTGAGTGAAATCCTGTTTCTCTTCATACCAATGTCAAGGAAAGATAGCAGAGAATGTTTGTCAGTGCTCTTTGCTGGAGCAACCCAGCTAAGGACTACATGAGCCCCATTCACCAATCTTACTATTGGACATGGTTTGTTTTTATAAATACAGAATTTTGTACCAAGGACAAAGCTCTAAGAAGCTGCATATATTCATTTCCCAGATGTGTGCTGGGAATTAAACACAGCGGAGGGAGAACAGTCCTGGAGGCTCTTGGAGTGTGTGGAAGAGAACCTCCTGACACAGCTGGTGAAGAAGCCCTCCAGGACCTGCTGATTGTTAACAGAGAACAGCTTGGAGGAGGTGTAATGGTTGGAGGCTGTCCAGGATACAGTGATCATGAAATAATAGTTTTGGATTCCTGCAGAAGTAAGGGGGGAGTGGTAGCGGAACTGCCACCTTGGTCTTCTGTATGGCAGCCTTTGGCCTGTCCAGGAGGCTGATTGGCAGTGTCCCTTGGGAGGCCATTCTGAAGGACAAAGGAGTCCAGGAAGGCTGGACACTCTTCAAGAAGGAAAACTTAAAAGCACTAAGAATTCACTGTCAAACTTTGGCAGTATTTAGAAGATGCTTCCTAGTCCTAGAGAATTCCAATACTCATAGGTGGGGAGCTTACTGTTTCTGAGTGGAAAGTGCATTTATAATCCTGTTTTCTCTTCAGCAGACAAACAATGAAAAGGATGAAAAGAACCTGAGCTCTGGTTTTAGTTCAGACACTGACACTGGAGAAGATTCTGTACTTCTGTTTCTCTGCCTCTCCTTCGACACGTCTGTTTGGATGGTGACTTTTTCTTACTCTGTATTTGAACAGTACCTCACAGACAGTTCAAAATAACTTCTAGTTGCTACTGTAATAATGAAGAGAAAGAATAAACAAAGTGTATATACAAACATAGTATTTCAAATATCTAGACTTGCATTGTATCTTGGAAACTAATTCATGATGCAGCTTCAGGAGAGATGAAGTAAGCCCAAATGTCAGCACACCCTTTGCTCTGACACATTTGCTCATCTTGGCTCTCTGATGTGTCAGTTCACTTGCAAAGTCAGCAGAGAGAAGAAATAGAAAGAAAGAAAGAAATAGAATAGTTTCCTGCAAGCTCAGTAAGTTGAATTGATTCAGTGGAAGGTCAGATAAATGCTGGAGCTGCTACAGAGGGAGGGAGAGGGAAGCACGGAACTGTCATAGCCCAATTTAAATCAATTCATGCTGCTCTAGAATTATTTTTGAGTCACCAAGAAAAGCAAACTGTTTAGAATATATGTGCAACTACATCTAGAGTATTATGGCTCTGCTTCACTGGGGGTTTGGACAAGGTGACCTCAGGGGCTCTCTTCCAATCATTAAGCATTCTGTGTTTCTAAAAACATAATTTCATGCACATAATATCTAATTACTAAGACCAGTGACAAGCTACACTATATTTTCAGGTTCCTGGGTGACATGTCCTTTCTGGATGCCCAGAGATTGGGAGAACAGGAATCCCAATGAATGAGAGTACTAGATTTTTACTAGATAGTAAAAATCAGTGCAGAAGTGAAATGGTGTTAGCACCATCATTCCAGGGTGAGTATCCATGTAGCACTCCCCAGATTCTCCAAATCCTGCCTTAGGTGGCTACATCTAAAATTTGGAATGGATTCTGTAAATGCCATTTCACTTCTGGTTGTTTGCAGTCCTGCTAAGCAATTGAAATGGACTCTTCAGGACATTACACTCTTTCCCTCCTTAAATTTGAATGAGAGAGGAATTTTTCTATGTAAAGAAAAATGGCATTATTTTTGCTGCCATGGCAGGGGGATTGGAACTAAATGATCTTTGAGGTCCCTTCCAACCCAACCCATTCTTTGATTCTGTGATGCTAGAACTGTGCAGTATACAACACATAGAAAAATGAGAAATCTCTTTTTTGTTCCGAAAAACTGAATCTACAGAGGATTCTTAAAAAGGGGAGTCACAGCATAATGACATACAACCTCCCATGCTGACTTTACTGATCCACAAGATGTATGTTTCAATTGTACTGCATTAATAAAAGATTAGCTAAATATTTTAATTGTCTCTTCAGTGTAAAATTTCCCCCTCATTCCGTATCAATAAGAAGTTGGGAACTATTTAAAAAATTTGTTCCATTTAAATCATTGCAAGGCAAAAAATTTACAGTAAAAAAACCCCCTCAATTTGATTAAAAATAGCACCTATCTCTTTTAAATTTCCACCATGTTATTTTTGCTTCAGATGTTATCGCTATTAAAATTATTAAAATTTCTGGCTAAATTCTGTCCTGAGCAATTCCATTGTGATTTTTGTTTGGTTTGGTTTGGTTTGTTGTTTTTTTTTTTTTCTTTCATCCAGAAAGTATATTACAAATGGATAATGGTCAGTTGTTTTAATTTTATTTATTTAATGTGTTTACTTTGATGCAGTTAGTGCCACCAGGAGCAGTTCATATATCTCTCCTGACCTTATTTAGTTGGTATAAACTATTAGTTTATTGTATTGATCTCTACCTGCTGTGTAAATATACATTTGACACTTAAAAATGTGACAGTTTAAATTTCTATTATTTGTTGGCTGAGCTCTTTATTGTCATATTAAAGATAGGGAATAACTTCAAAAATGTAACTATTTTCAGTATAACTGAAAGTCAAGGCTTTCAATGCATTGAGGCAACTATTTCCTATGAATTTCTGCTCCTCCATGTTATATGAATTGCACATTAAGGATTTCAATGCTCTGTTTCAATTAATTTCTGATGATAGCTGGAAATCAAAGCCCTTTGTATGTCTTTGATAACCCAACAGAAATATTTTAAAGACCCCTATAAATGTTTAGGGAAGAACTCCAAGCATTTGCACTGACATTAAGACAACTACTTCTGCTCTTTGAATTAAACATATAACCACCTTTTTCAGCATTTGCCTCCAATTTGGTGCTTGATACAGAATCTCTGAGTGAAGTAGGAATCTTTCAAAAGTAATATTTTCTAGATGTGTGTACTTAATGTGCTTTGGAAAATGTCATTTTACTCAAGTGACAATCTAGAAGGAGAGAACTTTCAGCTACCATGCAGAATGGTGAAATTATCTTCCCCTATTTATTAAAAATGTTGGGGGGTTTTCTGTCTCACAAATAATGCTGAAACAAACTTACTTTTAGGATTTCATATGCTAGTACCTTTGCTTTCTTTTATTTCATTATTTGAAGTAATGCTCTGAGGTGCTATGCATGCTCCGAAATAGAAATTGGAATGGTGTATAAAAGAGAAAAAAGTTTTAAAACACATTATGCTGTTAATTGTTAATATGCTTAGATATTATAAATTTATTTCTGTATGTTAGATTGGGATTGTTGTTACAGATTTCCAAAAATGTCCTAAGGTGGGATTTCTTTTTCCAGATAAATTCCTGCTCTTTGTGAGTTCTACTGTGCACAAACTAAGCACACAGACAGACACATAAGCCTTGCTGTGATGGGAGGAGTTTCTTCGTATCTGACAAACAGCTGGAAATCTTCTGGAGGACTAAGGTGGTATTATAGCTCCATTTGAATGTTTATAGTCCCAGATGAAAGCCCTCACCCATGCAGCACGGGAGATAAGGGGGTTGGCAGCACTAAGCTGCCTTCACTAAGCAATGCTGATGGCTGCCTCCTTGGCAGCCTGGGGCAGCATGCATGATTAAAGGGAGAAACTTGAGCTAAACATACACTTTAAAAACAAATAACCCTTTGGAATAGTGTTAACTCTCCTCAGCACCTAGGATATATCTCAGGAGTCTTAAGCAGCTCCCTTTGTAAGCAATTTATCCAGAAGTTAATGTGTCAAGTTTAATAAGCATCAAGAAACGCTCATTTGTTACTGAAAGGTTCATCATGCAGAGGAGCTTTTCATCTTGGACATGTAATCAGCCTTTAAGAAGAACATACTAGAATATGCATCCTATTCTTGAGCTTGACTACCACAAGATAAGGCTGGCATGAATTTTCTTACTGTTATTTATCTTCTCAGTCTCCTGGATTCCAAGGAAATTTGTCTATGTCAGGCAGATGTGAAAATTTGCAGTAAATTAAAAGTATTCTCAGTAGAAATTGTAGATTTAAGTGGTATTTAAATTTAAATTTAAAATGTATCTTAGCTTAGTAGACAGAAAACAGATGGTGAACTAGGGATGCTTTTCCTTTTTTCTGTCTTTGCCTGTAGTATACCTGGTCCAAACAGAACTTCTTAGGAAAATTTGCCTATTTAAGGTCACTGAAAGATGAAGAACTGATCAGGGGTAATGGGGCATGCTTTGGCTTTCAGGTGAATGGATTTTCATCAGCTGAATGTGTAACCTTGATGCAAAATGGAAATACACTTGGTATGTCCAGGTCAGAGCTTAAGTGTTAAATGTAATATTTTAAGAAAGATTCCACAGACAGATCACCTTAATAAAGTATTTCTTGTTGAGCTACAGGTACACTGTAAAAACACCCCATGTCTGTGTATGGACTGTATAACTGGGAAGTTAAATACCATGCCCTCTCTTTCTACTGCTTTAGACTTCCCACTAAGAGAGTTAGCATCACGATTTAATACCTAGTTAGAAAATACATCAAATACCTAGTTAGAACAAAAAGATCTATTAATATCATGTAATTGTCACTTTTGCAACAGCTAGACAAATTTTATATAGCCCTTTTCATTAGGAAACACCGAAGCCCAGCTTGTGGATGAGAATGCAATGAAGAATTAGATTTTAGTTTTGTTTTTACCAGCCACTCCACCAAAAAAAGTCTTTCTTCTGGTTAGTCAGAAGGAAGAGTCTTTTCAGTGTTTATGGGACAATGCCAAAGGAAAAAAAACCTAAAAAGCAGGCTAGAACCTTTGAAGAAATCTGTCATTTTCTCATAAATCCAGACCACTTATCTCACTATCATCTTGAATGTGAGTATGAAAATGAGAATAGATTTCTATAGATGCATAAATATATATTCACAAACATGTATATGTAGCATCCATATATACACTTGAATACTTTAAATATTTGCTGTATATAATATTTTTATGATGTTGCACACCATTTGCACTCACCCAAACAAAAGGTGTGATTTCTATCCAAAGTGAAGATGTTTAAGTTTCCTTTCTTTTCCCTTAAAAATATATTTGCAGCTTTCAGAAAGCTTTAGTCTTGCCCAAAGTATCTGATAATGTTTCCAGTTAAATTTGTTACTGCTGTAAAATGCTGGACTTATATCTACACTGAAGGTAGATGTCATATATTGTTTATTTGATGTCTTGTAGATGGGATATTTGAAAATAGAAAATACACAGGCTCAACAAACCAGCCATGGTTTTCCAACTGAGAACTTTATCTTTGTGCAAACACAGACAGAAAAGAACAGAAGTTGCATACAAATATTTCAGTACATTTGAGTTTCTGACTCTGTTCTCAATTCAAATAACAATCTTCCAAGTTTTTCTGAGAAACTTTTTAATAGCCCACTTCCAGACCACTTTGGGTTTCTTATTGTTGCCATTAATTGTTCCTTTTTAAAAAACATAAAGTAAATTCCTGAATCTCAGCACACTGTTTTACTGAATTCACTGTTGTATAAAATGTTACATCTTATTTGATGTCTATTTATTTTAGTATTGTCTGTAAGATGGAAAGCTTTTCCTATTGCTGAATCTGAAAGCAAAGAACATGTTATTGTCTGAGGATGGAGATTTTAATAGGGCTTTCAACTCTTCATATATATTCAACACTTTGGTTCCTGAAAGCTTTAATTTGAATTGATCTTTGAAAATAGATCATTATTTTGAATGTTAGCAAGTATAGAGGGCCTCATAAAGGGCAACACTTAATACAGCTGTTCCTATTATAAAAATGAGAAATAGTGTCTGTTTTCTGATTTCTGTTCTCCTTATGTATTATTTCATATGTATTATTATATGTGCATATTCATATGTAGTATTCTCCACTTGATAACTCAATGGTTATGACATTTGATGCTGCTTTTAACTATGGGGTAAAAGAGTGTATCTCTTCTTAACTGGTAAAAGGTACAGGGCTTAATCCAGCATTCCTTACACAGCCCCTCTGATTTCACTGGAGTTTGGAACATCCCTGAAGTGAGCTGTACATTCCTGCTTCACTCAGGAAATTAGCCCCAAAATTCCACCACAAGACATGACCTCATCCTCATAACAAGGACTGGACAATTTGTTTCAGTAATGGTTGCAATGGCAAAAAGCCAAGGAGGGCAGGGGAGAATCTTGTTTGTGATTTTTGTCAGCACAGGAATAATGTGAGCTTTGTACAACACACAAAGCATCACTTAGAGCTATGCCTTAGTTGCTAAAGATGAGCTCTGCTTCTTGCAATGGGCAGACAATTCTCACTGAGAATAGTGAGTGTAGTCTAAGTGTGTCTGGATTTAAAATTTCTTATAGACAATATTGGTTTGTAGCATTTTTTTTTCCCAGTGAACTCTCTCTCAAGTTATTTTCCCCTTCAGCTGGTTGAATGAGATGATTTTTTGTTAGCACTTCAATATCTTTACTTCAGTTTCTCAACCAAAGCTTTCCAATGTGAGTCCCTTCAGTCTGTGAACACTTAGGGGCAATAATTGCTTTTTACTATTCATTCAGTGCTCAAGAGAGTATTCTTTCTTAGATCCATGGTATTCTAAATGTTCAGTAATAGGCCAAAAATTTATAAATAATATATAGCTTGGATAAGAATTGAGTACCTGCATACAATTTACTTGGAAGGCTTCACTGCACTCTATGGTACCCAGCATGAAGGCGGCACATACTTCTCTTATTTATGGCTATTCGACCATCGAAATAAACAATTGCAGTTAATTTATGTTTTCATGACATCCTGTATAGTCTCCGTTTTTGTAATGACCTTCATTCCTAGGAAAGAAAACTAAATTTAACATTGGAAAACAAGAAACACAAATTCAATTTATTTATTAAGTCAATTCACATCAGAAACAATGGATCATGAAAACAGAGAGAATTTTTGATATCTATTTTTGTTTGTAATCACTGTTTGACACACTTTGACCTGAGATTCACATAAACATTTTTTTTTTGAGAAGCTAGTCATTAAGACTAACAATGATGTTTTATAAATGTCATCTGCAGTGATCTTAACGAGGAAGAAAGTTGCT
>VYZX01019213.1:0-74529 GCA_013401335.1 Brachypteracias leptosomus
AAGGCTGTGGCTGTTTAGCTCCTTGTCGGCTGAGCACTGCTGCTGGTTACACCACGTCTAAACCTCCTTTAGAAAGATTCTAATCTTTAGAGGGGTTAAATCTTCCTCACTTAGAGGGACTGAACTTACCTTGTACACCGGTAGAGGCTCAGTGCCCTGTCCTACAAGCTGCAGCCAGCTGCAGCACCCACTGGGACACACACAAGCACTGGTTGCTTGCTCCGGGAGAACACTTATCACCTGAACAATAGTGGGGGGAGCGTTAATTGCTCATTTAGCTTTGCTGCGGGTGTGCTGGCTCCGCCCAGGCTATCTCAGCAGCCTGCCCACCAGCTGACAGCCTCCAGCACAAGCAAAAAGCTTTTCCCAGCTTCAAAAAGCCCCCAAAAGAGCTTTCCTTCAGCCCTTTTTGCTGCAGAAGCCTCCCCCAGTGCAGTCTTACCTGCTCTGAAGCTGGTCTCCACAACAAGGATTCACTTTAAGGATTTTGAGCTTCTCTTATGAGTGGTCCCTGGTAGTTCTTGTAATCAGTTTTCTTCAATGTCTTACACATGTAAATTGTGTATTTTTAGGAATGTGTATTCCTGTTCAGGTACTTAGATATCTGTTAGTAAAGAAATCTCTTTTCATTTATTTGAAGGTTTGAGGTTTTTTTAATTTGGTTGGTTTGGTTTTGCCATTCAACATTTTGGGAAAAAAAATATTTTCCAGGGGACTGGATGTGTCCTGTTAACAAAGGAGATGAGAAGAAAAAGAAAGATGCAAACAAGGATGAGGAAGAATGTAATGAACCCAAAGGAGATCCAGAAATGGCACCCATATACTTGAAAAGATTATTGCCAGTGTTTGCACAAACATTTCAACAAACTATGTTGCCTTCAATAAGGTAATATTGTCACGATAGAGAGTTTCTATGCATATTTTGAATTTGTTAATACACTCTGTTAAAAAAGCCAACATAGGGTTTTTTTCATTAAAAATTAGAATATCTAAAATCTCAAGTAATGCAAGTGACACAAACATTTCTTTTTGAATGGAAGTGGTGGTTTGGAAAGTGTTGCAAGTCTGATTTTTGCTTAATATTTTAGTAGCATTTTTTCCTTTCTGGGCACATGGTTATCTTGGAAAAAGTATAGTCAGAAGTGGGAGAACAAAGCTTACTCATAACTATAGTGGTATGATGAAAGAATACTATGTTCAGGTAGTACCTTAGACAGACTGTGTATACTGTGTATTTGGTTGCAGCTGTTTGTAGCCGCTATAGTACAAGTACTAATTTAGGAGAGGAAAACTAATGAAATGGTATGAAGATAATTTTCATTGAAAAATCAGAAAGACTGGAAAAAGCTGTTTTTTAGAACACTTCTTAACAGCTTAAGTGCTAATCAACTGGAGAAGATGCCTCTTACTGAGAGAATTAAAAGAATGTAATCTAATTTAATACTTAAAAAAGAATACTATGGGTGGCATAATGGTTGTAATAAATTGCATCTGACCGTAACCTTTTACACTACAAATGTAACATTTGCTTAATCTATTATTTGTGTTTCTAGTACTTATAGGTACTTTGAGGTGTGAAAATACAGGATGAAAGGTGACTTTAGTGCAAAGAGACTCTACATGAGCTGATAATAGGAACCTTAAGCTAGGTCATTTTAAATGAAGGAAGTAGACCATGTTAACAGTCTGTGTATGATTAACTGTTGCTGCAGGTTGTGGAAAGAAGTAGTTAGGTCTCTGTATTTAAAAGTTTTCTGTATGAGTCAGGTAAACCATGTTTTTAAAAGTCAGTCAAATAAAAAATTCAGCTTTAACCATACAGAAGTGATTGGCTTCCAAATTAATTCTAGTTTTTAATATGGAAAGCTGCATGATCCAATAGTAATTTTATTTAAAACTGTAGAGCTCTCACCAAAACACGGATGGGTATGGTGGAAATGGAAGGCTGAATGTCTAGGAGAAAGATAAAGTGTGCAGAAGAAGAACTGCCGTCACTAAGAGTGGATAAAGACAGAACATAAACTAGGTTTACCTAGGGAAGGGTTGAGGAGAGAAAAATATGTTAGACTCATAGTGCAGTAGAATCAAAAAAGATCAGTAGGTGAATTATTCTTCGAGGTAATCTAGAATTTAGTAACAATAACCAATTTTGGTTCCAGTAATGACAACTGAAACTGATTCAGGTTTGTTTATTTTTTTGAAAGCATGCATAGACGTAGTGTAAAAGCAGTTTTATCTTGAACCTTTTTGTTGCTTTGATTGCTGCCTACTTTATCTTTGTAAGCATCTTTTTTTTCCTGTGATCTCTTTTAAAGGAAAGCGAGTCTTGCCCTCATTAGAAAAATGATACATTTTTGCTCTGAGGCACTGCTGAAAGAAGTTTGTGACTCTGATGCTGGTCACAATCTGCCCACAATACTGGTTGAGATAACAGCTACAGTTCTTGATCAAGAGGTAGGAAGAAAGAAAATGCTGTCTTTTCATGAAATCAGTGCAAAAAGAAGATTATGCTCATTGATTCAATATGCTTGTTAATGACCAACCCTAAAACATTTTAGCATCCATGACCACATGTGAAGTTCAGCATGTAAGGATAGTTTTAAGTGATCTCCTTTATTACTTCCTTTCCATCCCAATGTGCTACAGGATGACGATGATGGCCATTTGCTAGCCTTGCAAATCATACGGGATTTGGTGGATAAAGGTGGTGACCTTTTCCTAGACCAACTAGCTAGACTTGGTGTAATTAGTAAAGTGTCAACTTTGGCGGGGCCATCATCTGATGATGAAAATGAAGAGGAGTCTAAACCTGAGAAGGTAAGCAGAGAACTGATAGCTTTATTTGTTCCTGTAAAAACACCACTTCTAGTACAATTTTCACAGTTAGAGAAAGGTCCAATGCAAAATAGGTTATTTAAGTTAATGCTTATTGTATGCCACTTGTTTTAATTGTTTTTCTTGTTGCTTTCTGTTAGCACATATTATCTGCTGAGTTTTTCTGTTCATACTTAATTGTGGTCAAGTTGATTGCCACTTGGTTTTATCTGATGTTTTGAAAATGATGGCGAAATTAAATGAATCCTTTCTGAACAAACTGCATCTCTTTCAATATACATGCATAAACATCAATTGTAGATGTTTTAAACATTGTTATTGAATATATTAAACATATTAAAAAGAAAACAATTTTCTGCATAATGAAAACCTTAAGTGCACATTGAAATTATTTACCAATTTCCTACAGTCATATTGCTGATCCCTCAGATGAACTGAATGGGTAATAGGCCCGTACTGTTAATCCATTTAATTAAGATTTATAGTTAAGATTTAAGTGTATATATGAGCTTTTTTTACTCTTAGTTTTGGATCATTTGGGGGTTTTTTGTTTGGGTTTTTTTTTTTTTGTGTTTAGAAATTTAAAAAAATCATCTGGACATGATCCTAGGTAACTGGCTGTAGGTGGCCCTGCCTGAGCAGGGTTTTGGACTAGATTAGATGGCTTCCGAAGGTCCCTTCCAACCTCTACCATTTTGAGATTCTTTTCTCATAATAGAAGTTTTGAACAGAGGTGGATGTCCCAGTCAGTACACTGTTGTTATTGTTGGGTAGATAAATCTGTATCTGAAAGGAAGCTTCTTAAAAGTATTTTATTCTATGAAAGAATACTTTTAAAGATAGATCTTACAGACAACAGAAGTGTAGTTCTTATACTGTTGGGTAAAGTAATTAATTTTCTGCTGAAGCCTTTTTAAAATGTTGGTTTTGTTGGTTTTGGTTTTTTAATGGTTTGGGGAAGGTTTGTGAGATTTTTGGCTTTGTGGTTTTTTGTTGTTGTTGCTGCTGTTTGGTTTGGATTTTGTTTGGGGTTTTTTTTTTTGTTTTGTTTAATACTATTTTATTGCAGGAGGATGAACCACAGGAGGATGCTAAAGAACTGCAACAGGGTAAACCATATCACTGGAGAGACTGGTCAATCATTAGAGGAAGGGACTGCCTGTATATCTGGAGTGATGCTGCAGCCCTGGAGCTATCTAATGGTAGTAATGGATGGTTCAGATTTATCTTGGATGGAAAACTGGCCACAATGTATTCCAGTGGCAGCCCTGAAGGAGGATCTGATAGTTCAGGTAGTTTCCCTGCAATTCAAGTCCAGGTTACGTTTTGAGACCGTTGTATTTGCTTATATAATTTGATTTGAGCTATTTTGTTTTGCAGGAATTGGCTTACTAAATAGTAAAGGATGTAAACAGGTGGAAGGTGGTCAGTTAATTGTGATGCTTTTTATCAGATAGCATGTGACCATAACTTGACTTCCTTGGTGAATTGTGTTAAGTAAACATCTTGCCAGTAAAAGTGTATTAACTTCGTTTTGTTTTGATTCTTCTTCATGCATAATTAATTTTTTCACCCCAGTCATTAAAAGCACTTTGTAGTGGCCGTCCCAGGAAAAGCAGGTTGAAATGGTGATTTGGTGTTTGCTTCTAGCTAGCAGAATGAAATTGCATGTGTTTGAAGACAAAGTAATGGAACGTTTCTCACTGAGATTGGGAAACAAATTACAGTGTCTTAATTGTTTGTCGGAGAGAGGACACGGGAACAGACCTTATGCCCTGGCACTGCACAGGTGGCCTTAGATTTCTGTACAGAATGCAAAACTTGTTCTGGTTGCAGAAACAACCCTCCTTTATTGTTTTGTCTTTTTTTGCAACAGTTCATGCATTTATGAACCTGCAGAAATAAAATGCTTTGCAATATTATGTTTTCAATAAGCCATTGAGTGAAATAACAGAACATATTATGATTCAGGATAGAAATGAATTGCTAATGACTATCCATCAGTCTTGGGGCATGAAAAAATGTGATATGGTGTTATAATACACCTGGAAAGCACTTCTAGATTTATTTAGTTACAGTCAGAAAATGTATCCTTTTGCTAATTGCTGATACCTTAAAAGATAAACAATTTCTGTGTTGAGATACTTGTTCATAATACAGTAAATTTTAAGAAGATCCATGAAGTTAATTTCTCAAATCCTCACAGCCCCTGGATTCCAATTCTGCTTTCTTCCTTTGAAATCGTGTGGGTATGGGGATGAGACTTTACTATTTCTGTACAAGATGAGTGGAATGGAGATGATTCTGAGTTTGTTGTGAAGAAAGCTTAAAAGAAGACAGATTGAGAATTTAAGAAGACTTATCTCTTTGTATCAGTCTTTTAATTGAATTAAAGATTGAATAAATCCCAGGTTTTTGAACAAGATACCTAGCATGGATGGTATGGAAAGAAAGGAACTAAACTAGGATTAAATGAGGCTTCTTGCATCTTTCTGTCAAATAGACATCTGCTGTGAGTGCTGATGTTGCAGTGTAATGTGCCTGAACTTTAACCATCAGCACTTAAGCGTGTGCAGCAGCCTCTTTTACTTAAGAGATAAGAAACTAATACATGGTAACTAAAATTACTACAGTACAGTATAGACTCAGAATAGTATCTTTTAAGTCCTGAACTATACTATATGTTCTGCTGTCCTAAATCATTCCTGATTAATCTCGTGGTATACTTTTCAGTAATTTCATGACTGGCAAGAATATAGAGGGTTGAGCAATGCAATTTGTTATTATTTGTATAACGCATGATGGAAGTTGAGGTGGGAGGGGGAAAATACACACTATGAACAGTTTTGGAAGGTCTGTACTCACCCCTCTCTACGTTAGCTTAATACTTGTTTTGTTTGAATTTAAAAAAAGAAGTTCAATGCAAAAATTGAAATTTAATGGTAATTCTGAAGCTTTAAGCAAATCTCAAAATTCTGTCCGAGGGAACACAAAATTATTCCTAAACGTGTATTGTCATTGCACTTTCAATGCAATGTGCCATATAATAATTTTTTTTAATGTAATTATGGAAATTTGAGAAGGTTTCATTAACAGAGTTTTAATTTTGCATATGAAATTACAAAATCCTATTTATAAATCTCTTTGGATGCTATGAATTTTAAGCAATAAAGAATGTTATGCCTCAAGAGTGCATAATTATTTTTGCATAATATTTTTCTTTTTTAAACAACAATAAAATTGGCAAATTTTAAAAACCTTGACCATGAGTCATTGCAGCAAAAGGAAAACAGCAATTTTACAAGTACATGGACTACAAAAGTTGGATTTATCAAATTGGTACGCTGAAAGATGGGGATACTTGTTAACTTTGAAGTTGAGACGTAATCTTTATATTAGTGAGGCTATTACATTTTCATTTTATATGGAATTTTAATTTTTAAAATGAACTCATAGAATTTTCCAGAATTATGCTAATTAACATTTCAGATGTAGTGTGTAGCCTTTTAATTGCTAAAATATGAAAATATAATGTAATTAAAATTGAGATAGTTGTTTGGAATAGTTTCAGGCTAGGTTACCTACATATCCTAAAAGTAGGATATGATCCTGTTTGTCATCTATTAAATACCTCCATATAAATCTTAGCTTTTAATCAAGCCTCATGTAGTGCCTTTAGATTTTTTTTTTAAAATTTATTTCATGTTTTTTCAGAGATACAGAAGTCCTTAAAATTTTTGTAATTACTAAAAAAGGAATAGAAACACCTGCATTATAACTTCAATTAGCATAATGTCACTGTATCAAGTAGCAGAATTGTGGCTTTCTTACTTTTTCTGAGGTGAATGTAGAGGGTTCTACAAAGGAGACAAAGAAAAGTTTTAATATTGCTTATAAATATTTTTTGGGGTGCCTTTGTGACAATCTGAGCAAATGCTGTTGTCTCAGCTCAAATTTGCTTTTAGCACATGGTGATTATCTGACTCTTGAATTTGAAGTTTTTAAAATTTTTTTTCTATTTTTATATGGCTTCAACACCTTTTCTCCACTTGCTTTAAACTAGGAACTTGATTGCTGTTTTCCTGTTGGAGGATTCATTTAATTTCCTATTTCTAAAATCTCACTTTTGAGAATAGTTCATGCTGGTCAAAAAGAGATAAATTATTTTTGCAAGACTGAAAGTTTATAATGGATTTCTTTGATCGTCCTATTAAAATTGTAGAGATGAATTGATGCATCTGTCAATAGCACCATTCAGAAACAGTTGCATTGTCCACTGATGCAGTCATGGAATAAATCACTGTTGAAGTACAGAAATATACTCGGAACAAATTTGGAACACTTTAAAGACACTTAATTTCAAACTTAATTTTGCATTGAATGTACTCAATTGTTTTGCTCTTGGAAAAAAAAAAATTGAGATATTTTATGGTGGAATCAATTGTTGGAAGAAAAAAAAATGTTTCTTTCTTTTTAAATAGAAAGTAGGAGTGAGTTTCTTGAGAAGTTGCAAAGAGCTCGGAGCCAAGTAAAACCATCTACCACAAGCCAGCCAATTTTATCAACACCAGGGCCAACTAAACTTACTGTAGGAAACTGGTCCCTCACCTGTTTAAAAGAAGGAGAAATTGCTATTCACAATTCTGATGGCCAGCAAGCTACAATACTGAAAGAAGATCTGCCAGGCTTTGTGTTTGAATCTAACAGAGGAACAAAGCATTCGTTTACAGCCGAAACCTCTTTGGGTAAGTATGTAGGTATGTGTTACGTGCAGGTAGGAGCAAGTGTATATGAGGTAGTTTTTCTGTTTGTTGCTTTTCATACCTGTGGGAGATGGTGACTTCTCTAAAATCTGTTGCAGGGTCGGAATTTGTGACTGGCTGGACAGGCAAAAGAGGAAGAAAGCTGAAATCTAAACTGGAGAAGACAAAACAAAAGGTTGGTGAGCGTCTGTGGATTTTATACTTAGAATTTAATTGGATTTGTTTTATGTTTGTTAGTGGAGTTGTAGTTTCCTTTTAGAGGATTAAAATCTCTGATTTCAGATAGACACAATTTTATGCTAAGGTTGAAGGGGAAAACTTCACTCGGAACAAAGCACTTCTGCAGATGCTTTTGTCCAACAGTCTTAGTAAACTCTGTGTTCTTCTAGAGGAAAATGAATTTTCTTTTAAAAATGTAAAGAAATGCAGTCCTCCTGACCTATATTTGTATAATTCTGTAGATTTTTCTTTTTTTATGAAAAAAACAGAAGATGTTAAGATCAGTACCAGGGTTGTATCAGAGGCATATGTTACTTCTATTCGCTCCATTCAGATACTAATTTTACACTGGATATTGTGGGGAATGAAAGTGAACAGTCTGTATTATAAGAGGTGGTAGTAGTGAAGCAAAATGTGTAAACACCCTCATTTTAGACTTCTGTAAAATTCTTATTTCTCAAACTGATATGAAAAAGAAGAGGAACTAAGAAATCAATTATTAGGCTTTTTACAAAACCCCAGAATAGCAGTGTGTTCTGTGGCCAGCTGATGCCAAGGGCTCAAGCTAATCTTCAGTCTTGACCTCTCTTGCAGTTTCCATCAGGGCAGCTGATATGTTCTGTAATAAATATTTGCAGAATGTAAGGACCCTAATATCTGAGGAAATGTGACACTAACTGTGTCTGAAATGTGACTGAAAATTAAAATACTGTGTGAATGAGGATGAGTGGAATGATAAAAGGAAGGCAGTGCTCTTTCATACCTCAGGTCACACTGTGTAGCTCTGAAGCTTGTGAAGGACACATAATAATGAAAAGGAAAAATTTTTAGGGAAACTTCTTATAAGAAAGATAATTGTTTAATAAGAACTTATTTTATCAAATCTGTATCTTGCGTGATGCATACTTTGTAGAAAAAGTAATTCTTGGTATACGGTCACATAGGGACTTTCTGTGTGTATTCGTTTAAGGAATGTGAATAGAACATTCAGACACCTTTTAAAACCCCCTTAATCTTACCTCTAAAAAGATTACTGGATCCATGATACAGTTTTAAAGAAACAGATTTACAGATTGAGTGTCCTGTCTTTTTTCCTACCTTTGTGCTGTAGTTTAATATATTAAAAGCTTAGTTTCTGTACGTTTCAATAAAATCCTGTGTATTTCCATTTGTTTCTCCAGTACTTTTATCCTTTCACAACCTTTGCGTTTCATGGTGTGTCATAAGTTTCTGTTCATCTCTGTTTGTTTGTTTCTGTCATGGACTTATTTAAAAAAGGTGACCAAGTTTCTACTATGTTGGAGAATAATAATAGTCTCATTACAGTAAGGTATGACTTCTCATTATCAAAATTCATTTGTAGGTACGGACAATGGCAAGGGATTTATATGATGACCATTTTAAAGCTGTTGAAAGCATGCCTCGAGGTGTAGTTGTAACGCTGAGGAATATAGCAACACAGTTAGAGTCTGCATGGGAACTTCATACAAACAGACAGGTAAGTGTGCCTCCTTTCATTTGTAACGTGTGATGTCAATGGAAATCACATGATAATGTTCCAGCTAGTCTGTCATGATGTAAAGTCACAATATGTCTGTTTGAAATGTGGGGGTCTTTTAATGCATGTAATTCCTAGTTATATACTTCACTGGGACTTTGTCCCTCAAATGAACCAGGTGGAAATCTGTTACCTTGTTTCACCATAATTATCTTTTTGTCTTCCAGTGTATTGAGGGAGAAAATACTTGGAGAGATTTAATGAAGACTGCTCTGGAAAACTTAATTGTGCTATTGAAGGATGAGAATACTATTTCTCCATATGAAATGTGCAGTAGCGGCTTAGTTCAGTCGTTGCTTACAGTTTTAAATAATGTGAGTTTATGAAACATAAGTCTCTGAAGAAAAACTTTCTAAAAAAAAGTTGCTTAATTAAAAAAAATCTATTATAAATGTAGCTTTTTATTTCATGATGAAAATCAGGCAGACTTGCTCCAGTTTAGTGGTCCACCCATTTGAATGTATGCTATCACAATAGATGACCTTAGTTCAAATAAGCCATTAAAAATCTTTAAATCAAAACTGGCCATTTCTAACAGCATTTAGCTTTTCACATACAGATTTTAAGTAGGGAGTGTAGTGAGACTAAACAGATTTTTTTGCCAGCATAAGGAATGAATATGTTGCTTTGTATTAGCGGTAACATTTGGGGTTTTTTTTGTTCCTCTTAGAATGTCGATTTAGATGTGAAACAAGACTGTAGTCAACTGGTAGAGAGAATAAACGTTTTCAAAACAGCATTCAGTGAAAATGAAGATGATGAAAGGTAAAAACCAAACCCCAAAAAACATTTGCATCTATGAAGCAGTGTGGTATGTTTAATTTAAGGAACTGTTCCTTCCATTTCAATTTGTCTCTCTCTGGAATAGAAAATTGGTCTTAAAAGACAGCATCTGAAATTGAAGTAGCAACTGAAAATTTTATTGAATTACTTCTATCTGTAAGAGTCAACTATACTGAGTGTACATTGGTTGACAAATATAAAGGTGATGTGTGTTCATCATGGTGGAGATTAATACTTTCCTACTGTGCTGTAATCTTGTGTCTAGAACAGGTGATAGCAGCAGAAATAGCATGCCGAGATACTTGCTTCAGTTGGGTACTATTCTCTGAGATACTGTAGAATATTTTTTCTCTTTGTTGTGTGGTAACATGGTAGCTGTTCACTTTCACAGTCGTCCAGCAGTTGCATTAATTCGGAAATTGATAGCAGTGTTAGAATCTATCGAGCGTCTACCTCTCCACTTGTATGATACACCAGGATCTACATACAATCTTCAGGTAAGTGTGCAGCAATAACAATATGTTATATACTGAGTGATACTCAGCAGGAGTTATGTTAATTTCAGGGAAAGATTCACACATTAAGCCTGTGTGAATCATATTTTTGTAAAAGTGGATAGAATTAGGTAATGAACAACAGATTTTTTATTTTTTTTTGGCATCTGTTTCCTCTTACCACTTAACCTAAGTGTTTGGCTATTACTCTGCTGTCACTTTTACAACCGTGAAATGAAAGTAAATTTTGGTTGAAGAGATAATACGTTTGTTCTTTCTTTTAAGTATTGTTCTCTTTATAAGGGAATATGCCCCTTGGTGAGCATCCTTACTATTTAAATGAGCATGTAGTCGAAGACAATCATAAGTTTATCTGTGATGACCAGAGATGGGCTATAATCATTCAAAGGGTCCCTCCTAGGGCTGTGTGTTCATTTGGTAATACACGACTTCTGCAGGATCAGAGGCTTCTTACAAAGGAAATCTGCAGTTTAACTAAAAACATTACTTGTTTCTGTCCAGTTTTGTGTGAAGTCTTACTTTTTTTTTAATTTGAAAGCACACTTCAGGGTTTTGCAAGATGGCAGTGAAGTGTGACTATTTCTGGTTCTATGTTAAATTATTAGAAAATAGTTGCAGAAAGTTGCAACAACACTGCTGCTATTGAATATTCTGAAAAAACGTTTCAGTTTTTGTATTATTGTAGCTGGTAGTCTACAAGATTTGGAAATAAAAGCTATGAAAACACATGAAAAGTGAGAAAATATTAGTTTGAATGTGTAACTGACTTATACATTGTAGTATTAAAGAATTGTTTGGTTGGTTGAAAAAATGGAGTACTGGGGAATCGCTTTTTAAAGCATTAAATTAGAATGTAATTTGCTTAAGTTGCACAGCAAAAGTACTTGATAGGCTGCTAAAACTGTTGTAAGGAAATATATTGTCTTAAAATTACAAAACCTAAGCAGAAAGTCTATATTAATGTCTAGTTACTCTTTCAGATATTAACAAGACGCTTGAGGTTTCGTTTGGAACGTGCCTCAGGAGAGACATCTTTAATAGATCGAACTGGTAGAATGCTAAAGATGGAGCCGTTGGCTACTGTTGAATCTCTAGAACAGTATCTCCTGAAAATGGTGAGCAGCATACCACGCACACAGCTCGCAAGTAATGCTGGCATTCTGCATCTCCTAATACTTGATTTCATTTAATTCGTACGTAGGTAGCAAAACAATGGTACGACTTTGATAGAGCTTCATTTGTTTTTGTACGAAAACTACGCGAAGGCCAAACATTTGTGTTCAGACATCAACATGATTTTGATGAAAACGGAATTATTTACTGGATTGGGACAAATGCAAAGTGAGTTTCTTCAAAGCTAAATATTTTGAAGTCAGACACAATAAACTGTGATCCATGTGATGAGATGGGGAGAGCAAATTCATAATGAAATGAAATGTGTTCTAATTTTTTTTTTTAGGATTGGGAGGTATCTTTTGCTTTTACTACTGATTCATAGAATTGTATTTCTTTTTGCTTTACTTAAGTAATGGAAAAATATGAATCTCTGAGGTTGTGTTGTGAGTTTATTTGTATGTTTACCTAAGAAATGAAGGAGGAGGGAAGTTTGAGTTTGTTTTCATTTCCTGTGACTTTTTTGTTTTGTTGTTCTTTGTTTTTGTTTTTAAACTACTGTAGTAGAGTAATGTCCAGAACATCTCCAAAATTATCTAATTATCTAAAACTATATTAATTATTTTTATAATAAACTTGTCTGTAATATACTCTTTACAGTGAATGTAAAATGTTACTGATACCTTTTTTTTAATGTAAGTAATAATTGAACAGTACATTTCTCTTTTTAATATAGAACTGCATATGAGTGGGTAAATCCAGCAGCCTATGGGTTAGTAGTGGTTACATCCTCAGAAGGAAGAAATCTGCCTTATGGCCGTCTAGAAGACATCCTAAGCCGTGACAGTTCAGCTCTCAATTGTCACACTAACGATGATAAGAATGCTTGGTTTGCCATAGATCTTGGCCTGTGGGTTATACCATCGGCTTACACACTGCGCCACGCTCGAGGTTACGGACGGTCTGCTCTCAGAAATTGGGTTTTCCAGGTATCTAAGGATGGACAGAACTGGACTACCTTGTATACTCATGTTGATGACTGTAGTCTCAATGAACCAGGGTATGTCAGTGTATTTTATCACTTTTTATAAAACTGAACTCAGTTAAAAATGTACTAGGCTGTAGAGTAATTTAATGTGTACTGTAGGTGTAATAACTATAGAAAGAAATAGTAGGTGATCTAAATTATCAAGGATGGGATGGAAAATAAGTGATTCTTAAGTTCTCTGTATGGTTCACATAATGACATTTGTGTTTTTACATCATTGTAAATTTACATTTGATACTTTTTGGAGAAAATACTACCACAAGCACTCATCCTGAGTTTATCCCTAGTATTAATAGATTTTACATATCTTGTATTCTTGACAGTTTTCAGATTTTATCTGTACATGTTCAGTATTATGGTTTTGTTNCAACATGGCCTTTAGATCTTCCAAAAGATGAGAAACAAGGTTGGAGACATGTTAGAATAAAACAGATGGGAAAGAATGCCAGCGGGCAAACACACTACCTCTCCCTCTCTGGATTTGAACTTTATGGCACTGTGAATGGAGTATGTGAAGATCAGCTGGGTAAGAAAAAGAATGTGTACATCCTATTTGTTTTCTTAAAATGCTGATGAACATACAGTATAGAAACCAGTGTGAAAAAGCAGGTTAACTTTTGTGGTGGAACTTGCTTCAAAACAAGCTCAAAATTATTCCTCATTCAATACTTCGAAGTCTTTTCATTTCAATTGGCATTTCTTGTAGGAAAAGCTGCTAAAGAAGCCGAAGCAAATCTGCGAAGGCAGCGACGACTGGTCCGTTCGCAGGTGTTGAAATACATGGTTCCAGGAGCTCGTGTAATCAGAGGAATTGATTGGAAATGGAGAGATCAGGATGGAAGCCCACAGGGCGAAGGCACTGTTACAGGAGAATTGCATAATGGTGAGTGTTAATTACCTGAATTTGTAAATGTCTGTAGCACAATTCCTTCATGTGGAACGGGTAGCATTAAAGGATTTCCTTCGTAGCAACTTGAAGCTGATAAAATTTTAAGTATTTTGGAAAGAAGGAACTCAAAGACCACAATTGCTGTGGCCCATTTGTGAAATTCCAATTTAATACATAAAAAAAATTTCTTGCTGTAAATGAAACTTCTGTAGAATCTTGCTTGATTAAAATACAAAATTGTTATTTAGACATCTCTTACAAAGAGGAAGATGTATATGAAGGTGATTGATGGAAACGGATTAAATAAGCTTTGGGCCTGCAAGATCTATAATTGCCTTCTTCATTTCTTCTAGCTTAGCATTTGCAATATTTTTCTTGACTTTTGTTGTATCCTATACCTTTTCTACCTTGCTAGCTTCATTGGGATCAAGTTGTTACTTTTAAATTAAAAGCATGAAAAGTAATTAACTTAGGAAGCGAAACAAAAAGCTGCAACAACCAGGGAGGTCAGTGTTTAGGAAACTAAGATATTGAAGAGGCTCCAGAAGAGGTGATGATCTTGTTAGCTGAACATACCTTCCACCGTTTTCCCCCTCTCCCCCTGTTTTGGGGTATATCAGACTTGCCTTGTTTCTGAAGCCTCTTCAGCTACTCTTAGGCTCATTCTTAGCCAGATTTTAAAATTTCTTCTAGTTTGAATTGTCAGGTCTCAAACATGGAGAAATATCCAAAGTACAATGTCTTAATATGTTTTGAAACTTTGAATCTTATTTAAGCCATTCAGTATAGCTTTTAGGGAATTCTGCCATCATCTGTATATTGTTCTTATCAGATGCAACAGTATCCATAGCTACATTCTCACTTGGAAGACTTTAGGTATTGTTGGTGAGTAGTATTCTACTAAATCAGTGTTTTCATTCCCATGTTCCAGTAAAACTTTCCCATTTAAGCGTAGGTGAAATTTTATCAAATGGCGATGCCAAACAATGAAAAACATGTATCAGCTCTTATTCCTGCCACAGTTGTCTTTCAAATAGAATTTTGAAAATCATATTCCACTGACTTTGTCATTATTTGCAAGTTTAGACAATTCTTGAGTTGTTCTAGGGCTATAATTCTGGAGCAGTAAGACTCCAAGTACATAATATGTATTTTAAAATGGTGCAGATTTAAAAATGTTTGTAATTAATATTTTAGGAAAAGAAATTATATTAAACAAGAACAGTTATTTAGTTATGCTTTTACAAAATACCCTGTCCAGATATTCATAAAAGGGAAAATTTATATTGTTTAACTACAGTTTGGAACTTACCTTTTTTTGTTTGGGGTTTTTTTTGGTATTTGATAAAAAAGGCAAATATACTGTAGAAAGGAAAAAATTAGACTTGCTTAACTTACCCTTCAAAAGTTTAATGACATTAAGCTATTCACATATAGCTCAGGAAGAGGGAATAAAATCTAAACCTGCTCTTGTGGAGATGAGATGTCTACTTATATCTGAAAACTTTATCAGTTTTTAAATACTTGTAGAAATTTGTCTGTGACCTTCTGTTTTGGTCTAGGAAATGATGACTTGTGGATAGTTATAAGGTAAAAGTGCATCCGATGATATTAAAAAGAACATTTTACTTCAAGTTAGCTCTCTTCTATTTCATTAAAGGAAAATGTGTGTGTGCATCTGGACCTGATATGGTGTTTTGAATAATTTCTGTCTGAGATTATGAAGGGTGACTGAGCTTTAGAGATTTTACATTTAAAGAAAATATTTCTCATTTAAAATAGTGACACCAAGTTTTGTTACGGTTAACATACAATAAGAAATACTAGAAGGAAATTTTTTTAGGTTACTATGAGATTGTGGTACGTACTCAGATGAGCAAAAATAAATTGATTTGCCCCTATTTCTGTCCCAGTTAGCTGAATTTTGCATGTACCCTCATTATTACAAATTTACTACATTTAACTGTCAAAAAATACTGGTACTCAATCATTTTAATAAAAGAATTGAAGAGTAGCATCTCTTTTCAGTGTTGATTTGGTCCCAGTATAAAGTTTAATTCTGTGAAACTTACTCTTTTTGCAATGTGAATTCTTACTTGAAGTAGTCCTTACCTGACTGCGCATGAATAAGGAATGTTTGAGTCTGTGTAGGTTACTGAACTAAAAAGCCGAGCATCAGTAGATTCATGCTTTGACTTTATAGGGCAAGAATAAGAAACCCTAACCTGAGTTTCATAAAACGTCATCTGTCAGGTATATATGCTTATCCACAAGCATCCAACAAAGAAAAACATTTTAAGAGTTATAATTTCTTGAGAGATATTAATAAATTTATGGTGATACACTTCAATATACATTTCAGTTATTAGAGAATCTAATAATACGATTTTGAGAGCTCCTAGTAGGTCAGGTTCCTTCCTGAAGGAGACTTTACTTCTGACTGGGATTCTTGGACCCTGAAGACAGAGGGTGATCATGCTTGCTGCCTCTACATTAACGACGTTTTAAAATACCAAATTGTTTAGATTTAAACTCTTCCATTTTGAATTGGCACTAAGGGTTATTTAGTGATTTGATTAATTCAGACGTGCAGCGCTTATGAGCAGCTGATCCCACATTGTGGAGCTACTGTCTGACACGCTCCTTTCTGCTTTCTGCTGGATCTCACAAACTCCTGTCCCTTTCCAGGCTGGATTGATGTCACCTGGGATGCTGGTGGCTCTAACTCTTACCGTATGGGCGCAGAAGGAAAGTTTGACCTCAAGCTTGCACCAGGGTACGACCCTGATTCAGCGGCATCACCCAAACCTGTTTCATCCACTGTTTCAGGCACAACGCAGTCATGGAGCAGCTTGGTGAAAAACAACTGTCCAGACAAGACGACTGCTGCTGCAGGCTCCTCAAGTAGAAAAGGAAGCAGCAGTTCTGTGTGTAGCGTGGCCAGTAGCAGCGACATCAGCTTGGGTTCGACCAAAATGGAGCGGAGATCAGAAAGTGTAATGGAGCAAAATATAGTTTCAGGCACTGACGTCCATGAACCAATTGTTGTTCTGTCTGCCGCTGATAGTGTGCCTCAGGCTGATGTAGGGTCATCTTCCAGTGCAAGCACCAGCACCTTAACAGCGGACATGGGAAACGAAAATGCAGAGAGGAAGTTAGGTCCTGATAACTCAATACGTACTCCTGGGGAGTCCAGTGCAATATCCATGGGAATTGTTAGCGTAAGCTCTCCTGATGTGAGTTCAGTATCTGAACTGACTAATAAAGAAGCAGCTTCCCAACGACCTCTAAGCTCTTCAGCAAGTAACAGACTCTCAGTCAGTTCTTTGTTGGCTGCTGGAGCACCAATGAGCTCCAGTGCAAGTGTTCCTAACTTATCATCTCGAGAAACTTCCAGCCTGGAGTCCTTTGTGCGAAGAGTGGCAAACATAGCACGTACCAATGCCACAAACAACATGAATTTGAGCCGAAGTAGCAGTGATAACAATACTAATACTTTGGGAAGAAATGTCATGAGTACTGCAAGTAAGTAAGCTGTCTTTATTTTTAGTTGAAGCTTTTGTTGTTTCTTTGGCTTTCATTAGCCTTAAAGAAGTTTGGATTCTGTTGGTCTGATAGGAAAATGAACTTAGAGCAGCCTTGACCTTGTGTGTACATGTAGAACTCATGAAGAACTCACAGAGTTCATGTCATCTGGAAATATTACATTGCTCTGTGATGTCAGATTACACCATGGTGCCCATCAAATAAAAAATAATTGAATTTGATGTCTATTACATGTTTAGGAAAAGAGAGTACGGTTTAGATGGAGAGGCTGGATGCCTAGCAACAGGAGCTAATGTGGGATATTCCTTTTTTCTGATCTGTGGAGATTTTGCCTAGTCTCCTTGCCTCTGCCTGTTTGTTATTTTTCCATTTTCCTCAGGAAAGGCATTTTGTGCATATTGTGAGGTCTCTGAGCTTAGGAACTAAGAACGCAATAGAAAGAAAAAAGTAAACAACAGTATGATTAAATTTTAGTAGATTCCTGTGTTCTATCAGGCTGAATAACTTAATGTATTCTAATACTGTGTGTGTTTCCTAAAGATGTTGCGGTCATTAAGGACTAGATATGGTCAACTGTTCAGGAATATTAAGTGTAAGGAAGTTTGTGTTTAACAGTGATTTAAATGGCATTATGTTATGTGCTTTAACATTTGTATGTTCTCAGATTATACGTAGAGTCAAGGTATTAGCAGGTAAATTGTAAACCTGCTTGTTGTAAGTTCAGTATTGTGAATTTTCAGCATGCTCCCATCAGAGTTGTTACTCAGCCAGCCTTGCTAAGTGTTTTGTTCAGTGAAGGTGACAGTATTTTACCTGGAGAGCTGCAGTTCGTGAGGGAGACAGGTTAGAAAAAATAAAATTACCCAAGCCACAAAGAAGCACTCCATTTCTTGTTAAGCTTACATGCTTTTCTAGGAATTCTGTGCTTCCTTATTTTAAAATGTGGTGTTTGCTTTCAGCGTGTCTAAGGTTTTTTTATTAGTGTTATATTTTTTGTTAGGAAGAGGTTTTTATGTATTCTTACATTCATTTTGTATACCAGGGTGGGGGGAATGTTTTCAGCCTGCGTTAAAAATATAAATAACATACTCAAGGGAAGAGTTCCAGTCATTGATCCACTTTTAGTCTGATAGTGCCTCTGGTTCTGAAGTAGTGTTTTACTAGATGAATAGAGAGAGCGAACACCTTTGGAAAAACATAGTCAGCTACTTCAACAGCATGTTTAACAGATTTCATGAATGTGTGACATAATATAGTGGTAAAGTTGGAAGTAAGAATGTGGCAAATTAAGAATTGGATTTCATATCAAAATATACTGTAAAATTATCCCTCTTGTGGGAATTATTTTATACATTTTATACAAAGAGAAGCTGTAAATCAGAACTTGTGCCCCAAAAAGAGATCAGAGACTAAATTTGAGGAATCTCAGCAAAGCTCTATTAGAATGCTGTGAAAAGCTTGAATTTCTTATTTTAGTTTTAAAATTTTCCTTTGGCTTGTCCAGACTTTAAAAAACAAAACAAACAAATGAAAAAACAAACCAATAGCCAAAAAAACCCCCCAAAGTCAAGTTTGAAATCATGATGAATGATGTAAGTCTTTCTGGACTTGATCTAGTGGCTGCATTTAAAAACATCAGGATTTCCCAGGAGTTAACTGGTGTCTAGGATAGCCCCTTTAGATCACTTCTTGAATTCATAGCAGATGCTGACACTTAATGGCTTTTTCTGTTTATCATAACAGCAAAGAGTTTACTGATTAGAAGTGAGAGGAAGATGCGAATATTGAACAACCTATTTTCAAGTTCTTAAACAACAAAAGACAAACCCCTTGGTTTGGGAAATTTCAGTGCTTTCATAGAGGTGAACACAGGCTTATTAACAACCCTAAATTTAAACTTCTTTTTCTCCCTACCCATGCATAGAAATAATTTCAAGCACTATACTGTGGGTCACCATTCTGATATTTTGTTTACGTTTTTGTATTTTTATTTAAAAACTGTTTCTTATGTTCCTAAGGGGCAGAGGGGGAGAGAGTATCTGACAAACAACAGAAATAGAAACAGTAACATTTGTTTTTCTCAAAAAGCTACTAAATCCACCTTAGGGGAAAAATTTTTGTTCTATTGTATCCTTCTTCAAGGGTAGTAACCTTTGCAAACCTTGATAATAATAGTCTGAAATTCAGATTTATTTTTTTTTAAAGAATACCGTGCCTCAGTTTACCTAAGCTGCAATGATGAAAATGTTTACTTTAAAACAGCAAAACTTGCATTTGATAAATTTTAGAAAAGGTAGATTGAAAAACATAAGGTTTAAACTTAGGTATAGATGACTTCTCAAATTTGCACACACAAATGTGATTAACCTCCTGTGTTTGAAGATCATAAGCATGGGAGAAAGTGTTTTGCAGATTGGGATGTAAACATGTAGTTACACCTAAATATAGCTAATACACAGTTATGTATACTTCCTGAAGTTTTTGCTTTTGAGTTTACAGTGAATTCAGTCTTGTTTCAGTTGTGAACTAAGATGCATTTTCTGTGTTTTATTTGACTATGCAGTAAGATAACTTCTTAGTTGTTGCTTGCTTATTCTGAAAATTACTGGTATAAATAACCCAACATAAGTAAGGTATTAAGGCACATGTTTTGCATCACTGCTAGCTCAGACTTGTTGCCTATTGTGAACATAGTTGCTAGTAGTTATATGAAAGATAGTAAGTCAGAGGTGCTTTAAGAACTTTAGAAAAATGCACAAAAATAAAAGACTTCATGTTTGTCTTATGTTCTGTTCTCAATTAATTTATATATAGTTAAAGTGCTTTCCCTGTATAATTTTATTTATATTGTTGTTTAGAGGTTAAATTACATTGTAGGCTTAAAGATAGACATGATACTGGACTAACAGATTTCAGAAATACTTTTCATATGTTGAAAATGTAATGAAGTAATTTCAGATTCACAGTGGGATTTGGGGATTTCTTTAATAAGATTATTTGTTCTAAATGTGTGCAAAGGAATATGCTTACAAGTGGGCATCTACATTTTAGGGTGCACTTTTGCACTGGGAAGCCCTTCCCCTTTAGTCTGTTGTTCATTGTTAAATAACATCTGATAATTTTTCAACTCCAAATATATTTTTCAGCAAAGGAGTCATGCATGTAAATTGTACTCTTCAAGTCATCAAATCATTTATTTTATCTTACCATATCTTTATCTATAGCTTCTCCTCTTATGGGTGCCCAAAGTTTTCCTAATCTGACTACAACTGGTACCACATCAACAGTGACCATGTCTACATCCAGTGTTACTAGCAGCAGCAATGTAGCTACAGCAACTACAGTTTTATCTGTTGGTCAGTCGCTTAGTAATACTCTAACTACTAGCCTAACATCAACATCTAGTGAGAGCGATACAGGTCAGGAGGCAGAATATTCTTTATATGGTAAGTTTCATTTTTAAATGAACATAAGCAGACTTCCCATTAATGATTTTTCTTCTGTTATGATTTTCTCATGTAGTAGTTTATTATTTACTGAAAAGTATTTGAAAGTTGAGCTGTTAATATGTTACTAAGTTCTGTAAGGCAATAACTAAAATAGTGTTAACATAGAAGTTATTTTCTTATGTTTTAAGGTCTTTATTTCAGCAGTTTCTATCCCATGTTGTTATTATTTATGGTATAGTTTATTTAGGCACTTAATCTTTTCATTAAATAAGTTTAGTATATATGTAGTTTGCATATGAACCTCTAATTTAAAATCAAAATGTTATTTCTCATCGTGTTGTATAGGTGTGCTTAATGCTGAGTCTGAGAGATCTTGTATTACTCAGTGATTGAAAACCATCCACTGTTAGACACATTATACACTTAAAATAGTATATAAGATTCCAGGTATCTCAGTACCCTAGTAGTAATTGCAAAAAGTTGGAAAGAGCACAGAAATGAAAATGACACGGAGAATGGAATTACATGATTAGAGGGACAAAATCCAGGTTTATATGGGCACTGTATGCTAGAAACAGACATTAGGACAGAAGTTCTTTGCAGGATATGGGTCCTGTGAAAGAAGGTTGAGTTAACTAGGCAGATAACATCTAAGAATCAAGTTATTAAAACGAGGTCAAGAAAAACCTAGACTACATACAGGAAAATACTTTCTAATATAAAGTTTATAAAATTGTGAGATTGTCTTGAAAGAAAATATTCTTGATTTGTTTAAAATTTGATTGGATTAAGATTGTGTTCTATTTTGTTGCCTATTGAAATTCATTGAAAATTATCTTGTAATTTCGGTGGATATTGGAATTGATCTGCTTGGAGGCAGTTGATTATGTATCTGCATGTGGCAGCTCCCTTTATTCTTTTAATTGAGACTCATTTGATATTTTGATTGGATGATAAGTCTTAAAATCTATCAAAAACAACTGGACAAATAGAGTTAGCTTAAGGTTTCTGTTGGGGTGTTGGCAACAATTCAGAGGGTGTTTGAGTGGTATAGGTAGGTTACATGTTCATAAGAAACTATAAAGTTGAGAGTCATCCCAGTCAATTTTTGATTGCTGTGAACTTCTTTTCTGGTTTTGAGGAGTTGGTTTTTAAGTCTTAGTACTAGGTGGGTGCAATTGAACTTTTTATCTGTCTTCAGCTTCTTGTTACAGAAATTAATTAGCAACTGAGTCTTAAAAAGTATCACTCTTATTTTAAATGTCCTTTATATTGCAATTTGAGATCTAAGCCACACATTCTTAGTGGAAATTACATCACTAACCTGTTTTAAAAATTAGACATAGAATAAGACAGTATACATATGTGTACCTTTTTTTGCAATCTTTTGTAATTTAAAATAAGTGTAATTATAAGATATTTGATATAAGCAATAGAGAAACAGATCACTTGCTGATCAGTCTTAATTATACAAACATTAAGTGCTTATTTTATTAGTTATGCTATTGACTAGAGTCCTGAACTCTTTGACAGGTATATGCTTTTATCCCGGCTTTTAATCATATTATGGAAAAGGCAGTGTTTTAGTTTTATCTTTATCTTTTTCTTATTTGTGAGATTTGTTTATTCACTCTTCCCAATGATCCTGTTCTTTAATTTTCAAAATTTTGTTTTAAAAGTTGTTCCTGGCTTTTGTTCTGTATGTAAATTATATATGTTTATTATAGATTTTCTTGATAGCTGCCGAGCTAGTACTCTGTTGGCAGAGTTAGATGATGATGAGGATCTACCTGAACCAGATGAAGAAGATGATGAGAATGAAGATGATAACCAAGAAGATCAAGAATATGAGGAAGTTATGGTACAGTATAGTTAGCATAGATAATATCTGAATTGACTTAACAGATGCATTAAAAATCTACAGATTTTTTTTTTTTCTTTTTTGGCAGTATGGATATTTCAAGATCTAAGAGGAAAAATATAAGACTTCACTAGTGATAATTTAATGTTTATTAAATAAATGTAAATATTTTATGGAATTATAGACACTTCCTCTTGTAATTCATTTGCAAACTCTTAGTCATTTGAATCAAATTTTTTAGCATTTTAACATACTGTGATTATACTTTTTAATAGAAACTCAAGTACATTACTAAATATAATATTTCATTATTTCACCTTCTGCACAAAGAGATGAAGGTAGGAATGGAAAAGCCAGTATTAAAGTAGATCGTTTATCACTTTTCAGAAATTATTAAATTGAGTTGTTCATGGGAAGCATCAGAAATAGCTAAATTAGTCTTTGCTTAAGGTTACACAGCAAGAATCTGATCTGGAAAAGAAAATTTTCCTTTCTTGGGTTTCAGTCCTGTTCCCTCTCATATATTACATAATTCTTCTCAGTGAGAAGTTAGTTTAAAAGCTTGTTGTAGAAGAATCATAAGAAATTAATACTTGCTAAAGCTTATTGAAAATTGGATTTCTTCCCACCGTAATAGTTCCAGTATTTTGATATTTGATTTAATCTTTGGATAAAATGGGTACACATTATATATCAATATATGTATGCACTTTCAGAAAAACACTTCTTGTTTTCAGAAAAATTAATGTGTTTATTTTGATATCATTGGTTTATTTGAGTCTTTGATATTCCAAAGTTTGTGGGATACACAAAACATCTACACCAGGTTTGCTGGTCTACAATACTCTGTATGTTCTGGTGCTTCATTGAAAGTTTCATTCTTTCCAGAAATTGTAAATACAGCTGTTGTAAGGTTAGCTCATTTATGTTCATTTCTGTGCATCTGTGGTTTTGATAATTCTCTTCATTCCTGCTAGACCAGTTAAATAGAACTAATACTGTTGAGTGCCAGCTTTGTTATCTTTTGTGTCAATTTTAATTTACAGGAGTGCTGTATTCTGTAACTAACTTTTAAATTTTTGATTAGATGATTCTTTGTAGCAGAACCTAAAAAATAACTGTCTTTTAGGAAGAAGAGGAGTATGAAACCAAAGGAGGCCGTAGAAGAACATGGGATGATGATTATGTATTGAAACGGCAGTTTTCTGCTCTGGTTCCTGCTTTTGACCCAAGACCGGGTCGTACTAATGTTCAACAGACAACTGACCTAGAAATCCCTCCACCAGGTAAGCTGACAAGACATTTGTGATACTTGATCTGGCTTTAGGATGAAGACTCACTGTTGAGGGCCTGCTGGGCTCTGGGGATCCTGTCGCTATTAACCAGTACAAAGTGCTTTTGTGGCTTTTCTCTGTTTGAATGAGAGTTTCATCCACTTCTGCTGGTCCAAGCGTTATTGAGGGAAAAGTAAATGAATAGTGATAAATCTCTTGCTATGTCTGGTCCACCTGCAGGGAGTAATCTGCGTCGAGCTACCCAGAATAGCCTTGGTTGGAGAGGGCTTGTTGAAGCAGTCCAGAGCGGAGGCAAGGGGAGTCCTCCTACAGTAGCAGAGCAGCCTGTGTGATCAGCACCTGGCCTTGCCCCCGGGCTCATCCTCGTTGAGCAGTGGGGGTGCTACTGGTATTTGTTGCAGAAAGGAATATGCTGGTTTAGCCCCTGTGGAAACGAGCTGCTGTTGATTGCAATGCACTGAGAGGAGTCAGTACAACAGGAAGATAATGTGTGTGTAAAGGAGAGTGCACATACCATGAGAATATTAAAGGAAATGTTATCGAGGTGTAAGGATCAACAGGGATTTCAGAAATCCCTGTTAGCTTTACTCACGTAAAGAAGTGCTTCAGTTATAGCCCTTAGATATAGTTCATAGTTACAGCTTGGTATCATCTCTTTGGCACATGTGCAGGAAGTCTTCACACTTCCTTATTGAGCCACTTTATTAATGTTTGAACCAACTTATCATGTGTTACATATTTTGTATTAATGGCTTCTCAAATGTTTTTTCACATGCAGGTACACCTCATTCAGAACTCTTGGAAGAAGTTGAGTGCATGCCTTCACCACGTTTAGCACTTACATTGAAAGTTTCAGGGCTTGGAACAACTCGGGAAGTAGAACTGCCCCTTACAAACTTCCGATCTACCATCTTTTACTACGTACAGAAATTGTTACAGCTTTCCTGTAATGGCAACGTGAAATCTGACAAACTTAGACGTATTTGGGAGCCAACATACACGTAAGCTCACAAGTTCGTTATTCTGTGTAGAAAACACTGTGACCAATTAGGAAATGGGTGTGAAATTATGTTAATTTTATCTTCCTCCTCTGTAGGAAGCAATGCTAGAATTTAGTTTTTCTTGCATTTATGTCACGATGTTCTTATTGGTATTAAAGCTTTTAGACCTAGTGCTGTGACAGCGAATCAAAAAAAGTCATAACCTCTAATGCTCAGCTGTGACTTGTTAATATTTCAAAAGTCAAGCAGTTGACCAAGAGAGCAGAATTTGGTCTGTTTAGGGATCTGCTTGGAAGAATCCCACAGAGATATAGTCCTAGACAGAAGAAGAGAGGTCTAGGGGTGTTGAGTGGTTTTTCAAGGATCACTTCCTTCAGACTCAAGAACAGTCCATCTCAATATCCGGGAAGTCAGCCTCTGCCTGTAGGCAGTAGGAGACCTGCATAGATGAACAAGAAACTCCCAACAGAACTCAAAACACAAAAAGGAAGCGTGCAAGAGGTGGCAGAAGGGTCAAGTGACCCAGGAGGAATATAGAGACACTGTCTCCAGCATGAAGGTATGGGGTTAGGAAAGCCAAAGCCTATCTGGAGTTGAGTCTGGTGAGGAATGTGAAGGGCAAAAGGTTAGGGAACACTTAAAGAAACAGGACATGCACGTCCATGGGACCCAGTGGGATGCACTCACAGGATCTGGCCACTCTTGATGATCTTTGAAAGGTCACGGTGATTGGGAGACATTTCTGAGGAGTGGAAGAAAGCAAGTGTCACTCCTATCACCTAGAAGGGTAAGAAACATCTAGGGAACAACAGACTGGTCACCCTCTCCTTCATTCCTAGAAAGGTGATGGAAATAGTCCTGGAAACCATTTTCAAACAATGAAGGACAAGATGATGATTGGAAGTAGGTGACATAGATTTATGAAGAGGAAATTGTGCTTAACCAACCTGACAGACTTCTATGCTAAGATGACTAGCTTAGTGGATGAGGAGAAAACAGCAGATGTTATTTTCCTTGACATCAGCAAGGCTTTCAACACTTTCTCCCTCATTGATAAACTAATTAAGTATGGACTAGGTAGTATCTGAAAACTGCCTGAACTCCCAGGCTCAGATGATTGTTATGATTAGTATAAAGTTGAGCTGGAGGCCAGCCAGTGTACTCCAAAGATCAGTACTAGGTCCAGTATCATTTATCATCTAGATTAATGAACTGTATGGTGAAACAGAGCAGACCCTCAGCAAGCTTGCAGACAAAACAAAACTGGGAGGAGTCATTACTGCACTTCATGGTTGTGCTGTCGTTCTGAGAGACCTCATCAGGCTGGAGAAATGGGGAGATATGAACTTTATGAAGTTCCACAAAGGGAAGTGCAAAGTCTAGCAGATGGGGAAAAAGAACTGTACATGTGCCAGTACGGGCTGGGGGCCAGCTGGTAGAAAAGGCCCTGAGGGTCCTGGTGGACATAAAGCTACATGAGCCAGCTATGGACCCTAGCAGCAGAGAAAAGGTCAGCATTAGGAAGGTTGAGAGAAACATAGACACTGGAGTGAATCTAGCAAAGGGCTGCTAGGATGCTTAAAGGGCTTAAAGCATCTGTCATACAAAGAGAGCCTGAGAGATCCGGGACTGTCTGCAGAAAAAAAGGCTTGTGAGATCTTATCAATGTGTATGAACATCTGGTGGGAGGAAGCAGGGAAGACAGAGTGAAGCTCTTCTTTGTTGCAGCAAGTGAAAGGACAAGAAAATGTGTCAAATTGAAATACAAGAAATTCCATTTAAACATAACATTTGTGTAGGGATACTGGACCAGGTCTCCAGAGGGTCCCTTCCAACCTGCACTGTTCTCTCTACCCTAATTTGGCTTTACTGGCTTTATAATAATGGACAGAAGTCATAAGACTATATCATTGTGTGTATTTTCCCTTTACTCCAACAATGTAACTTCTGGCTCACTAGAAAGCTAATTTTATGAAAGTAAGAACTACAATAATAAGGTGATTGCAGTTTTTTTAACTTTGAATTTCAGAGTTCAGCAATGCTTGTGTGTTATACCTGTTTTCTGAGTTAGCCTGTCAACAATTTTGTGCTGTAACAAAACAATTGTGTGTTTTGATTACTCAACCCTCACTTAAGAAAACATCAGTTAAATACTTTGCAAGATAAATATTGATGTCATGAAAATGAAATAGGATTTTAAGAACTTTGCTGCATCGGGTTATCCCAGATGCTCCATGCAGCAAAGAGCAGCTGCTGTTGCTGTTTTACATCATGGTATCTACATGTTATTGATGTGGAACAAGTCCATGTGTAACTTCAGAACTTAGAGGCTGTGCTATGAGTATGAAATATTAATTCATTGTTTTGATATCTAGAATCATGTACAGAGAAATGAAGGATTCTGATAAAGAGAAAGAAAGTGGAAAAATGGTAAGACTTCTTTGCCTTGGTGTATGTGTTTATGGCTGTTGAAACAAAAGCAAAACAAATCTTACTGCAGGTTTTGAAATGCTACATTAAAAAAACTAACAGTTTTCAATTACTTAAAGGATATGAATGAGTGTATTTGTAAATGCATGCTCCTTTAAAAAAGACGGTATGTAATGCATGTGAAATCTGAAAGACTTTACAATCAGGAAGAACCAACATTTGGTGGTTCCTGTTGTAGGGTTGCTGGTCAGTAGAGCATGTGGAGCAGTACCTTGGCACTGACGAATTACCAAAGAATGACTTGATAACCTACCTGCAGAAGAATGCAGACTCAGCTTTCCTGCGCCACTGGAAATTAACCGGCACTAATAAAAGTATTAGGAAAAACAGAAATTGTTCCCAGCTCATAGCTGCGTACAAGGTATATGTCTGCATCCAAACTTCTTCTATTATGAATGGCTATGTGCTTTGTTTTGCAGCTTTAAAGATTTTTGTGGAGTTGGGGTATGACATGGATAGGGAAGTTGAATGTTCACAAGCCAATATCAAGTTTAGTTTTTACTGCTGTCTCTTTTTTTTTCATGTCTTGTGTTAAATATAATTGTGTTAAAATGCAGTTGAACTATCCACAATTTAACTAAATGTTGAGGTTAAACACCGTAACCGTTCTGATTTTTCAATTCATTAACTTGGAGTGTGCAGTCTCCAAGTTGCATAGTAACACACCAGTTTTCAGTCTTAACAATTAATTTTTTACAGGATTTTTGTGAACATGGATCAAAATCTGGATTAAGTCAAGGGGCCATTTCTACTCTTCAAAATTCTGATATCCTTAGTTTGGCAAAGGAGCAACCTCAGGCCAAAGCTGGCAGTGGACAGAACTCCTGTGGTGTAGAAGATGTTCTGCAGTTACTTCGCATTTTGTATATAGTTGCTAGTGATCCTTATGCAGCACGAACTTCTCAAGAAGGTAAATTAGTTATCTAGCAGAGCTTCTTAAATGTTTTAATGGAAAGAAAATAAAGGAAATATTTTCTCTTGATCATTTGCAGAAGGTGATGAGCATCCTCAGTTTAACTTTCCACCAGATGAATTCACCAGCAAAAAAATTACTACAAAGATTCTGCAACAGATTGAGGTATTATGCACAATGTATATATGTAATATTATTTTTAAGACACTATTGTACTCTTCTGTACTTTGAAATTATTGGCTTTTTTGCCATTTTGTCTTTTAAATTGTTTCATACAATATTTATTTCCCTATATTTTAGAGGAGTAGATTCTGTTAGAACAGACTAGTTGAATAAAAACGTATCAAAAAAAAGTTGTAATAGAGTTGTATCTTTTGGTTATGAAGAATATTTTTTTTTCTGCACCGAACATCAGTGCTACGATGTAGTGTACATATGTCTACTTGAGGATATTGCAACAAAGGCAACAAATTGTGTTATGGTTCACAAACATTCCACATAAAGCTTTCCAAAATAGCACTTAGAAAATATATTATTTGTGTCAGGTCAGTTAGATGTGTTAAAAGGAAAACTTTAAGATGTAGTTCTTCAGTAGAACTACATTTTCTTTAACAAAGATTTAAAGAAGATGAAGAGTCTTGACTTGCTTGGCCCTTCTGTGCTTTTTGAGGTTTCTGTTTGTTTGGTTGGGTTTTTTAATTAAGTAATTCCAGTTAAGTTGACCTAATTACTCAGTAAAAAAAAGGTTCTATTTTTCATGTTCTTTTAAAGACTGTTCAGGCACCCTGGATATTTTCATAGTAATAATTTCTGCAGTCTTTTTTTATTATACTTGTATTTTGGAAGGGACTACAGTAATATTTCAGTGGGGATCACCTTTATTACTACCAAGTTTCTTTCCTGTCTTCTGGTGTTAAGGAGGTAGTATCTAATCACTTTTGAGCAAAACTCAGAAGTAATTCTCTCCAGGTAGTTGTATACTCAGATCTCCCCACAGTGCTTTGAGTAGTACATATCCCAGAGGTTACCTACAGTTTTTAGTATCTGTGCCAAAGTGCCCCATGCCCACTCCTGAGTCCTAGAAACACTGTGAACTTCTCATTCATAGTACTTGAGAGAAAAAAAAGTCACAGTTGCTGGGAAGGAAGGAACTTGCTCAAGCACAGGTGAAAACTCTGTACTTGGGTGTATTAGGTGTCTATATACTTAGTTGGGACAACCTGACTTTTTTTTTTTTTTCCCCCCCCTTGCATTAAACTACAGGAACCCTTGGCATTAGCAAGTGGAGCTTTGCCAGACTGGTGTGAGCAGCTAACAAGCAAGTGTCCTTTCTTAATTCCATTTGAAACAAGACAGTTGTACTTCACATGCACTGCGTTTGGAGCATCAAGGTAAAAAATTTTTTAATAGACTTTTTTTAATATAATAAGGTTTTTTAATTGCTAGTTCACAGAAGGACCTTATCCTAAGGAGATAGATATTTCTTGCCAAATGTAAAGCATTTTGGATAGTAGAAAAAAAGAGAAGATGGAAAACTTCAGAAAGACTTCTGAACCCTTGAAAAATCTCTTGTTCATTGTATTAGAGGTTTATGAGGAGCAGCATAACTACTGTTTGATATTCTTCAGTAAATTCCTTTGGAAAAATTCTGATTTTTAACTTTAGCTGAAGACTTGCTTATGTACCTCTAAGCTAGGTTATCATACCAGTCAGTAATTCAACTGTGTTGCACTTCATTGCATAAAGGTGTAAAAAATAAAACAGAAAACATTCTGAAAATAAATGTGGATTAAATGTTTTTTGAAAACATCCACCAAAATATGCATCTTCTTTTTTTATAGTTCCTGGAATGAATTGGTGATGGTTTGTTTTGGTTCATTTATTTTTATTTTTAATTCACAAGTCTTAACAAAATAGACAACATCTAGCAAAATGATGCTATTTTGAAAGTTTGTATTAGCTGCATGATAAAACTGTACAAAACCAGACATTAGAACACTTAAGGGTATCCTCTAAAGTGCTTCATTACCCAGGAATCCTTAATATTTTGATTGCAGTAGTGATTACCTTGAGAGTATGTAGACAGTGTAAACCTTTTTGCCAGCTTACTTCTATGTAATGAGAAGGAAAATTAGGTTACGTGGGGGTTTTTTTGGCTGTTTCTTTTACAAAGAGGAAGAAAAGTGTAGACAGTGAGTTGCAAAAATCACTGCAGTAGAAGTGCCTCATGAAGAGTGTAAAGTGAGGCATTGAAAAAGAAAGAAAAAGGAAGAAAAGGTATTGTCTTACAAGACCTAAGTTTAAATATTCTTAATATGGAAAAATTTAACTTCTGTGGAAAACTGGTCCAGAAAACGGGGCCATGTGTGTTGTTTGGTTTGTTGGGTTGTTTTTTTTTTAAAAAAGGTAGTGTTTTAGAAAAGCTATCTTTTAAAGTGATCCCTCGGGAAACATGGCATGGTATTTACTTGGTAAGTAAAGAGCTTTCTTCAGCTCTTAAAGGACTGAAATAGTTCTTAAAACTCGTATGCTCTGTATGAACTCTGTACATGCACTTGGGTGTGTGCTCTCTGTCTGTCTCTGTCACGTCACTGACCATACTTGCCAAACAAGAGAAGGTAGCTTTGTAGGTAGTTTATTGCTGCATAGATGACAATACATACAAGAATTTCAAACTTTGACTTCATGTAAGAACTGTTTATCAGAGACAGCTGTTCTTCCTTCACTGCTATGGGTCTGTGCCTGTGTGATTGCACTTCAACTTTGGTTTGACATTTCTCCAATAAGTGTTAAGTAAGTAAATCTTGCTGTAAAACGTGGTCAGTACCAGCGGGCTGATGTACAACGGTCTTGTAGTATGTAATGGAAGTTGTAATAAGTGTTTATAAACAGTTTTGAGCATCTGCAGTTAAAAAGTACTGCGGTAAATGCTGCCCTCTGTTCATTCCACTGTAATTTGAAAACTATAGTAATTCAGATCAAGAATTGTATGTTTTCATCAGTGCTGTTATATCAGAAGTAATGTCTGGCCCTTCATGGTAATTAAAATTATTTAGTTTTCTGAACTTATTAAATAATGAAGCAACCCATATCTGGGCATTTCAGATATTTTGAGAAATACTTAAGTATATTATTTAAAAAAAATAAATTAAAAGGAGATGTTTAGTACTGACTAAGGTAGCTTTTTCTTAGTGGTTACTTTGAAGTTTTCATGCTGGTAGACATTGAAGTTTTAAACAACTGTTTTTTCTCCAGGGCAATTGTATGGCTACAGAACAGACGTGAAGCCACTGTTGAGCGGACAAGGACCACAAGCACAGTGCGACGTGATGACCCGGGAGAATTCAGAGTTGGTCGCCTCAAACATGAAAGAGTGAAGGTTCCGCGAGGTGAATCCTTGATGGAATGGGCAGAAAATGTCATGCAGATTCATGCAGACAGAAAATCTGTTCTAGAGGTAAAGCATATCTGCCTAGCAGAGCAAGGTTAAATAGCTGTTTCTAATGTACTGCCCAGGATATGGAATATCCTGTTCCCTAACCAACACTGAACATCTCACTAGGATTTCTTTTATTATTAACATTCCTTATGCTTTTCTAGGTTGAGTTTTTAGGGGAGGAAGGAACAGGCCTGGGTCCTACCTTGGAATTTTATGCATTGGTGGCAGCAGAATTTCAGAGGACAGATTTGGGAGCTTGGCTTTGTGATGATGATTTTCCAGATGATGAATCTCGTCAGGTATGTTTCAGTCTGTTTTAAACAGAGTACTTGGGTACATGAAAAACAAGCTAGATATCCAGGAAGGGAAGAACACATGATGACTGAGCAACCACTCATTATGGTCAAAAATGACCACTCTGCTCCACAGCTTGCTTTCTTACCTATTCTCTTTTTAACAGAGAAATAGACTATAAAAAGTTAAACAGCACAGATATATAATTAAATTCACCTTTAACAACTTTTTTGTGTTTGTCTCTTAAATCAGGTTGATATTGGTGGTGGATTGAAACCCCCTGGCTACTATGTACAGAGATCATGTGGACTCTTTACAGCACCATTCCCACAAGATAGTGATGAACTTGAAAGAATAACCAAACTCTTTCATTTCCTTGGAATTTTCTTGGCTAAATGCATTCAGGACAATAGACTTGTGGATTTACCCATTTCTAAGCCTTTTTTTAAACTCATGTGTATGGGGGATATCAAAAGTAACATGAGTAAATTGATATATGAATCACGGGGTGACAGAGACTTGCACTGTACTGAAAGTCAGTCGGAGGCTTCTACGGAAGAAGGGCATGATTCCTTGTCAGTAGGAAGTCTGGAAGAAGACTCCAAATCAGAATTTATTCTTGATCCACCAAAACCTAAACCTCCTGCCTGGTTTAATGGAATTTTAACGTGGGAAGACTTTGAATTAGTAAATCCACATAGAGCTAGGTTTCTAAAAGAAATTAAGGACCTTGCAATTAAAAGGCGTCAAATTTTAAGCAACAAAAGTCTGTCAGAAGATGAAAAGAACACAAAGCTACAGGAATTAATGCTGAAGAATCCATCAGGTTCGGGGCCTCCACTTAGCATAGAGGATTTGGGGTAAGAGTTTTCATATTTATAGATATGCAAACAGTGTTGTGTTAGAGACAAAGGTCAACACATATATATTATTTAAAATGAAGATTTCTTCATTTTAAATAGTGTCGTTGCAAGGGAGAATCATTAGAGATGCAGCAAGATCCAGTTTACCATCTGTAGCTATGTTCTTATTCCTTCATTTGAGGATCTTCTCACTTGTACAGTTTCCTAATGTTGAAACTTAAATGTGTCTGCACTGCAATGCCAAATGTCTCTCTAGAAACCCACTTCTAAAGACCTTTAGAAAAGTGTGAATCGGCGATTTCTTTGCTGCAATAACTTGAAATGTATCAGGTTTTTTGGAGAGCTTTTAAAGGGGACAGATTGAAATTTCAGATTGTGTTAATAAACACAGTACAGTGTTTGAATCCATGTTGAACAGAACGTGTGCTAGGTTTTAGCAAATGTTAAAGACAGAAAGTTGTTCGTATATGTATAAACTTGTGTCAGGCCGTCATCTTTTGTAGTTTTAAATTATTTCCTTGAAAACCACAGTAGATATTCTGCTGTTACTATAATGGGTTATTCACTGAAATGGTGCTGTGTCACAAGGATGGCACAGCCAGAGCTGCGTGGCCTGTGGCTGTGCCCACGCCAGCCTGGCTCCTTGCAGAGAGGAGCTGTGTGTAGCTCCGTCTCAGGGCCTGAGCGCCCAGGATGTCAGGTGGCTCTGTAAGGGTTATTGCTGCAAATGAACGTACAGGACTTTTTGAGTTTGTGAACTGAAACAGTTTGAGTAGTCTTGAAGCTGATGGCTTAAAGATATCAAAGCCTATGAAATATAGTTTTCAAATCCAAGTAAATAGTGGGTGAGTACACGCGTGTGCATACCGTGGATTTGAAACTGGTATTGTCTGTGTGGCCCATTACTATTTGTAGTTCTGTATTGTGTTACCACTGCTCGTGTAGATACAAGATGATCCAAAACCAATAGTTTGAAATGTACTGAGATGCTTTTGGGGGTGGGGAGTGCAGTTTATAAATCTGGTTACTTGCAGAAGCAGTAGCAGATTTGTCTACAGTTAGTAACTGTTTTTCTATTTTGAAGTCTGAATTTTCAGTTTTGCCCTTCATCCAAAGTATATGGATTTACAGCTGTGGATCTCAAGCCAGGTGGTGAAGATGAGGTAAGGAAACAACCTACCTCTGCAGTCTGAACAGCAGTTAAATTTTTACTGCCTCAGCAGAAACTCTAGTGCGAAGTGAATTCTTACAGTATTTCTCTGTTGTCTTGGCAGACTGTAACAATGGATAACGCAGAGGAGTATGTGGATCTCATGTTTGATTTCTGCATGCACACTGGTATACAGAAACAGATGGAGGCATTCAGAGGTAATTCCGAATATAGTAGAACATACATACAGTCAGGGGGACTCACTGGTGCTAAGGGTGTGTTGGTTTAAAGTGGTGGCACAGAATGGCTTTATAAAACAAACTCTTAAATTAAGAATGCAATAGATGAGATATTAATTTCATAACACCTTTGCATTAATTATACCATTTTTGATCTGGAAGAGGTTCCATTTACCTTAATTAAGAAACTTCATTGATTCTGGTTTGATTAAAATACTATAGAAATGCTGTCAGTATTTTATACACATTTATTTGACTTATGTTTATAACTGTTACCTTGTGTAAATTAAAGATGGCTTCAATAGAGTCTTTCCAATGGAGAAGCTGAGTTCCTTCAGCCATGAAGAAGTTCAGATGATTCTTTGTGGAAATCAGTCTCCTTCTTGGGCAGCTGAGGATATCATCAACTACACTGAACCTAAACTGGGATATACGCGAGATAGGTACTTACATTTTAAGTGATTTTAAAATAGTAGCTAAAAGATACATTAAGTGACAAAATGTCCATAATGGTCGTTAGATGAAGATGCAAAATTGGATGGGATCAGTGGTCACTGAAGAGCAAGTGATTGTCTGAAACTACATCAAATAACCATCTGTGTTACAACAGATAGGTTAGAAGGCACTTGGTGTTTTCATGGTGAGAGAGGATAAAAAAATTAAAAATATTAAAATGTGAACAACTAGTGGAGATGGAATGGCAATTGACTAATGCAGGCTATTAAAAATAAAATTTTAGAGTTTTTACTCAAATCTTTGGTGGTGGTTATAACTTCTGCTCAGTTGGGTATAGATGTTATTTGTCCCTTATTTCTTTCTCTTCAAGTGTAGTTAGAAAATGCACTATGCAGAGAACAATATACTGGTGATTGGCTGTCAGGAGGTGGTCTCGGATGTTTTGGGAACTGTTGGGTTTGGGTTTTCTGGCTACTTGTCATATTTGTTAGCAATAACACACAAATTACATTTGGAACTGTGTCAGTATAAGCCTGCTGGAGGATCCGAACCAGTCTAAGGAGCTGCGTGGAGCGATTCTGCTGCTGGCCCTGCCCTGCATGCAGAGATTACACTGCCTGATACCTGAGGGCATCTTTCGACAGGCTGTGCTTTCTTCATGCCCGCACCTCTCCCTCATTCCCTGGGCTGATACGGGTGAAAGCAGCAGTATCAGGAGAATTCCTTGAAGATCTTTTGTAGCCTGTTAGGTTCTTCCTGTTTTATCCACATGAGCATCTTCAACAACAGAAATGAAATCACATATAAATTGAAGTGGCTTTATACTGCAGAAGTGGTACAGAAGAAGTCTTAAGATTATAATTGGATTCTTCTCATAGAATAGGTTTAAGCTCTGCCTTCTCTACCCATTCATACACAAGATAGCCAAATAGCACTCCAAAGTAAGTATAGAGAAAAGTTATTTACCTACATTTTTCTGTGTAATAATCAGCAAGCAGATTAAAGAAGTATTTTTAAGGGTTTTATGATATTTTGTTCGTAACCCAATACTGAAAAGGCACAAGAATCTTACAATGACTGCTTAGACATGACTAGAGATTGTAATTATACCTTCTCAAGGGAAATAAAAAAAAAAAGCCCACTCTCTTTTCATGTTATCATAACTAATTATTTTCATGTGTTTTAAGCCCTGGATTCCTTCGATTTGTGAGAGTCTTGTGTGGTATGTCTTCGGATGAAAGGAAGGCTTTTCTCCAGTTCACCACTGGTTGTTCAACACTCCCACCAGGAGGACTGGCAAACCTACATCCCCGGCTCACTGTTGTACGCAAGGTATGGATGGCTTCTTCAGCTTGCTCTTCAGACCAACTGTTTTGTTTTTTGAACATAGTCATTGCTACATTAAGAAATACCACCGACTTTTTTGTTTGTTTTTATTTTTGGCATTCTGCTAAGCTGTGAGTACCAACCCCTGTTTCAGGTCTGTTTTCTGACTTCCTATTTTAATATAAAAGAATTAACATACATATGAAGTAAAAAGACTTAAGCTGGTTCATAGCTTTTTTGATGCTGCTGTTTCTTGCCAGCTGGTGTTCTATATGCAGAAAATGCCATCAATTAGAGGACCTTACAACTTTTAAGTTCCATGTTGAGTGCTGTGAAACAACCGCAGTAAGAAAATGTTTCTTCTCCTCAGGTTGATGCAACAGATGCAAGTTACCCATCTGTGAATACATGTGTGCATTACCTCAAGCTGCCTGAGTATTCTTCTGAGGAGATTATGAGAGAGCGTCTGCTAGCTGCTACAATGGAGAAAGGCTTCCACCTCAACTGAGCTGCCAACTGCAGTACAGGACATGAGAAAGTGTTTTTTGATACTAGCGAAGCCTCTTGTGTTTGTGTGCAAAAAATATGATCTCCACGCTGTGCTCTGATGAGACTTGCCCTTTTTTTTCACCTGTGAGGCTTTAGGAACATGTGGAATAAGTTTGTTAGCTGCTAATGACAAAATAAATCCTTGTGACTACACAGCCAGCAAGAAATTGGCACAGAACACTGCGTGATGCTTCAAGGGCTTGCACAACTGGAAATTAAGGTGGTTCTCTTTGACTGTTCCAAAGAACAGATCATCAGATTTTCAGTGCTCACTGACACAAATTTCTAACAGTGTATTTGTGTAAAGTTTGTCATTTAATACCTTGTACACTACAGTTGCCATCACTGATCCCCGTTCTGCAGGCTTTAAGCTAACTGGTCAGAAACTTGCTTCCTTAAAACTTAGAGTTATATGGGCATCTCCAGCTTTTTCTTTTTTAATGGTGCCAGCACTATTGGAGTATTTTAGTGGGTTTTTGCATATAATCATGCACAACCTTTTTTTTTCTCTCCTGTCAAGTGGGAATATATTTTGATTTCTCAAACGCCCTGCTATAAAGATCAAATCCTTAAGTGTGTTTGTGCAGCTCAACAATAAAGCTATTAAAAAACACTGGTTCCTAGTGCAAGGCACACTTAAAGCAAGTTTTACTTTTGGTTGTATTTTCTTTGTATATTATAAACATTTATTTAACTTGTTGCAGTTTGAAGTTTAAAAAAACAACACCCAATGTGTAAGCTCAAAAGTAATCATTAAAATGTTTGCAACATACAGAACTGTCTCCTCTGAGTACTTCATTAATAATTCTCATGCTATTAAATCTCTTCTGTGTTCTGAACAAGGCGTCATACTTTTTTTCAAGGTTTAAAAGAACTATGTGGCAATAACTGATCTCATGAACTCATCTCTGTGCTCAAATCTTTTCCAAAATTACACAGTGCAACTTTTTAAGAACTAGTCTGGCAGTGAGAACGCTGCATGTGGCAGTTCTTGCTGCATTTTGGTGGGCCCATGTGACCTGAGGTTATAGTTCTTCATTACATTGCAATAAAAAATGGGTTACGGGATGCAGCTGGTTCAGCTTTACTTGATGTAGAGTGGGACCTGTCTTGGCTTCAGCATGTGGTGAGGTATTTTTTTTGTAAAAAGTGACTTAGAGACTTTAAAGATACCCAAGTACTTGGTAAGAGAAAAGAAAAATTACTTTAGTTGAATCTGTGTGGTAAGTTTTGTTCTGTACCAGTCTTCTTTGTTAATGATCTTCCCTTGGACCCCTGGTCACATATAAATCAGGTTGATGCCAGATTTATTTTCATAGCATTATTCATAGGACTTTATAGGCATTGTCTTTGAAATTATTCCCTATGCAAAATTGAAGGGGAATCCCCCACGAACCTTTTGTCTGTTATGCTTCAACAAAACAGTTGCCTAAACCTTGTGTACAAGTATCTGCTCCAGGTTCAGTGTCAGCTTGTTTTGCTGAATGTGTTATTTTTAAACTATGTAGACTATTCTCCCACACAACACCCCACACTCTGCTCCTTTGACCTTGGTTTCTAGGTGCACTTTAGATGCGACCAGTATGTGCTTTCACACTTTCCAGAGCTCACACAGTAAATGCTCTTTCGGTATGAAGCTGTGCCTGGTATTGGTGTGGAGGTCATGAAGAAGGAGCCAGATACCTTCGTTCTAGTCGGGTAGGTGAAAATAAGCCTAGATTTGCTAACTCTTCAGTGATTTTTGGTGTAGTGGTGTAGGTATGCACCAGCATGTTGTATGCCTCTGAATACAAGCTAGCATAGCTATGTCCTCCTACTTGAGAAAGGAGGTTTGATTGGTACCTAGCTGCTACTGAGGAACTTCTGTTATCTTTTGTTACTTGTATTTTGTAAGTGTTTCAGTCATGCTGCATGGATAGAGTATACAAGAGAGAAAAATACATGTGTGCTAAAATAGAAGAGATTTTGTGTAATTTATGAAGCCAACATTATAAAAGATGATCTAACTTTTTAATCTCATTATCCTTTATTAATGTTGTTATATTTAAGTGCCAAACACTTGTAGTTACATAGTATACATATATTTCCACTTAAATATGAGAAGAAACTTCTTCTCAGTGAGGGTAACAGGACACTGGAATGGGCTGCCCAGGGAGGTTGTGGAGTCTCCTTCTCTGGAGACATTCAAAACCCGTCTGGACATGTTCCTGTGTAACCTCATCTAGGTGTTCCTGCTCCGGCAGGGGGATTGGACTAGATGATCTTTTGGGGTCCCTTCCAATCCCTGACATTCTGTGATTCTATACAGGAATACTAAATACATCTATACTTCTAGTGTTTACATTTCTTTTGTAACCATGACTTACATGGACAAGGAGTGAAACCAGTTTTCTAATGAAGGATGAATCTAGTTTAAAAGTGGTTAGGAAAGTTACAGAGCTTTAATCAGTAGTACATTTTTATGAAACTAAAGATTGCACTTAAAGGAAGCACTGAAAGTCAGTTTGATTTCTATTTCCATATTTTCTGTCTTCTAGGTCTGGCATGATGCTATGGAATTCAAGTGATACCTAGGCAGTTGTGTGTAAGCGTCCATTATTTTATCCTCAGTTTTAGGAAACGTTGACTGTTCCAGAAAGATTTCTGCTGGGTCAATAAAGCTGCATCTGAAGCTGAAGGTGCCACATTATGTTTAGCTGTACCTTTCCATTAGGTATGTAGGATATAGGAGAAATGGGAAATACTTTCCAACTAATTTGAATATTGCAGGAGTTGGTCCTAGGACATCAGGAAACTGCTGTCAGTACACTCTTGATAGTTTCACCATCTTCTGTAAAATACGTTAGTCCATGGTACATCTTCCTAGCTTTCTGCCACTTTGTCAAGCACAAACAGGGGGGCGAGAATTCTGTTCCTGTTTGTTTCCACGATGCAGCCATTTAGCACCATTTCATCCAGAATGATGTGCACTCTGTCCAGATTGAACATGATCTGGAAACATTTCAAGTTAAGTGTATTTTGAACAACATGAAGATAAATCAGAAAAAATCTTGGGCACCTCAGTCTTTAATCACAGTTTACAAAAATTTATTCTAGTTTATTTGGCTGTTTATTTTACTAGAACTAGGCATACAGTTCAACTGACACTTTTTTTTTCTGACCACAGAGATGTCAGAAGTTTGTAGTAGAGAAGTTGAAGCCCCAGCAGTATCCTGTCCTGGAAGATTACCACATGGTAGTAAAAGTAAGGTAAACTTTAATTTAGATGTAGGTGGTTAATTTTACTGCCTGCCTGAGCACCACATATTACTTGAATATAAATTGTTATAAAGGGATAATAACCCTGAATGTGAAAATGCAAATATTCTGCATTTCTTCTTAGAAAAGTTATAGTCAAATTCTTAAAATTTTATTCCCAAATTTTCCGTACTAATGCTACTTGATCTGCTTGAAAATAGCTTGACAGGAACATTCTGATATGTAAAGTTGAATCATTGATCTAGTAATAAATCTCAGCAGAAATAAATAAATGGTTCATATGTTAAATTCTTTCTAAATGGTATTTATATGATCTCTAATGTTCAGCCTAAAGGAAAGTAGTCTGAAGCAATGTGAATTTGTACTGTTCTGATACATGAAATTGGTCCATAACCAGGTGTGGCTTCCCTTAGGGTTCTGTGGCAGCCTCTGTCTCCCCAGGGGCGCTGGCCCCACTGCGGTGTGAGGGGCAGGCGCTCTGCGTGCCGCCGCTCAACAACTGCAAGGGGTTACTTCATGAAGAAAGACTCCTCTGTTGCCATTTCCCACCAGAACCTGAAATGGAAGTAGGCGTAGCAAAAGAGCCTGCTGGGCACATCTGTTACGCCTGACTGAGGCATGACTAACCCTTCCTCTGCCCTGCTCCCCACCTGCTCCTGCTCTTTAAACGTGTTCTCCACTGTGCTCTACAGAGCAGCTTTGCCTTGGTTTTGCTCCCTCCAGTTCTTGCCTGTGTATTGAGGACTGCTGTAGTGGAGCGAGCAAGATACTTTACAGTGACTTCTAAACAGATTTTTCAGTACTTTTTTTCAACTTTGCTGTGAGTCTCTTGAGAGCATTCTCTGCCCATTATGCTGCTTTTGATGCTGTGGTCTGAGCTCAGGAAGGCAGCCTAGTTTTGCTCAAGTCCTTGTATTTCTGTTAGTGGACTTCCAGTCTAATCAGTGGATTTGCAAGAGCGAGGTTTTTGAAGGCATCTACATTTTCCTCTGCTCAGAATTATAAAGCTCAAGTTAGGATTTCTTTATTCCAGGAGACAGCTCTTCTATTGCTGCTTAGTTCACCACTAGCACTGCTCTACACAGGGCAAGAGGATCTGTTAAAGTTAGATAACATTCCATTCAGATTTCAACAAATGATAAAGCCAACTCCTCCTATCCGGTAATTTTTACATTCTACCACCGATTCACAATGTTTCAGTTCCCACAGCAGAGTGAGAACCTCCTGTCTCTCCAGGCCTTCCTCTTCCTTTGAGAGTCCCAAAGATCTAAAACCCGGAAGACTGGATCAACCAGGATCAGTGATGATGCAGCAACTTGCCACTTCCACTTTGTTTTTCTGTATCACCTTGTTTAAGAAAACATGCAAACACACTTAGTACTGCCCCACCCCTGCTGCATTTCCTCAAGAGCTGGTACGATGTCAAAGGAAAACTGCACCCATGCCACTAAGAATCTTCCATCTGTTCCCAGTGTGGTTAAATGAGGTGTCAGTGCCTCTGCAGAGCCATTCCAGGTTATTTCAAAACTTGCCCACTCCACTGCAGAAAACAGTGGTATGATTTCTGTCCATCTGTAACCTGTTAATCTCACAGTCATCATTCCAGAGCCAGTGATTTCAGCTGCAGTTTGAATGGGATACTAATACCGTGGTGGAAGGGTCTATTATCTTGATTTTGGAAAGTCCCAAAGCATTCTTTACTTTCATCAACCTAACATCTCGGCTTCCTTTGTCCATTCCCTTCCCTTTATCCTGCTGTTCCTGGCAAACAGTCCAATTGCACAGGGAGCAACCTTGGCTCTTTTCCCTTTCCCGTCTCATGACTATAGGGTTACATTTCGTCATACACATGCTGCTTAGCCATGCACGCCCGAGTGCCCTGCCCAGGGAGGGACATGTATCTCTGATCCTCAGCAAGGCTCATCCTCCTCACCTGTCACTTGTTTGGCAAGTGACCCCAAATATCAGAGTTGAAATCCCTGAAGTCATAGATCCACACCCAGTTGAAAAGCAGCAAAGCAAACCCATTTGAGCAACAGGAAAAAACTATATTCAGTGTGTGCAACTGCCGTGTGCTCCACCCAGAGCTGCCAGCTAAGGTCCTGCTTCCAGTAAGAATCCTGGCTGCCCACAAAAGAGGTCTAAGGGACTTTCACTAGATCTGTGCAGATGCTAACAGGAATTTTTAAACACGTATGTGTAGAAAACCTGTATTAATATCTTCATCTGTAGATGAAAGTCTGTAATACAAGTTTTCAGAGCACCTAGCTAGGAAATACTCCTGACAAGTTGTGAGCCGAGGCAAAGCTGAGCCCATACTGTGTGTGGGTTACAGACTTCAGTTGATGCTGTTGTGACTGCATAGAAGTAAATGGCACCTACTACAATTGATATTTAAGGGTTATGCTGGCTTTTGGTAACTTTAAGAGCTGCCCTTACTTAAGGCATTAATGGTACCTTCCACTATCAGGCAGAGTTTTTATGGCATATACATAGGAAGCAGAGGTAAATGTGACACAGTCTTGTGTCTCCTTCCACCAAAACGTTACAGGCAGATAGTTCAGTAGGGGAGAGGGGAAGGAGGAAAGCAGAAAGGCTCGTTTAGAACTTGCATGTGATACATAACTTGGAGACATTTTAAGATACATCAGGATTTTTGAGACAAGTAATTAAGGGTGTGTCCAGGTTTAAGAGATGATGAAGTGCAGACAACACCTTGTGATCAGGTAACACACCCAGGAGCACAAACAAAAGCTTTGTAGATTACAGCACTGGTACTTACTGGGCAGATGGTTTGCTACTGAATATACAGCATTACAAAACTCTTTCCATCCTGGACATTCATCTCCAACTAAAGATCAGTTGGAGTTGCTTCTTTTTCTTAATCTAGAGTCACACATTTCAACTGTCTTTGCTAACATTTGCTTTAAAATAACTTTTAGTCTGTGTAATGGCAGGCAAATTTTAGACACTGAAATCCATTTAATGCTTTCTGACTGTTTCTTCCTCAAATGACTGTGCTGACATTAAATAGGAGACAAATGGTGCCTTCAAGTTCTGTGATATTCTCAAACAACAGTTTTAAGATAATCCTTGTAGGTTTCCATTTCATCCACTTATTTTACAGTACAATTGGAGTGTATCCTTATAAATGCTCAGAATGAATTAATCATTCAATTTTCTTACTACTTAAATGCGCTGTATTTCTGAAAGTGTTACTCCACAGGGGACTGAAGAATACAGTTGATTCACATGAAGCACTCCCTGTATCAAAGCTTTTTATCTATCCTAGGAGCAGCAGCAGTTAGTTGCAATGGAATGTAATGGTTTTTTTGGATCAAGACAACATTCTTCAAATGCTTGGTCCTAGAGCACCCTGTCTTACCCTCCCCTCCCCCAAGGGGAATGTAAATATTAGTTTCTTCTGTAAATTAATGTGTTTTCAAGTAAGCTTTACCTCACCAGCTCAAGCAATAGAAAAGTCAACTTTACCTAATTTTAGAAACTCTCATGCTTTTCCAGCGTATCATTCCCTGCAAAGCTGCTCTGCTAGCACTTGCGTTTTTACAGTCTCTTTGTCATCACACCAAGAAAGTAGCTCCTACACCATGCAAGCTGGAGTTTCAGAGCTACAGAAAGTCCCACTCACTTATTTAATACACAGAAGCAAGGCTCATCTAGTGCTGTAAACGCATTAGGAAGCAACACCCCTAGAACCACTTCAGAACTTGTTCATTCAGCTGGCCCAACAACACTACCTACAGATACTTGACAAACAAAACAGACAACTTTAGAAAGGCTATGTCATTCCATCATAGGTACACTTAAGTACGGGACTGACTCTCAGAGTGAAAGTAGACATTATATAATGGCTAAATGTTTTTACAGGTCACACATAAAGGCTTCTGTAAAAACCATGGCTACTCTAAAGTAGCTACTTAATTGGCTAGTAGCTAATCACTGTTCATTTTTACAATATGTATGAGGTAACTTTGCAGTTGTTCACATGTTATTAAATATCACACACACCTATGTCATACAAACATATAAATATTAGGTACAAATCTTGTTGGGCAGGATTCAGATTGGCCCCAGTCTCTGCCTCGTGCCCAAAGTGCCTTTCCTGACAGCCAACTCCAGGCTCGGGCCACCATGCAAGGCACAGTGCAGGTGCCCTGGGGAACCCGGGTGTTTAGACCCAAATGAAAGCTGGAGTCCTGTGTCAGCAGGAGCTGCACTGCTGGGAACACTGGGGTAGTGCCCTGCAGCTGGGGAAGCTTTAAGAATCGGCACATGTGCTGCAGGCTTGGCGCGGCTCAGGAACGTTTCAATTGTGTGATGGTCTCAGCCTTTAGATTTAACTGGGGTTTGCTCTGTGCATAGGCTAGCTTTTAATGGTTATCATCTGTTTTTCATGGGGTTTGATTTCATGTCATTTCCTACAATTTTTTTCATGTTAGTAAACACTACTTTTGATATAAAATAGCCACTGTCACTTTTGAAATAAACTTCCTATGGATCTGTACACAAAAATAATAGCACAGAGACAGGAAATCATGGGAGTCTCCTGCCAGATACTCGGTATCCAGAGATTCTGTAAATAATGCTTGGTGTTGCTGTTACAGACCTTCAGACAGTACTTCCTCCATCAGATATTTCGCATCCAAGCCATCCATACTTCATATCAGAGTTAGCATAAGACTGTTAGGCAAAGGAAATGGTTTAATCCCAGGTGAGGATATTATTTTACACACTATGAAAGGCATATTCAGGGATTATTGCTTGCACTGCATTAACATCTAAGACACTTCTAGTCCAAATCTTACCTTGTTCTTCTGGGCCTCCTTTTCAAGTTGTCAAAAATAAATACAATCCTGAACAATCCAGTTGTTCATTGTTACGCCTCTGCTTTATTTTTAATGTTGAGGGTATCTTACTTCATTTCAACTGCTTTAGGTATCCTCTCAGCTTATGAAAAGCTCTTCTTCCTAAATGGGGAACTTATTTTGCATATATATAGAAGTAAAATGTCCCATTTAAAAATTGTTCCTGAAATGCATAATGTAGAAAAGTCCATTTCTGACTGGAAAAATTACGTACATCAACTGTAAGTCATACACATTGAGGAGAGACATCAGACTCGAGCTTTTCCAGTGTTATTTCCAGTATCATCAAATAAGATAGTAACGCACACTCCTAACTTCCAAATACTCTTATGACACCCTTATGCAGGTGAGACCCATGTAGAAGATGGATTTCTACAGGAATTGTTCGGCCACCATAGCGCACTTGCTGCAAACATCAGTGTTGGGTCAGATCGCGCACAGCAGCTGCTGTGGATGGTGCAGAGGAGCGGAGCGCTGTGTGCAGCAGCTCTGCCCGGGGGGCAGCAGCCTTGCTCAGCTGTTCCAATGGGCTGCTGGTGCAAAGCATGGAACTGCAGGAAATTCATCTCAATGTGAAAATGATGACCAAAAGCAGGCAGAATTTAGAATCATCAGTACTCCAAACAATCTGAGATAAAAAGAATCAGGTAATTGCAGACACAAAGTACTCCATATGGAAACAGAGGGGGCTTTTTATGTATAATTACTGAGTAGGTCAGATTAGTGTCTTAATTCAGCAAAGCTCATACACAAGTACATATAGTTCTAATCCTTAACTATCAAAATGCAGTTAAACAGTCACTTGGAGACCTTAAGAGTCCCCATGCTGAAATTTCATTATTACTCTTATATAATACAAGTGAATTTAGGAGTCTTGTATTAATACCACAGCATTTAGTGCATTTCAGAAAGGAAATACAGCGTACGTACACCTACATATACTTACATATATATTTAAGTTCAGTAAATGAGACAGAGTTGCAGCATGTAGCAAGCATTAAAATATTTAAAACAGTGAAATTAATTATTTTCTTTTGGGTTTTTTTCAGTAAAGAAGTAAGAACAACTACAAGAAAAATTACAGAATTTTTCTACGTTCTTCATATGTACTAATTCTTAAATAAGGTAAATAAACTGAATTACTTCACAGTATGTGATTCCAGGGTGGCAACTGTATTTCAGGGGTATAACTGAAACTCTTTGTACCAGTAGATCTCCATTTAATTAACAACAAACATAGGCATAAAGGTTGCTGGAGTAGAGTAAGCATGCGGCAGGATAGGAAGAACTGAGGAGGAAGACTGGCTGTGCTACAATCTCCTGGTTTAATTTTATTTGAACTCAGTATTGTATTTTACTCGCTATTTGTGTTTAATTGTTCAGCACTGTATCTTAGTATTTGTTTGGATTTGGTTTTAGTTCATTTTTTAAATTACATTTTAGTTTACCCTGCAAATCTTATACATGAAAATACAGCTGTGTAAGGGGAGGGGCAGAAAAAGCTATTTGTGGCAATGCCTCATTTTCTAAATTTCCACCTCTCAGGCCTTTCTCTTTCCATTGATACAAAAAGTAAAACTCACCTAGACTTTCATGAAGCAAGATCAAAGCGCAAACCTAATTTTACAGTGATACTACTGCTACGTGGCTCAAGACACAGCTGTAACATTGCTCTTATTACTGCAGTCATCTCAAAATCTATTTTACTGTACACTTAAAGAAAAAACTAAAACCCTGAATTAATAATTACTTAAGCCTAAAAGTTTCCCCATGAATATAGCTTTTCATGTCTGTAAATGGTATAAATGGTACTTAGTTCTCTGTAAGCAAGCTTTCTCTGTCTTACTTTAGATGGTACCAGGCTTGTCTTAATGACAGAGGATTTAAATAGGTGACCCTCATGAACATCAGCCACGCTTTCAGGAACATGCCAAAATGGTGCTACTTACAGTGAGTGCAAAATGTGTGAAACCTCTGCATTGTCTGGACTGCTTGACTGTCAGTGCTATGAAGACAGTATCAACTGGAGCATACACCAAAGAGAGAGAGACAAATGCATTTCTGATACTGAAAAGGATACATCTAATTCACTCTGCAAGGAAAAGAGACAGACAATCAGTTACAGTTTGATCTCTCCTCTCATAGTCATTAAACATTACACATCCCTTTAAAGGATAAAGAAAGTCTTCAAAATAATGTTACAAAATTTTAGGGCAATTCAGATTTCTGTTCTGGACTGTACAATCACACGCTCTTTCTTGCAGCACTGCTTTACCTTTGATGCATTACCTGCCTCTGTAACAAAAGCTAATGTTCTGAAATTTTTACTGAGAAAAACCCACTGAGGTCACCCACAAGTAACACTTTAAATCTGTGCAGTGCCATCTGAGTCAGTGGGTGCAAACCCAGCATCTTTAATCATGGCAACTGCAGCCCTATATTTTCCCTTCCTCCTTCTGCAAAACCAGAATGTTAATGCCAAGTTCACAGTTTATATAAAAGCACATTTAAAAATGTTGCTGCAGATCATTTCAACAGCAAAATCTAGACTCTACATATAGCCCCTGGCTGTAGTGGCTGTGGCTGGATGTACTAGGAGAAGGAAGGCAACTCCAGGCTTTGGACCCATAGCACTTCAAACTATTCTCCAGCCCCAGCAACACAATTCTTCACATAGTCATTGTTTCCCTTCTAGTCTTGGCTTGGTTTTATGCATTTAACCGAAATGTCTGAGTTAGAAGCCCTTGTGGTCTCTCTGCAGTCATCAGAGAGAGGGGTGCCTTCCACAGTTGACTCGGCACATTTGGGGCATGACTCATTTTCTCAAGATACTCATCGGTCTCCACTGCTGGTAATGGGAGCTTAGGATGACCAAACTTCTAACTTAGGTGACTCAGTTAAATGTCTAAATTTAGAAGCAATTAATCACAGCCTGAGCAGTTAAGATCTTGCACAGTTGGGGTGGAGCTTCCCCAGTCTCTGCTGAAAGAGGGAATCTTATCTGCTACCAAGGGAATTTAGTTTGCTAACGTGGTTTCCATTCACAACCTAACCCTGGGTGTAGGCAGAGTTCTCACTGGTAAAATTGCCACTACTTCTATGGTCTAAAGATGTTGTAAACTGGACCAGTTCTAGTCTACAGGCCTCTGCTGAGTAACTGCCATTCTTAATTTAGAAATTTTTCATACATCACAAAAGTTGTATTTTAAGAGCTTGATCAGTTTACGTTTCCTCAGCATTAAAAAGCAGCTGAAAACATTGGAATGTGATCTATATCTACAGCATGCAGAGTTTTCCCTGGGTAGCCATATAGAAGTGAAGGGGACTCAGAATTACATCTCACAAGCAACTTTGAAAGCTTTCCTCCTCATTCTGTTAACATTTTTTTCTGATATCTGTATTGGAGCTCTGTAAACTCCATAAGATAATAATAGAGTATGTGAGAATGCTTAAAGTTCACAAGCCTAAAAATAATAGATGATAAAATGCCTTACATTTGACAGTTTTAAGACTCAGCTTGACAGGGTGCTGAGCCATCTCATTTAAACTGTATTTTTCCATTCTGAAAGGTTGGACTAGATGATCCTTGAGGTCCCTTCAAACCTGGCACTCTATGATTCTATGAACTGTCCTTCTAGAGCAGGACAGATGGTCTTTCCTTTCCCAGAGGTCTGCCCCCACTGTCATCTTCGTAATTTGGGATTCTGCTAAAATTCTGCAAATCCTAAACATTAATCTATAATAGTACAGACTTATACTTTCTTGCTCTGTGCTTTCTGCCAGAAACCTCAGCTAGAATTATAGCCCTCTTCTTCAGCACCCTGCCATTTATTGTGTTAGATGCTATTAAAAATAGGACCACAGAACGGCCTGAGATTTCTTTACCGCCCTCCTTTTTGGTTCCTCTAGTTTCCAACCTGAAATGCTATGGAAAATACAAAAAAACTCTGGTATGATGAAAACAGCAAATTTCTAACAACTCTCAGTGTCTGGTTATATATGTTTTAAATTAATTATATGTACTACATTTATATGTACAAGAACTACATCTATTTTTGCTCTGCCTCAAGTGAATAAAATAAAACTTGAGAAGTGGTTGGCAACTATTAGCTCAATTAGATAAATAAGATGTGACTAAATTTTGTTGTGCATTCCTGCACTGCCAGGATCAAATTCCATTCCTGGTTATCTCGGCTTAGGCTGGGACTGAAATTGTAATAATTTTAAAAGACAAATTCTGAACTTAGTACAGCCAGAAAGTGATATACTTAGTACCAGCAGTTTCAACAGCCTGGTATGATGTTAGCTGAGACAATAGCCTAAAACATTTGTCAGGCATCTAAACAGTGAAGGATGCAGATGACTTTTCAAGCATGTCCTTGAATTGACAGAGGGGTGTCTGCCACGTCTGCTGTAGTACTGGGACTGGGAAACCAGCTACAGACCCTGCGTACTGATCCCTTGTGTGTGTAATTACCCTTGTAATACCCTTGAGCACAGGGACTACAGAGGAACTCTATCCAGTCCTCTTTTCTGAGAGGGACACACAACACATTTCACCACAGAAGAACTGAAATTGTGCCAAAGTATGATTTCAGGCAAATTTGTTTATAACAAGATTATTACAAACCCTATATTATATTGCACATGTTCTAACCAGGATTATAATGCTGCATTTTCAAACTTGGTAAAAACAAGCAAACAAAAAATCTCCCACCAATAGAAGCAGTGTCATTTTAACTGGAGCCATGTCTGATGTTGAACCCTTAATGAAATGTGTAATAGCTGCTTTATCAGATACCCAGTGTTGCGTGACAACAGTATGGGGAGCACAAGTACAGACTGGTTCTGGGGCTTTCATTTGCTCCGTCCCTCTGATCTCATTCAGTGAGAGTGATGTCAGCTCTGCTTAATGCTTACACCATCTTTAACATGAATGGAGTTCATTTGGGGATGTAATACCAAGAGCTGCAAAAAATAACTAAAGAAAAACCTCCTTATTTCTTTAAAACATATAAAGTGCCAGTGGCTAATTTGAGAGTAGATGACCCAAAGAAACCTCTGAGTAGAAGCATATAAAAACATGCTTTTCTAACAGAAATATTCCTGGTATTCCTTTTCTGATGATTTATAACCCACAGATACTTTTACTTCTCTGAAAAATCAACTCATACTGCTTTTTTCTCCTTTTTTTTTTTTCTTTTTTACAGTAGTAATATTCATGCTAAAGTAGTCAAAAGTCTAAATTAATATGAAAAAAAATTCTCCTTTGATTTATTTNCTAGAAAATATAATAAGCCCTACAATAAAGTGCACAAGCTGAGGCCACCATAGCGAGGAGGTGTGGGTAGCCAGCAGAGGTACCAAGAGCAGGGGAGAGGTCAGGGGCAGAAGCTTCAGGCCAGCCACACCCACACTGCAGCACCCCATGGTCCTGCCTGGGTTGCCACCACCCCACTGCACTCTTTGTTCCACCATCACTCAGGTTAGACACGTGGGTGGATACAGCTACCTAGGCCATGCCTACCCATGCTGCAGTCACACAAGCCAGCTGCAGCTCAGAGCCAGGCTATGCTGCAACAGTATAGCTGGGCAGTTTTTATAACAAAGCCAAAAGAGTTTGCCCCAAATTGCATGCCATTATAACCCTGACTTGAAGACACTGTGGTGTACCTTCCACCCTACCCTGCTAAGGTCCCCAGTAATAAGCTTTGAATTACTTCCTGAGAACAGGGAATCAAAGTGGATGCTAAAGCCTTGAAGGCTCAGCCTCAACGCATGAAACAACTGTAGTTGTCAATTCTCAGACACCTTTTTTAAATTCCTTTTTTTAAAAAAAATACAATAAATTGGCATCTTTCTAGCTGACAGTATGGGAGTTTTTTCTGTAGCAAGGAGGTTAAAAACAGTGGGCAGTAGGGAAGTGACCACAGATGAGACAGCTGCTCTGGCTCTAATGATAACATTTGTTGAAAAAAGACCACCCCACATAGATTTATGTTTAATCAAACATAAATTTAGAAAGCAGAATCAGTACAAGGCTCAGGGAGACTGCCTCATGAGAACAGTTTAGTTTACTGTGATAGACTGAAGTCAAACATACCACATTTTCCTTTATACCTCTTTTTATTTCACAGAAATAAAAATGGGGGTTTTTGCAGTGACTCCTTGAAATTCTCTTAATTGCTATTGCAAAATACTGGAAGAAGACTTGAGCTCTTGCCCATGATAATGACTACAAGCTTTCATTTCAAGAGGGTATATAACTGCTTACCTCCGTCTCGTTGATTCCAACGACCACAAAAAGGGCTGCGTACTGTCGATACACCAGCTTGAAGTCCTTATACTCAATGAAAGAGCACTGGGCAGAAGCAAAACGAGTCAGACACAGCAGCAGCCCTTTCAGCACATGACAGGATTAAGCAGAGCCCTCATGAGCCTACGCTTTCATGTCCGTAAGACCCACAAAAAACAATGGATTTCCCAAGATCCACCAAACAGTTCTGACTTGAAAGAAATTTAGTAGGGCAACTATTATGCAAAACTTTTCATCTACTGGCAGCAAACATGGATGATAAGATAGTCGATAATTCCCCTAAATTTTCACTTGGAAGCACTTCCAAGAGACGGCCTGCAGGTCATTTTAATATTTTAAAAATTATCGATATTTTAGACTTCCAGCCCCAGCAGTGAAATTCGGATGTCTTTCCCGGTACGAGAGGTGCCAGCAGATGGTGCTGTCACACACCGCTTTACCAGACACCTCCTCCGGTTTTCAAGTATCGTTTTGCTCAGTCCTTGAAATGGCAGCACAGCCTTAGCTCTTTGGATGAAGTTTCTGTTTGGAGAGGCTCTTGCAAGAGCAGTATGGAGGAGGTTGATTTCTTTAGCCACTGTCAAGCCTGTGAACTTATAGGAACTGCCATCTTTTCAGAGGTTTTCTAGAATGAAGTATGTGAGGACCACTGTTCAAGGACACATGTAATTAATGAAAATTAAAGAAGCTGACTTCAAAACACAAATCAAAAGTCACATATTTCTCCTCTAATGCAAGTCAATGTGCTCAGAAGTTTTGCTAAGTTTGGTACTTTTCTTAAAGAACCAATGGCTCAATTAAGTAAGCCATGAAAATCTCAACTTTCTGACTTCCTTGCAGAAAGTGCATACACTTTTTTTTATAAAAGTTCTTAATACAAAGATCTAAAAATTTGTGTTTCCAAAAAGCCCTATGTTTTAGATAGTATTTTCATGATTTGGAATTTTCTGTCACAAGTTTTTTGTTTAAAATCAGTACTATTCCTGCTGCCTTCTGGCAAAGCAGCAGTAATATCTCTCTATCGATCTCTACCAGATAAGCAATAACAGCATAAAATAAATTCTTCCTGGACTTCTGAGCCTCTTCAAACAAACAGGAGGAATCTTCATGACAGTAATATGCAAAACTCCCAAATCTCTGTAAGCCTCAAAAAACATATTTATTCAATGCAGAATAACAGTTCAACTGACTGAACCCATAATCTAGAAACAAAATGTTTTTCTTCATGGGTACAAAGGAAATAATGACTTGCTATGGAAACTGGTGTGTTTTCAGAATTATGGACATGAAAGACATGAAATGTGGATAAAATAAAGTGTCTAGGGGAAAAATCTACAAAACTTACCTGATCCTTTGAACGGGAAAGACAGTTTTTGATTACTTCAGCTTCCAGCATTGTCCGTTTATTAATTTCTACATGCTCATAATACCTAGAAAGCCTTGTTTGACCTTGCTTGTTTACCATAAGAAAAAATTTTATCATTTCTTTTTTTTGTTGATTTCAGCAGTAGATTTGAAAATGGGGTACAGGAATCAAGAAGAGTATTTCTGTGAGAAAAAAAAAAAAAAAAGTAGTATACATGGGAGCTATGGAAGACTTCCTAAAAGCTAGCCAGCCCAGACTCAGGTATATTTAGGACTGAATTTATTGCCAAAACATAGAATATAGGGAAAAAACCCCTCTAATATTTTGCATGCATCCCATGAGTAAAACTCCATTTTTCCCCCACAAATAATCACAAAATATCTAATAAATAATAGCTTTCACATTATTGGACAACTTAATTTCTTTGTAGGATTTGGGGAATTGGAGGAGTAAACAATTACTTCTTCAAAACCATAAATTTACTTATCATTTTTTTCCCACATGCTGATTTGATAACATTATTAGAAATCTGCCATAAGATTAATAAAGCTCATAAGAGCAAAATTTGTCTGAGTGCATTTTTTCCTCTTTTTTCTGACCTATATTTAACAATTTCATTCACACCAATCCTAATATATTGTGCTGACACTAATTATTGCTTCCTTATGATTCACATTGGTCACCTGATTATTTTCTGAAAGAGAAGCCACCTCTATTATCATCACCTGGATCTCAAGAAAGCAATCCCATTTTCCTCAGCATACTGTGGTTTACTCCATATACAAAGAAGTTTAACATTCCTATACCAAATGTATCTTCACTAATTAGACTTGATACTGAGAATTCATTTCTTAAATAAGTGACACCTCCAGGGTATAGGAGTCCAGGATCAATCCTCAGGAGAAGAGAATCTGTTTGGAATCGTGACAGTCTCAGAGCTTTCTCACCTCCACCAGGCAGGGTGAAGTCCCTTGGTGTCCAGAACAGGAGCGCGCTTGTGTTGATTGACTGGGACAGGAGCGCCGTGGGCCACTGGCCAGTGCTGCTGCCCTGCTTCCCCCGGATCCTCCGCTGCCCCCCAGGCTTCTGAACCAGCACGAGCGGGTCTCTGAGAAGGAATGAACCAGGTAATTACGATAAAAAAGGGCCCAGGTGGATCTTCACTGTTGGATAGCAGCAGATATTTATGACTAAATGGGAGAGTACCATCTATACAATCTCTTCTGCGTTTAATATGTAGCTCTTTTCTCCCCTCCATTCTATTTTGTACTGCTGCTTGAAATCAGAGTTGCAATAAGAAGACATCTTAATATTTTGAGGCATAAAGAAAGGCAAAAGAGTGAGATTACTTAGTCATTTTTTGATACAAACATTCCAAGAAGGACAAAAATGAAGGACTCCTTCCAGCTCAGCAAGGGCCAACCTCACAGAATCACAGGGTGTTAGGGGTTGGAAGGGACCTCAAAAGATCATCTAGTCCAACCTCACAAGCAAAAGAAACCTGAAGCTTTAAAGCTACTTAAAGAAAGAGTTTGAAAAAAGCACAACCTAAGAAATGCTGCCCGTTGTTTTAATGAAAACAGCAAACTCAGACACAGGAGACCACCTGCAAAACATGTCTGCCCAAGCTATAGAGACAATGACAGCGACATACACAACTTTTCACTTTTCTTCTGAGTTTTATGCTTCACTTTTGTGTTTTGTACTGCTAAAGTATGAATTAATAGGTCTCTGTTTTGAACAAGTCATTTCCAAGCTATTAATAATTCAGTCATAAATGGTACTGAGGAGCTGTTCTCAGAAATCAGCAAATTGCACAAATTCATCCTAGAAGAGTAAAAAACTGAGGCTTAATGTGTCTGCAGATATTCAAGTGGGACCTGAGAACAGGAGGACAGTAAAACTACACCAGGAGCACTGAGAGAGCAGTTGTACTTTGAGTTACTGATAAGCTCATAACAGAAAAAAATATATGAAGAATTTATACCTATAGATCCTATGGCAGGATTGGCCCCTAATCCTAATTATTCATTTATTAACTTAATCTTTCAAAATAGTTAATCCCTTTCTGACATTATGACTATTGTATCTGCCTGTGTTCTTGTGAATGGCCTGGATTGTTTTACATATGAAAATATGTTAGACCAGATTTATCTTTTTTTTATTCTCACAAATGTTCTTATCCAGGACAGATATATATTAAAAAAAAAAAAAAAAAAATCATGTTGTAATGGAGGTAGAACCACAGTAGTACTCAAATAGATTATCTGTAATTTATGAGACAATCATTATTGACAGCATTAGAACAAGTAATGAACATCTCTAGGAAAGAGGTCCACTAGGATCATTTGTGATTTCTGTGTTTTCCCATCAGCCCCAAAGATAGTTTCAAAAATGTTAGCCAGGAATTTTGCTCATATAAATGGTAGCACAAGTGCACAATTTTGTGCAGAAACACTGGAATAAATTTACATGTGCAAATAATTTTTTTTTTAAAATTTGCAAAAAGCATGCAAGCATAGCTGTGGAATCAGACTTTGAGAATAATATCAGTGTTAAAAATACGTTAAGAGCTTGATTTTTTTTTCTCTGAAAATAATTCTGAAAAAAATCACTTGCATAAAAACATTTGCTTGCGCAATTTAGGCAAATAAAGGAAATTACTGGTTTTTGCTTCTAACAAAGTTTATTTCTTCTCCTTTAATCTTGGCTTTCAGATACAGGCAACATGTTAAAATTAGTTTTGCATATGATCAATAATTGGTGCTCCACTTAAGATATCTCCATTTCTTCTGGTACAACTCTCATGTGCTTTTCTTTGCATTCTCATGCACACGCCTGCGTGTATCCATGCACATACACACAAATTACGATGCCTTTACGCATACAGAATCTAATGATTCAAGAGAATTGGTGACAAGAGGCAAGCCTTTCATATCTCTGCCATTATTTTGCTCATTTTAGTAATGAAAAGACATTACTATCTGAAGGCTGTTTGTCAGAAATGAATAGGCTGTCTCATTCCAGGTCACTGGACAACTATCTGCATCACAAATGCGCTTAGGAACAGAAGAGTGAAAGGGACTATCAAGATCCTGATGGACTGTCAAGTCCAGCTCTCCCCATCACAGTCACCCATGCATTAGAAATTTTGTCCAGAAGAGCCTCCAGTCTATGCTTTGCACATACCCAATCTACAAAACACCTACGGAACTCTGTGACAAAATGAAGAGTCCCTAGAAAGAAAAACTGCAGAGGGTATCACTTGGAGAAGATGTAAAAAGTCATGAAATTGAAAACTTTCAAAAGAAATTACCTTTTTTTTTTTTTTTTTAAAGAGACCGAGTAGTGCTCTCCTATATTTCCTTTACAAAGTGTTTCTTCTGTGAGGGTAACTTGGCAGGCACACAAAGGACACACAGTTTAACTACTGTGATTTAAATACACGCTGTTACAGTGTCTTAGATCTCACCCTCATTAAAGTATCTCTCACAGATAAATATCTATGAGAGAAAACTGATATAATTTGCTTGTGTGATTCACACTAGTAGACTGATAGAGTATGTAGTCGTTGATGACTTACAATACTTTAACTCCTTCTAAACTAGCACACATGCAGAAGACTGGCTCATGAAGAGAAATTCTTCTTCATTTGACTGCCCCCAGGCAGGCTCAGCCCCCCAGCCTGTACAGGTAACTCCAGCCTTGTATTTCAAGACACACTGAGACTTCCTGGTTTCCTTCCAAGTGCTGAAGCAGAAACCACGATGAACTGCTTCTAGGACACACCAGCTCTGTAGGCTGCATAACTGCATGAGACACCTCAAAGTTGTCCCTGTTTGTGAGTCACACTCCTAAGTGCTGTCTTTTCAGATAGTGGCTGAGAACTCTCAGAAAGGCAAAGCCTGCAATACCTGTTCTGTGGATAAAAAGCTCTTAAGTCTCCAGCGTGGCCAACCCAGGAGATTCTACATGCAGGGATACAAAACATATCTTAGACATAACTTTAAGTACTCCTCCAGTAGATACAAGCACTCAACATTCATTTATTTTGTCATAGATTTCACCAATATTTATCATGCTCTGACACATAAATTATAAAAAAACACAACCCAAGTTTGAGACTTCTCACAGGACAGCTCTCGTTCACATCAGATGTGTGTCTATCAAGCTAAAACCACTCCAGTCAATGTCCACAGATTTAGAAGTATTTTAGTTATTGCGCCATAGTGTTTTGCAACATTCTAGGGCTCTCAGCTAAAATGTAAATAAGAGATCAAATCTAGTAAACAACAAATGCAGGACTACATTTTTACAGATCTCCTTCAACAAGAACTAAAAATAAATGTTAGAACTATAAACAAATAAGTTACTGTACTGTCCAGCAAAGTGGTGTTCTGGATGCAGAGGTCTAATGGCACTTTATGTGTACTAAATGTAGAACAAACTGGGTTAAACTAGAATTAAAGCATTACTGAAAATTTTTAAAAGGCTAAACTGTAGAGGCACAAGCAGGTGACAGCATGGGAACAAATAATTTTTAGATATATTTTTTTCTCTTGGACTTCATGGCTGTTTAGAGGTGTGTAGCAAATGAAGACTACTTACAATCAATACCCTTGCTCTTCCTATTTTTGTTCTGACCACAGACAAGGCTTTAATAAAAATCACATGCAGCCTTAATATTTATCAGTAATAGTATTTTTTGTATTCTAGTTCTTAGTATTGTGCACTTTGTAATTCATCCGAAGATGAAACAACTATGTGGCTTTAAAATAAAATACTGCGATCAACTTCAGGTTCAAGGATTTTGAAAAAGCAACCCTATTAATCTAGGGAAGTGAGGGAGGAAGAAAAGAGTAAAAAAGTTTTCCTTTGTTGCAGGGTTGTCAAAATGCTGGCTGAATATAGCAACAGAATTAAAACTGCAGTGACTCCCATATGGGACATGCCTCATTCCTGAGTGTAAGATTGGGGCTAAACAAAAGGCTAAACTGGTTACGAGGCAAGTCTTAATTTTTAGCAATGATTTGATACTGTCAGTAGACAATGAAAAAAAATCAGCTGAGGTGGAAACAAGTTGGATTTAGAATGCCTAATCTGTATGGAATCAGGAAGACTGTAGGATGAAATTTTAGTAGGAAATAATTCAATGGCAAAAAAAGGAAGGACTGGATAAACCAACTGAAATATCAAAACACACCTGAGGAGTGATTAGTAGAGAAAGGAAACACCAGTACTGAGACAAGCAGTATTTATTTTTTCAGTATTAAACAGAATTCCAGCTCTATCAAGAACGAGCCCTGTTTAGGAAACTATCCATTTTTTACAGAATGGGTACAGCATATATTTTGAAGAGAAGCAAAACCAAACTCCTACTTGACTTACAATGGGTGACCTACAGACCATTTCAAATAGGGTGCGATGGCGATTTGTAAATACTGCATTTCAGAGCAGCATTTTGCAGCTGACGTTAATTTCACCTACCCAAACCCGAGCATCACGCACTGCACTGCTACCACAGATAACGCTGAGCCGCAGAAAACAAACCATTCATTGCTTGTAAAGCCTCCCTCACACGGGGAGGACTTTTGCTCAGCAAACCCCGTGCACTTCCCCTGCTCACGGGAAGAACACGTTACATGCGCGCCCTGCAATTGAGGTACCGTGAAAAATGAACATTCATTTGGAGGGAAAAAAAAAAAAAAAAAGCCAAATTCCAGAGACACGCCATAAACGTAGGAAAACTATTCTAAAAGCCCCTCTTTGCTGGGTAAACTCCGCGCACCGTTGAACCGCGCAGAATTTGAGAGGCTGAGGCGCTCTGGCTCCCGAAGCGCAGGTCGAGCGCCGCTCCAGGAAGCGAACCCGGGCCCGGGCCAGGCCCGGTAGTCTCCCTGGGGAACCTCCCGAGGCGCTGGAGCTGCTGCGGCATCGCCGAACCCAACTGCCGCTTCCGCTTTCCGCTTCCGCGAGGGCGGACACCGCCAGGCCGCGCTCCCCAGCGGCAGCCGGGCCCGAGCCGCCATCCTCGGCGCCGACACACTTGGGGCCGGGCCGCGAGTGAAGCGGAGCCTCCCCCCTCCTCACGGCNCCCCCCCTCCTCACGGCAGCGACGGAGAGCGGCCGGCCCGCAGCCGTGCTCCGAGCAGCGTGCCGCCACCACCTCAGCCTCAGCCGCAGGCCCAGGCCCAGCCCCAGCCCGCTCCCCCGCCCCCGGAGTTCGGCGCTCACCTCCCCTCCTGCGCATGCGCCCTTCTCTGCCCTGCCAGGCCGGGCCGGGCCGGGCCGGGGGGAGAGGAGAGCAGTTTCCCGGCGTGCACCGCACCGCGCCGCTCCCCCCTCCCTCCCCTGCCGGCCGGCCGCGGGTGGGTGGGCCGACGGCTCGGCGGCTGTAATGGCGGCTGGCGGCGGCTCGGCGCTGCTCTGACACCCGGATACTGCTCGGCGCAGCCTCCCCCACTCCGNTCCTTCCCGCCCCAGCCAGCTCCGCTCACCCCCTCCCTGGCCCCTGCTCCAGGCCCCCGCCGCGGGACGAGGAGGAGGGCTCCCCGCAGACAATGGACGAGCACCCCGGAGCCGGAGGAGGCGGTGGGATGGCGGCCGCCCCGAGATCGCAGCAGCCACCGCCGCAGGCGGGTGGGAACATGAACCTGCAGCCGGGTGGGGGCTGCGTGGGGGCCGGGGCTGGCGGAGGAGGGCAACAGCAGCAGCCCCAGGGCCCCGCGGCCCCGGCTGGTCAGGAGGCGGCGGGCCCCGCCGAGCTGTCCCGACCCCAGCACTACACCATCCCGGGGATCCTGCACTACATCCAGCACGAGTGGGCTCGCTTCGAGATGGAGAGGGCGCATTGGGAGGTGGAGCGGGCCGAACTTCAGGTACGGGTGGCGAGGGCGGGCTCCGCGCGGAGCGAGGCGCGGGCTGGGACCGACTCGGTGGGCTCTGGGCACCGGGCCTCGCTCGGGGTGCGGGAGCAGAGCTGCCCGGGCGAGCGGAGCCCGTTGGGCCCCGGAGGCCGAGCCGGTCTTTGAGGCTTAGGGACGGTGCCCGGGCGAGGGCCGGCGGGCGGAGCGGCGGGGCCGGCGGAGCGCAGCCCCTCACGGCCCGAGCTGGGCTCCTTTCCCTGGGGCAGCCATTTTGGTTTTTAGCATGGCGCCCGCCTGGGCTCCTGGCTCCGGAGGCAGCCCTGCTCCGCAGGCCTCTCGCCCGTGTTGGCGTTGCGGGGCCCTGAGGCCGGCAGGGGAGAGCGGGCGCTGCCGCGGCGCGGAGCCGCTGACCCTCCTCCCGGCCGCCCGCGGCGGGGCGAGCTGCGCAGTGACAGCTGCGATCGTCTCCTCCGGCAGCACAATAACTGCGGGTCTGGTCGGCGGCCGCCGCGGCCCAGGGTACGGCTTCTGCGGAGCGTGAGCCTCCGGCAGTGGGAGGGCTGGAGCCTCCTCGGAGCTTTGTGAGTGGTGCTTTGGGGCAGAAGAGGCAGTCACGAAGAGGCAGGAGTGCCAGCCTCCCGGGCGGGACAGGGCGAGGAAGGGTCTTCGGGTATATCTCCAGTGAAGGACTTGGCCGCGCACCCTGGTGTGAGACAGGTCGAGCGTGTGCTTACTCCCCGCTCTCTACCTTCTGTGGAGGTTTCTGATGGGAGACACAAGTGCTGAAGAATAGTGAGGAATTGCGGGGTCTGCAGCGTGGTTATTTACATAAAAGTACAAACTTCTCCTCGGGAGCAGTGATTGAATAGCTTTTCAGGGTAGAGAGCAAGTGTTGGATTTCCAGTATAGATCTCTTGCCATTAATGTTTGGTTTTAATAATATGAAGGTTACTTCTACTAATTACTTCTGTATGCAAAAATCAAACCATGCATAGGCTATTACAAGTTTATGTACTGATTATAAAATCCACCGAATGTGGATATCCATCATTCTTTTATAGGTCAGGAATGTAGGTAATAATAGTTAAAAGACTTTATTGCATTTGAATAATTTTTGGTTATTTTTTTATTGAGTGAATATTTACTGTCTTGAAGGGGCATCAGATTGCACTTGCAATTAGAGTTTTTAATAGCATGCGGAAGAACAGCCAATGTTTGTAAGGTATTTACTTTCAGATTTCAGAACTAAGCACTGTACCTCAGCCTGGGCAGTTCTTTCAGGGCTTCTCAGCTTTAAAATAAGCATGTAATCGATACTATTTTTGTTACAACTATAATTAAGAAAGAATTTTTTAAAACCACCAAAGGAAACAAATAAAGAGGTTTTACTGTTTCATTCACTCTACTTAGTCTGTCCTTTTGAGTCCTTGGGGAACGACTGTTTTTAATATCAGTTTGGTGGACATTGATGGATATTTTTAGTGGAGAACAATTGACTGTTTCTTGTGTTTTCTCTAGTGTCTTAGTAATATAGCACTATTTTTATAAATAAGTTACTTATTGCCACTCATTAGCAAACAAAACCATCTTGAAATAATTGTTTTATAGGCTTGTTGCTTTAAAACGAAGTACTGCATTCTGTACTCTAACACAAAGCTCAGTTCGGAGACTTTGAAAGCTCCATCTGACTGAAAAAGTGCTCCTGTGAACTCATGTGGCCTCTAGGCTCTGTGATGTGTTCCTGCCAAGTCTGCAGCTTTTGTTTGTAATTGCTGTTCGTCATTCATGGCCACACTGCTTCAGTTGCTTTATTTCTGAAGGTGCTGTAGTAGTTCTGACACTGGCTATGTGTGTCTTGATTTACTCTACCTCATGTGTGCATCAGGTCATGGGACAGAGATGGCATAGTCTCTGCAAAGTGCGTACGCATGAGAGTGGGGGATTTTACAACTCTGGAAGCCCAGGAGAAACGAAGTGGAGGGCATTACCTTTGGATTTTAAATGTCAGCCCCTACAGTGGTGAAGACTGATACAGAAATGTGTTGAGAATATTTTTTCAAGAGATATGTTTACCAGACCTGCATTTTTTTGTTGTTGTTCTACAACTCAAGTTGAAAAGTCTCAGTATATTTTGTCACCAGTACAGCCTTAAAAGTTTGGACCACCAAAAGTAGTTCTGTCCTTTGAAACTGTTGAGAGTGTTATTCATCTGGGTGATACTATGTACAAGTGCGAGATTTTTGAAGGTTGAGGGATCCTGGGTTGAGGCGGGGGGGGGAATCATAGTATGGCAAGAGATAGTTAATATGGAAGTATGAGAGTTGGGTGGTTTAGATATAGTGCTCCTCATGCAGGTAATTTCTTCATTCTTTGAGCATGAGGGGAAACTCTCTAAATGTTGTTTCTCACTGCTGGCAATTACAAGTTCTTTCTAAGATAACTCAGTAACTTTGCAAATAATGCTTCATAAAAAGTATGCGGAAAACTAAATGACTTAGCAGTATGTGTGATTTTATTTACCTGTTCTGAATTTATGACTTTCATTCTTCAAAAGAATTAAATACTTCCTTATCTCTGGTATGAAATTAATGAGGCTCCTGAGTCATTTCCCCATCCACCCCCCATTTTTTTCCCTACGTAGTTCAGAGGACTGAAAGAATTGCTCATCCCTCGTAAGAGTCCTCTCTGTGTACAGGGGTGATGGTGCAGGGAGAGATGATTTGCAATAACAGTTTGTTTTTTCTTGGATCTTGTGGTGAACTTGTTGTTTTATTGCTGTACCTGTCTATGGGACACATTTTTATAATTAAAGTACTCATTACTTCATTGTCTTGGGGTTTATACCACAGCCATAGTGATCGACAAAGGATCTCAACCCTTGGATCTGAAGAAGTCATGTAGATTTAGTCTACATTCACATCAGACTTTGAATCTTAAAAGTTAATAATCTTGCACTATCTCTTCCCACTATTGAGGCATGGCCATTCTGTCTGTGTGAACAAGTGAAGCAGCATAATTATTTCCCAAATCTGAGTGTGCATTTTGGTATCAAGTACAGAAATGTCAAATATCAGGAGTGCAGTATTTGAACCACCATAACATGCTTTTTTCCATTCAGTTGTAATAGTGACTGCCACAGTGAGTTGGTTAGCATTTCCTTACTGTTGTGTTGAAAGGAAATAGTCTGGGTGCTGATCTCTTGAAGTAATAGGCTGGATCTGTTCTAAGTTCTGTGAACTGAAAAAATGATTTTCAGTGTAGCAATGTTGTGTAATTGTAACTGTAACTTTGATCTGTCAGTGTAATGAGCTTGATGTCCGTAGCTGTTACACTGAGATAAATTCAGTCCATGTTTTCTGAGATGTTTCTCTACTTCAGAGGAGTTACAGCAAGCCCATTCTGTTGGATGTTATGTGTTTGTTAGAAATAATTGTTTCCTTTAGGAGGTAAGTGGCTCCATAGTCTCTTAAAAGAAAAAGACACAGATGGGAAAATGCTTTGGAGATGTGCTACAGAAACCCTCAGAGAAGGTGAAGTTGTGTCAAAAGTTACTATCACAGGAAAACTTGCAGCTTTTGGGGGAGAAGCAGTACAGTTCCACTTTTGGGACTTACAGGATGATAATACTTGGATGGAATAAAGGTGTCAGTTATGCAGCTTCTGCATGTTTTCTGAACTACATGAAAATTGAGTACTCTCTGATTCTCCAAAATCACACAAGATTGTGTTGAGAGAGAATTAACAGTAGATGGTACTTCCAAAGGTTTTAATGAATAAGAAGAATAATTGAGAAACATAAATACTCAGAACAAAGCATATATAAAGTATATACAATTTCAGTATAAGCAGCATACATGCTTTTAACTCAGATGTTCATAAAGATGAAGATGATTGTTAATATGTTTTCCGTTATATAAAGTGACAGCTTTAGTGACATACAGGTGAAGTTCTTAGTTTTTCTAATTTTACAAATGCTCTTTTTCTCATCTATTCAGTGACATTATGGGAACATTTTATTATCTACACATATTGTGTTCTTTACGCTAGTGTTTTAAAAAAAATCCTACAAACAAAACAGCCTACAGATTTCAGATTTTACTTGCCTTTTTTTGGTTTGTGTTTTGTTGGTTGGTTTGTTTGTTTTTGTGTTTGATTCTCCTGGGGATGGACAGCATCTCATTAAACTTTTGGTACCTCATAAATACTGCTGGATTACATCCTAATAGGACATTATTAATAGGACAAAAAAAAAAAAAGGTGTCTCAGATTTGAGGCAATTATCTAAATTCGGTATTTTACATGTGAATGTAAATATGTAAACATATGTGAATGTGTTAACATGAACTAGATGAGACCATGTTCAAAGTGTAGATACACTCATGCAGTGTTTCAGCATTTTTCAAAGCTTCAGCACTTTCAAAGTGCAGCAGGAATCAACTGCTGAAATATTTGGCTATATGTAGTTTGTTTTACTTTGTTGAAGGTTTGAAGGGGAGGTGATGTTGGGAATGTTTCTCTTAAATATGGAGGAACAATTTTTCTGATTAGACTTCAACTTCCTTTTGGCAAGCAAATGATTCATTTTGGTAGATTGGAAGTGAAGGTAGTTAAAAGGGTCATAGAATGGTCATTACGTTGTTGAGGAAAGAATCAGTGTGTCTCAGCAGCTAGGAAGCATGAAGTAAAATGAAGTATTTTTTGGAAAAAAACCCCAACCTCCAAACCCCTGGCTTTTCAGGAATTAGTGGAATTTTTGTACAGATGCTAAAATGTTCTTGGGTCAAAAAATATTTCAATGAGTTCATGAAAGAAATGTCCCAGGGGGTGTCTAAATTCAAAGACACTACATCTGGCTCAGGATACTTTTGATTTACAAGTTTTCAGAGATACGGAATGTTTTCTGAGGTTTATTCTTCTGTTTTTATGCTACTTCCATGGACCTGCCTATTTGCTTGTGGTTAGAAGTGGGATCCTGAGATTAGTGGTCTGTTGGTCTGACTAGACAGAGCCATTCTTACGTTCTCATGACCAATGAAGTAGCTTTGAAATGCTTTGGTTTGATGGTTTGAAAATACACTTAGTGCCATTTTGATACTGTTTTGCTTAAATAACAAAGCCTGATTGATACCAGGGACATTAATCATGATAGAACATGCAGAGGTTCCAGGTAGGAAGTGTAGATGCTGCAGCTATGAAATGCACAGTGTATTTGAACTCCATGTGTTGCTTATTGAGGGCATTCTAGATGTAGTTGGAAGCTATGCATAATTGAGAAACTACTATTTTGTTGGGTCGTACAGGTGTATCTCAGTATTTATTATGAAATTAAGCTAAACTAACTACTGAAAAAACCCAACGGATACTTAATCAACACTGACTTAGAATAGGATGAAGTAGGTTGTAAGAAGTTGATCAGCATTCTTATTTGTGGTAATTGTAAGTGCCATGAGGTGTGTGGGTAACCTGTGCATCTGAAATGGCCAGCTTGTGTTTGTGCAGGCTGCCAAAGCACTTGCCCCAGTGGGGACACAGAAGTGCCTCTTTGTACAAATAATGTGTATTCACATAGTAAAGTATTAGAGTATTTAATGCCTTTGTTTTATAGTGAAACTTTTTTTAGTATAAAATAGCATATGTTTAGAAGTTAAAAAACAGAAACTCTTGTTCATTAATCATTTTTCTAAGCTAATGGTGAAGCAGCTACATATTTTGTAGAGTTAAGTCCCTTTTGCAGTTTAAAGCACTGAATTGAGAGTTCTGTCTATTTTGGGTAGAGCACAATTAGACATAATCAAGGGTTTCCCTACTGCGGCTTTCCAAAAGTTGTTTAGTCAACTGCAGTAGAGGCAGATGGCCTCTGGTAGAACTTCAGGTGCCTGTTTACTCAAGGTTGAAAATCTCTTCTTCAGTGTGTGTGTGTGTGTATGGGTTAATTCTGCCTTCCTCATAGGCTTCTTGACAAGACTTCCAAATTTTAAATGTGCAGAGCTCCTTCCTTTTTGTGGATGAATAACCTATATGGACCTGATTTGTAAGTTAAAAGGCAGCTGCTATATAGCAAAGCTTACCCTAAAAGATAGGCATGCAAATTTGAAGTGAGGAGATTTCTTGACATAGTTCAAGGTAAATAGGGATAAGGAGATTTTCTCTTGCAATAAGAAGGTAGGTACATTGTTAATATATAATTTCTTTCACTATAAAATTGAGATACAATGATCTAAAGGATTAGAGTATTCATCATAACCCCACCCCCAGTGTTTTCACTTTTCTGTTTACACCTCATTCTTCCAATTATATTTTTTTTAAACAATTTATCTAGATATTTGACATTATATTTAATTTTCTTGCAGTATACACCTCATAGAGGCAGAGCACAATGAAAGAATGCAGGACACTGAGTTACATGAAGATCCATGTAGAAATTTAACAGGAAATACCTGGATAGCTATGAGCTTCATGTGTGGGAAGATCTTGATCAGTATAGTGGTTGTGTAATTTTTCTCTGGAATATTGTGCTTAACTCCCTTCTATCAACACTTGGGATAAAAGTCTTTTTACTGTGTAATAATTACTCTTTCATAAATAATAATTTAGAATAAAGTCACTCTTAGAAGCAGTGCACAGAACTGTTATTTCCGAACAGTTACTCTGGTGAGGTTTTCTCTTAGACATAGCCTAAAAGTATGTGGCAGATAAGTTATATAACACTTTTTGGTGAAGAATTACTTTTTTTTTTTTCTTTAAACACTGGAAATATATTTCGTTAGTTTCATTGCATATTTAAGAAATTTTTGAGAAATCTCACTTTGGGTAATTTTGGGGAGGTGAAATATCTGGTGGTATAATAATTTCTTTCACACAAAAATAGGTTTTGAGATAGTGGTGGCTGTTGCTCGTCCTTTTATCATTTAAGAAGTTGGAAGAAAGTGACACTGATCTCTTCTTCCTTATTGCTGAAGAGTGGCTAGGGAAGTTGGATCCTCCACTGATATAACAAATCTTCAGGACAAATGTATGACCTGCAAGAGCCTTGTTTGCATATCTGATTGTTATTTTTTGTTAATCAGACTGTTCTTGAATTATCCTAAGCAGTGGCTCAGCAGGATATTGAGTTTAATGATGTCTTCTGCCTTCATCTGTGCAACTTCAACAGGTATTAAGAACCAATTATGAAGCTGGCTGTTCTTCAGGACCAGTCCTGAACCTACAGTGTGAAATTCAAGCAATTTGTAGGGGTTTTTCTGCCACTATAGGGTATTTATAAAAATGGCTGATTAGAGGTAACCTGCTGTTAGCAATTAAGGGTAAAAATACAATTTTCTGAGTTCAGGATAAATTCCACTTAATGTTACTAAGAGATGAAGTTCATTCTTAGCCATTTTGAAGGTGTTGTGCGTGATTATCTATATAGTTTTGTTGAAAAATCCTGCGTTCTGAAAAACTGCTTCTCTGAATGCTGATTAAAACAATCCTGAGATAGAGAATAAACATAAGAAATTCCAGATGCCTGAAGTTCTTGCTTGTTTTTTTTTAAACGGGTCACTTGCTGTAAAGTTTCTTGCATTTACTCACCTTGATTTCTCCTTACCCAAGATATGGTCACTCCTTAAATGCTACCAAATTTGAGATTGGTGGTCAGATAATACTCCTTTTATAAGAAACAAAAAACCCCAAACAGAACAAACAGGGAAAAAAAAACCAAACCAAAACCCCTGGCTTTATACTGGTGACCACTAGAAGAAGCTGAAGAATGCTTGATTTTGGTATTTCACTCAAAACTGTGGTTTCTTTCTATGTAAAATAATTTTTAGCTCAAAATACAATTTTCCTGGTGAATACTACAATCTTTTGCTACTGAGTTTGCCAGCAGGCAACTTCAGTACATTTGCTTGTATTTCAGATGTATTCTCAAAATAGACAATAAGAACTGCTAACGAGCCAGATGAGTTTAACTCTTTAACTGGCAATTCAAGAGTTGTGGAACGAGAATTATTTGCTTTCTTTGAGGTTAAGGTGCTTTAACTCCTGGACCCTAGGGTGCAGGAACAGGATCCTGGGATGTACCTTGAGACCCTTGGAAAGGAAGAGATCCTGCTTGGACAAACAGAACTCTCGGAAGTGTTCGAGGAGAAGATGTAAACACATTTCCAAGTTTTATAAGACCTGTTCTGTCTCATAGCTTCAGCAAGATTTGTACAGTAGAAGTGGTAGAAGGCAGGACTAGTGGCTGTGTTAACCTCTCTGACAGTCGGGTGAGTTAGAGAGCGCTGGCACTGTTCTGTGCCAGGAGGCTAGATTAACATTTAGGAGGTGCAAAATACCTGTTCCTTGTCAACTTTATGTGATGCCTCCATTAAAACACTTTATGTTAAGCAGTTGTATTTTAACTAATTCCTGTTTTTCATAACTTTTGTTTCCATGAACTTGATTGTATTCAATTTTGTTATTGTCAGCGTTGTCATTGTCTTAATGGTGTAAAGCTCTTTAAACTCTGCAATACTGTATTGTTCATGTGTATATAGATGACTTCTTAGATTCTAGTTTTAACAGTTTAGGAGTTTTTGCTTTCTTCTGTCTTTTCCTTGGGAATGTGTGTTACTGACCTGCAGCTGATGAACATTGACATAAGTGTTCATCACTAGAAGAGTCTCAGTCAGTTGAGGTCACCGTGTTCACAGTCTGCTGCAGATTACACTTTCCCCTTCTATACTCCTAAATAATAAATAGATGCTCCTGGTTTTGGGAAGGAAATGTGCTATCGTGGGAATGTCTGCCACGCTGTGATTTTTTTTTTTTTTCCCTTCCCTTTCTATTCTATAGTGATTGTAATGACCTGCTCTACTACAAAGTGTACAACTTCACTCTGATCTCTGTGCTCTTGTGCTGCAACTACTAGTAATAATACAGAGAACAAGCTTAATATTCTTAGTTCTATTTGAAGTGTCTAATGAAGCTCTAACTGTGGCACCTCATTATTAGCTGTATAACATAACAATGTAACTTCATCTTAATAGAATAATGAACCAGAAGAGTGATGTTGACAGTAAAGATATTTTTAATCTTCATGCCGTGTTTTGGTGTTACCATAAATGTATGACTAGTCTTACTGTTTGTAGTGGTGACCTCTTGGAAAGAAAACTCTTTTGCTATCTTAGATGTGTTCCAAAAAATGCCCAGCAGTTTAAAAGACTGTATGTAAATATTTTTACATAGAAACAGGCTGAGGTGTGTAACTTTTTTTTGTTTTTTTTTAAAAATGTTACTTGCAAGCTTCATGCATTTAAGAGAAATGTAGAAAATATAGGTGACAGTGACAGAAAAAGAAACTGCATCTGAGGATGAACTTGTGCTGAAATAAATGTGTGGAGTTGCTTTCCTGCAGGACTGCTGTGAGTTTCCTGCAAAAAGAAATTCATAAAACCTCTGAATGATCTATGGCTTTGTAAGTGGGAGCTATAAATATAGAAATTGGGAAGTGACTTTTGTGATCTGTGCAGAACTGGGAATGTCAACATTGCAATATAATGTCCCATTCTTTAGTAGTAATTTTGAAAAGAATGCTGAAAATTGGACAGAAAAACAATGTGAGGGCTGGAAACATCTTGAAGAGTGATCCATTTAGAATTCAGTCTTGTTGACTAACCAAAAAGAAATCTGAAAGTTAGTCTTATTAGGTCCCTCCATGGGTTTCAGATGCATTCAGAGCTTTTTTTTTAAAGTTGCAAATTGCTTAGTTTAAGTGGTATGACACGGCAAACTGGAAGTTCACCTTAAAAAAAAAAAAAAAAAAGACAATTATGCCAATGGGGGGGCATAGATAGTGTGACATAAATGTGTGAAGTTGGGCAACTGTTTTTTTGTTGTTTTTGTTTTTGTTTTGTAGAACAACCAAAGAAATAGGCAACAAGTGTAAAACATACTGAAATAATTTGTGTACAATGAAAAATTACTAATCCTTTCTACATTAAGACACAGAAGAAATATAAATGGATTCAAACTGTGCTGCCATTCAGCATGACCTAGACAGGCTGGAGAGTTGGGCGNTTTTCTGTGGTTCTGTGATCTGTTACTCAACTGCTGTTAAGTTTATATGTTCTTTCCATTGTTTTTCTTAAGGCATCATAATTAAATGAAGAACTAGACCCTTGGAATAAGCTACTGAGGGAGCTAGGGAATTTCTTTCTGTTTGGTTGTTTTGGAGTTTTGTGGGTTTGTTTTTTGTTGGTTTTTTTTTTGGGGGGGGGTTGTTTTTTAAACCTTCAGTCAAACATTTAATTCAGTATGAAGGTGACTGAATTACATATGGTCTATTTAAATGTCAGACTGCTTTAACTGATCTTCTTGTCTTAAATCAATTTTATTTGCATCATTGTTAGTTAAAAAACATCCTTTCTTAGTTTCCCTCACTCCGGTTATGCTGTTAGAGAAGCTAGAAGACCATCCTGGAAGATAAAGAATTTATAGATGCATTTTTAGTTGACTGTACTGCTCTTCTGTTAAACTAAGTCTCCAGCACCGTGACTGAGCCACAAATGAGTCTCTTAATTACATGACTGAAAATAAAAAGCACTATGTGTCACCTACCTGGGATGGTAAAAGCATATTCTCCAGGTTAAATTCCAGTAAAGTATGTGTGTGAAGATAAGTACATACAGCCACACGAATTCATAGTTAGCTTATTTTCAGTATCACTCCTTTGGTTTTGTGTTTTCTAATCCAATTACAGAGAAAACTGCAATAGTAACCAGGAATTTGACCGTGAGAGTACTGTAGATTAATCTTGCATATTCACGGTATTGAATGGCTGTCTTAAATGAAAAGGAAGCCAGTGCTCTCTGTACTGTAACAGGTGAAATGTACTCAACATAGCTAGTTTCTTTGTTTATTAACTACAATAGAGACCTAATCAGCTCACGCATAGCCAGCATCAAAGTACAGTAGTTTTTTGGTGGGTTGTTGATTATGCCTGTCCAGGGCTAGAAGCTGTTCTTGAAAAATTAAAATCAGAAGAAAATGTACAAGAGCCCTTACAGTGTAAATTCCTAAGACTCCCAAATACAAAGTAATCCTGACCTTTATTTCAGAAGTTCTCTTACAATTGCTCTTGGTGCACTGCACTGTGGTCTGTGTTTTGCTGTCAGTTTGTGCTCTAAGTTAGAACCATTAAATAGTGTTGCATGAAAATTGCAAACCTGTCTATGCACCCTTTTATCTGTGCTTCAGCAATATATGGAGAAGATATAGGCATATTCAACAGTTTATTTGAATCTCTGATTATTGTGCTGTGGGTAAATAAATACGAGAGTTTGGGTCTCGGTGGAAAAGTACTTCAGAGACTTCAAAATTGAGTGAAAATTTTTTAGGGATTGTTTTAGCATTACTTTACATAGAACATTTCATGAATTAACTGACACCTGTGATGATGCTAAATGTCTTAGAAATATTTGCTGTACTGTAGTGTCATAGTTGTGATGGTCAAGAGCATCTCTCAAGTGGTTAAAACACAATCTAATCTGTGGTTATGGTGTATTTTGCTGTTACTTATCAAACCTGGTTGGTTTCTGGCTCATTCACAAGCTTGTCTGCATCTGTTTTCATTACTTGTCCAAAGAGAAGATCCTGCTTGCAAGCATTGCTTCCCTTAAGCATTTCATACTGGAATAATGTACAAGATGTTCCAAAATAGAAAGTTTACATAGAAAATACTATATACAGCCTGTTAATTGAGAGACAGAGCACTTAGAGTTATCAATTTACTGCTGATAGCTGATATTTTTGGCAAGAGTTCAGCTTTTTGACATTGGTGTTGCAATTGTGTTGTGGATTTTTTCCAGCATAGACATTTGGAAAATACCATGACTTAATTCATGTTAAAAATTTAAAACTTTGAGAATTTCTTACCAAACAGTAAGAATTTCTTTTCGTCTGTGAAAAAAATACTAATTTGTGGCTGCTGTATGTGGAAAAAAAAAAAGTGAAATTGATTCTGCAAAAACACTGGATGTTTGTGTCCTCTTGTTTATTCCCAATATTTTGTGAAAGACTGTGTGACTTTATAAAAACTACAGATATAGTGAAAGTACTAGGCCTTTGAAAGACATGTTAAGGAAGTTGATTTGTCTAGGAAGATGCTTTGAAGTTGTGCTGTGTTAAATGATAAAGAAATTTGGGAGGTCTTTTTTTGTTGTTTTCTTTAGGGTTTTTGGTTTTTTCTTTGTATACTACTCTTCTACTGGTAATATGTGTGAGAGGCTTTCAGCAGTCGATCTATCTTGGACATTAACAAAAGCTAACTTGGATGTTTGTGTGAATAGTTTTGCAGACATCTGCCGGATAGTTTGGTAAAGAAACACTGACTGGAAATGAATGTAAGATGGATTTTGTGTTAAATTTTGGCATTGACCAATCTATGTGTTGGCAAAGTAAACTGCATAACTCAGGTTCTTGCAGGTTTCTGTGGTCCCATTGAAGGGGACTGTGTGTTGATATGTAAAACAGTTTAGCATCCTGGATTAACCTTTTTCTGTAAAAGGCGTATGAGCACAAATATTCTCATTTTATCTACTGGAAAAAGTGATGTGAAGCAAATTAAAATTCTGTAGAAAGTCAGTTAAGAAAATAGTTGTGAGATTCTTAGGTTTATTTTACATGACTTGATCTTCAGGAAGTACGTATTTTCTTGAGGAAGGATAGTTGTTTTCAAATAGTTGTAATTGTAAAGAGAACTTAGTTTAATTTGCAGAGCTTTCTTTAATTATTATTAGAAACATGACTGCCTTGGAATCCTGGGAGCTTGTGTTCAAACTTTTTTCATAGATTATTCAACCTGCTAAAGGAATGTGGTTGAAATATGCTGTCCAGACTCTTCGTAGAATAGTACATGTTTATTAGTAGTAAGAAACTACTTTGCTTTACTTGGCTATTTAATTGTCTTGAATGATGGCATTCAATTTAATGTTTGAATGGAAAGATTGTAATTTTCCAGTAGAATTATATTGATGTTGGTGAAGAAAGAATAACTTGGAAGTGTTCTAGTATCTCCAAACATTACTGTTAACTCTCAGTTGATTAAGGAAATAATCATAGCTGTTTAATGGCTTTCAGCCAATATTTGCTGCATCTTGGGTCTGCCTAGAGTGCTGATGTTCTTCATGATTTGCATGTGAGATGTAAAGGTAAATGCAGATTTGCTAGTGGAAGAGTCCTTGATGCTAAAATAAAATGCCTGCAGAAATTGTCAGGTGTGCGGGCAGAAGGAGAGCTGGCACACAGAGACAGTGGCTGGCACCGACATTGTGGCATGGAGCATTTTAGTAGTTCTCTTACAGTATGTTAATAATAATGACCAGATTAACTTCACTTTGCCTGAAGTTATTGTAATCATTCTGTCTTACAGAACAGAATCTCCTTCCAGGAAGATGACAGTTCTTTTAAAAATTCCTAGACGGGAACTTATTTTTCAATCCCAGAGGCAATCCTTCAGAAATTGGGAAGTTATTTATAAGTTAAACTGTGCTCAGTATTTTCTAAGTTTTTAATGGAAATAAAATTTTAAAAGTTTTATCATTCACTGACTGTTCTTACACTCAAGTGTTCTTTATGCAACAACAGGCTTCTAAGGCACCTAGATTTGTTCTTTTAAAAAATTGTTTTGTTTAGTTTCTGATTCTTAGACATGTATGTTTTAGTCTTTTGAGGAGAGTGCTCTTTGTAACAGAGTTCGAATCCATCTTTTTTAGTGGCTTCTAACTGTTTTTGGATTTGTAGTCTTAAATTGTAGACTTTTTTTTTTTTTCCTCCTGATGCTGGCTTCTGTGTACTGGATACAGGTCTATGGACAACTGGTTTACTTAGTTTCCAGATCATGAAATTTAAAGGGTGTTTGTCTTTGAAAACACATCCACAAGTTTTGTTACTCTAGTATTTCTAAATACTGTGTTCGTTAGGAGAGTGCATATAAAAATCCTAGCACCAAAAAAAATATTCCATGAAAAGATTCTAGTAAGGAGTAGTGACAGAATGAAGGCAGTCTGATATAGAGTTTAAGTTAGGGCTTAGAAGTTTGACCCTAGCATAGAAGAGGAGGAAACTGAAGGCTGTGTTTTCTGTAAGATGTTCAAAGAAGCTGATGGAACTTGACAGTACTTGGACCTGAAAAGAATCAAACTTCTGAAACTAAATGGCTGGAGGTGATAGGATGGTAGTTAAAGAGGAAGGACAGATTCAAGGAAGGAGGGAGTTTTGTAAGCCTAGTCTTTGCCATACCCATTCCAGGACTGAAGAGAACTGACAGATGAATAAATTGTCTTGTATCTGTCAGTTCTATCATTAACCTCCCAGGTTGCTTCTTAGAGCTATCTGGGTTTTTTGTGCTTACTGTTCTTCTGGGACAGTTGCTCAAGGATGTCACTTTTCTAGTGGTTAGGAATTGCTTTTGAAAAGTGGTTGGGAAGTGATCAGATGAGTCATTGAAAAAATTTTGAGTTGAGGAGCAAGAAATGAACATCAGATCAAATAGGAAAGATCTGTAAAAAAGGGAACCTTCAGGAAACATCTTGATACTGTTTCTACTTTAGGTGCGGTAGTTACTGACCTGATATTTAACTGACTGTACATAAGGTTCCACAGAAAATTATCTTCTTTATTTGCCAATGTTGTTCAAATGTACACTAATGTTAACAACTTGTTGAAGTATTTTTTTTCTGCATTTTTAACCTAGACTTATTTTATGAAGTAAAGGTTTTCTGTTAATGTACAAGAGCTGATGTTTCTATTTTTTTTTTTCCTTCCATTTCTATTTTTTGGTCTTCCAATTATCCTTTTCTGCAGGATCTTTAAAAGAATATCTTTGAAACATGTATGATCCTGATATGACCAGTGACACTTATCTCACTGCACAGTTTACTCGAGAGAGAATCTTGCTTGAGACTTTAATTTGCAAAATAAAGATTTGTTTGTTTGTTTGTTTAAAGTAGTCAAAGTATCTTCTTTTGGTCCTCATTTCACAATTAAAGGATTCACTGTAATGGTAATAAATGTGTAGACATAATCAGGTCTGTAAGGATACACTAAAGCTCTTCTAAATGCTTAATGCTTTAATGTGTGTGATGGTTTAGATGTTCTGAATGAGATGAAGTTTCAGACTGTTGAAAACTGAAGGGGAGGGCTTCCCCTCTTAGGTTCAGTTTCCCTTTTGTGAATGGGATCTACAGCATTAGTAGCTACACAGACGTGTCCAGTCTT